>OX359293.1:14200853-14800853 GCA_947179395.2 Pulicaria dysenterica | reverse complement strand
AAACTCTTATTTTAGTTATGTTTCGTCATCGGTTTGTAGCGAGATATTTGGTGACTCTTAATTTTAGTATGGCTTTGGTTTTCAAGGTTGTTAGTTTCCTTTTGTTGTTAAAATTTTTTTTGGGACGTTACATTTCTACTGTAACATTAGTGCAGGTGCTTATAATTACTCATGTTATATAATCATATTTGTTTGCAATAAGAAATTTTGATGTGTTTAACATTTGTACATTCCTTTATCGATCTTCTAATTTCTATGTGTTGGTGTTCATTCTGCAGATTCTATTGGGGCCGTTTTTGTGGTCATATCCAATTGCATATCTATCTAAATCCTTCAATCTTGGACGTGTATTTATCCACTTCTGGTAACCTTCTAAGCCCCACAATTTGCAGAATTATGCAATCAATCAGAATCTTTTTAGTTTTTAATATTACATTGAGTCATATAATTATAAACCTCGTAATTTATTCAAGTTTTTCTAGCAGAAATATCATGAACTCGGTTCTCGCTTGTGTACAAGTACTGCTAGAAGACAAACCTATTGCTAAATCCATTGAAGTCTATCCTTTTGAATCAACATGGAGAGTGATCAAGGCGGTAGATTCCGACGCTCCCAACCCTCTTCACCAACAAGACAATGAAAAAGAGGAGGTATGATTATTAAATAAAGATTCTATTTTGATCCTTTTTCTTTTGTGGTTACTCAGTTTTATGTAAGTAACTCAGCCTCTTTGTTTCTTGGGTTTTTGATGATAAATAAGAACAAATTACAGCAATGTGATTTCCTTACTACAAGATTCGCTCTGCAAATGTCCCTTTTTTACTGCTCCAATTGCCTCACATTGTACATAATGCTCGCAGTCTTCTTGCCGGAAACAAGGCTGCGCTTTTCACGGTCCCATGGCTGGTATCTACTCATCTTATTCTAGTTTATAGGGTGTTTGGCATTGTGTTTTGAGAGTGATTATGTGATATGAATTGATCGGATTAGGTAACTCAATGAATATGTGATAATCAGATGGTTAGTTGTTTGTGTTTGCTAAATCTTGAATATCTGAGGATTTACATGTAAAAATGAAAACTAAATAATCATAGAATTGGAATGAGTTATGTATGACCCACATATAATCAGATAAGCATAATCAGTGGGTGTTTGAGATTGCATATTTAAACAGGTTATGCTTATAAAAATTGCTTCTTGATAAGAAAATAAACTTATTTCACTTAAAAGGTAGTATGAATCCACCAAGAATAATCATTTTGATAAGTACTCAAACGAATTACATTTTCTTTTTCATCCAAACACTGGAAGTGGACGACTCAAGAACACAATAATCAGCGGTTGTGTTTATCAGCGAAGGTAAATGGTGGCAGGGAATGTTTAACGTACTTCTTGGAAACTTGTGGTTGCTATCTTATTTTGTAAAGAAAGGAGAAACCGAAGCTATGGTAGTTCAAACATTGGGAGTTGTATCAACATATGCAGTCATAACTCAGCTGGCCATGGCTAGATCCATGCTTGTACCACAGTTTGCTGCTACTTCTGTGGTGGTTGTTTGTGGTATCCTTATTAATTTCTTGAATTTCTTTAAATTGCTTGTGGGAGGATTTCTTTACTGTTGCTAGCCTCTGTGCACTTTCACAGGTAATACATCTTTCTTTCTTTTTTCTCATTTTTTTGTTCAAAAAGCGACGAATGTAAATTTTCCACTTTCATATGAATAATGCAGGTTATGTGGTCAACCTTTGTACCTTATGTTCCAAACAATATCTTGCCTGCGATAATCTCTTTTCTGGTAGCCATGGTGACTTTTACTTATTTTTTACTTAACTGATAACTATAAACTTATAGTTATTTCTTTTATTAAAATAGATCTTCGAGTCAACTTCTACTTATTTGGCATGGGTTTACTTCTCATATTTATATAGCTTCATGATTTTTTAATTACACTTTTACATATTATGTTTTCATTTCAGAAACCTTTTTATATGTATGTTAGTTAGACATTAGAAAAAGTGTGTAATGGAAGGATAAGAAAGTTAGGTGGTTATACTTTTGTAGCTTACTTACAAAACAAATACATCTATGACTTCACAGATTATTTGGTTTACTAACAGAGGCGGTAGATTAAAATTGGTAAGAATGAACTTGGGCTTTAACTTATATAACTGTCAATTCATTTGACATTTTACTCTTTCCCTATTAAGGTATTTCATTTGAAACATTTGACCTGTTTGAAATAATACAAAACCTAAAGCCAACATTGCCATATCTAATCCTCACATGTCGTTATTGTAAATCATGTGGCTAAATGGCCTAGGGGTAAATAACTGATTTACATAACTAGCTAAATAGTTCTTTGTTTGGCGTGGAAGGCATGTGGTCATATTCTACCTCAATCCCTTTTAAAATTTTACATAAATCTTTATTAAAACATTATGGAGCTCTTCTTTTACCTTATCCTTGTCTTAGTTCTTATGGTGTTTTCATTGAAAATCAATTATGAAGTACAGATAAGATTGATGACCAAGGAACAATATGACGGACAACATGATGTATACATAGATAGACAAACACATGAAGACAATATGATGTATACACAAGAAACTCAAACACACAGGCAACATGTTTTACATAAACACACACGCGTATCCAAACATGTTTACACTCTATAGAAATATAAAATCATTTCGAAGATCTTGTAAGCTGGCCAGTGTTTACACGAACTTAAAACCTAGTATCCTATATAATTTAGGATGGAATGAATCCCATGTGGCAGTATCCATTAAGTTTCTAAACTTAAATCTAGGTAAATTAAAGTGCCTTGCTTTTTGGCATGGCATAAAATTAGAGTATTAGGCTTTTAAAAGTGCAGGAATGTGCAAGTTTTTTGACAAACACGTGTTATTTTAAAACATATTTTCCAAATAGGAGTACTTTTTGTAACACCCTCTCAACCGGCCTAGACTTAATGAGGTAATTAGTTTAATTAACCTTGAGAATTAATTGTGATTATATGAATTTAATTATCATTATGTGTTAAGTACAATTTAATGATTAATTGTGATTATTATTAATATGTGATTAATTAGTTTGCAATTATATTTATTGTAAATGTGTTAAATGATTTATTAAATTAATAATAATATGGTAATGGTGAGTGAGGTGTCTTGATTTGGTGGCACTAAGTTACCTAATCACCTCCACCACCTCATTGCATGTAAAACAAATCAAAATTAGAAAGTGTGTAAGTGTGTGTTCTTGTGTGCTCTCGGCCGGATAAAGAAAGAAGAAAAGGAGGAACACAAAATTCATCTTCATTCGATAAATTGATCATTGATTTGAGTATATCAGAATCTGATCCTCAAGGTTAGCTTAAATTGATTGTTAGATTGATAATTTTAATCGGAATTAGGGATTTTAAATGAATTCCGTATGATGCTTCTTGATTTGATGAACCTAGGATGTATGCATGTTAGATTATGTTGATAAATTATGTTCTATACGTGTTTATGATGATTTCTGGAAACATGGAAACATGCATATAAACAGCTTAGAATAGAAGATAGAATCAAATTGTTTATAAACTTGAATCAATCGGAATTCATATTATTGAATCATGCGGATTTTGAGAATTCCACATGAACTATACGGATTTTGATAAAACCGAATGACCTATTCGGAATAGAGATAAATTCCGCATGAAATGATCGGAATTGAAGTATTAAATCAAGATCTTGATATTTTCTAACACTTTGATCGGAATTGATGATCATTCGGAATTGAATAACTACCTTTACTCCGAATTTCATTTGATCGGAATTACATTGATCGGATCTGGCTTATATTCGCAATTGGACCTTTTGCTCGGAATTGGACCTTTTGGGAAAATGATCTCATCAGTTAAGATTTGATGAGACAAAGTTAAGTTTGTAAGATGTGTTCTACGTATAACTTAAACATAATTATGAAGCTTAGTCAGACTGAACACTTGTAGTGTTTCAGACTGAGTATAAGCTGAATATAAACTGAGCATATGTTCGACCAGTTTATATTATACTTTAGTTAAATTATTAATGTGTTTGATAATCTATGTATGTCACATAGGGTATACATAGAGTATTCAGCTTGATGTGTTTCAAGCTGAGTGACTCAACTCAGAAGCAGAGTCAGCTCGACAGAGTTACTAAATTTGTTTTATTTAACTCTTTGGACATCTAAGGATGAGTTAATAATTATACGTGTTAGTTCATGTTTGAATTCGGGTTTGTCCTCGAAGAACTCAGCTTGATGAGTTTCAAGCTGAGTAACTTAGCCTGACTAAAGAAGTTAGTCTAAGAGAATTTAAATGTGTTTTAAGTTCTGTTTTAACTCTCTATATCAACGGCGCGGATAAGAAGACTCCAGAATCTAGATTGAAGACTCAAGATAAGAAGATTCAAGATTCAAGATTCTGAGTTATCCGATAGTTAGTTAGCAAATTAGGATTAGTCCAGTTTGTTAGGAACTGTAGCAACAGGATTATAAATACTTATCTCCTGATAAGTTTAGAGGTACGACTACGACTCAGTACAATTCTGAAACAAGTTACAGAGCCAAAACCTCACCTCACCGTATGTGTTACGATTCTTGAATCACTGTTTGTATGTTCAACGTGATCAAGAAACTCACAGATTGCCAAGCGATTCGTGTGTTCGAATTGTCACATCAGTTGTGATATTGGTAAGTGATCATTAGTTGATTCAATATGTGCAAATCCTGTTTAGAGAGTCGTCAGTATCTATAATCATAAGTTGATTATAGATAGCTAAGTTTGAGAGATTGAGAGATTTATATTAGGTGATTATGTATCAAGAGTTGCTTACTTGATAGTTCCTGTAATCATCTTCTTATTCAAAGCATTGTAATCATCTTCTTAATAAAAGCATTCAATTGATTGTGGTTTGATTTACTGTGTGTAACACTTTCATTTGATTTGTTCAATTTCCGCAGAAAGTGTATTCAACCCCCCTTCTACACACCTGTTGCTTGTTGTTATTCTCATACAAGGGACCAACAACTGGTATCAGAGCAGTCTGAACGATTTCATAAGTTGAAAGTTCAAGATTATGATAAAGTTTACAATGTCTACAAGCAACAATTCATCAAACTTTCCACATATGTCTACCAAAGGCTGTCCCATATTTGATGGGTCTGACTATCCTATGTGGAAGTTCAGAGTCATGCTGTTCCTCAAGTCCATTGACAACCATATGTCTGATGTTGTCACAAAAGGACCTATAATCCCCAAGATTCCTGCTACTGTCAGTTATACGTCTCCTGGCAGATCTGAAAAGAAAACAAGAAAGCCTATTGCATCTTGGACTGATGAAGATTGGAAACTCTTCAATCTGGATGACAAGGCAAAAAGTGTTCTGGCAAATGCCCTGACCAACGAAATCTTGCGCACTGTGACTGGGTGTCAAACTGCAAAAGATATTTGGGACATACTGAGTGTTACTTATGAGGGCACGGATCTGGTCAAGCAACATAAGAGAAGTCATTTGAATAGATCTTATGAGAACTTCTTTTCTAAGAAGAATGAAACCTTGTCAGATTTGTTCACAAGGTTTCACTGCTTGATAAATGACCTACTGAGTGTGGGTGTTACGAAAGATGAAGCTGAACTGGTGCTGAAAATTCTGGATGTGTTACCAGAAAGGTTTAATGATGTAACTACGACACTAAGGGCTGGGGGAACACTTCACGTGTACAACCTACAGTCCATTTATGGGTTCTTGCTAAATCATGAACAGATCACTGAACACAAGAGAACTTCTCAACAACAACTCAAGGAGTCTTTGGATAAGAATGAAGTTGCATTGGTTGCACAGAAAAAGAAGAAAAGTTCCAAGACACTGGTTGTTGAATCTGAGACTGAGTCATAATTTCAAGCTGACCACTCAGACTCAGACTCAAGTGATACTGATGATGTTCAGAATATCACTGAGCAAATGGCAATGTTAGCCAGACGTTTGAGAAGAACTCAAAGGGGAAGAGAAAGATCTGACAGGGGCAAAGGGAAGAGTTCCTTTGATCCCAAGAATGCTGTGTGCTTCAACTGTCAGAAGAAGGGACATATTGCTGCTGAGTGCAGATCAAAGAAGGTGGAATCAACATCAGTTGTTGATAAGAATGCTTACAGAGCTGATAAATACAAGAAGAAATATACTAAGCTCAAGAAAGGAAAGCCATAAGATAAAGCCAGTGCAAAAGGACTATATGCTGAAACCTGGGATACAGAATCATCAACCTCAGATGATGATGTATGTCTGATGGCTCAAGAAGATGAAGAGTTAGAGATAGATGAGGTTGATTATGGTTTGTCCGAGTCAACTTTTGAAGCTGACATGAAGGAAGCTGAGGAAAACAGCAAGCTTAGTGACTGGGATCCTGCTTCCATGTATAAGGTCAGTAATTTCAACTCTTATACTGATAAGGAAAAGGGTCTTGCTTTTGATTATCTGCTGAATGATTTCAATACCGTCCTTAAGTCTAATAATGACCTCAAAGGTGAAATAGCAAAACTGAAGGATGAGATTAAGGAAAATAAATCTCTCATTGATGTTGGTAAGAAAGCACAATGTGATCTTGAATGTCAAAGACACATTAATAAACTTCTAAGTGAAGAACTTCAGGAAGCTAAAGACAAAGCTGACCAACTTCAAAAGGTCACTGAGTCTTGGTGTAAGTCATCAAAGCTTGCTTAAAAGTGCATAAACCAACAGATACCTAAACAGGTAAAGGCTGTACTTAGAGGTGACTATCAAACAACAGCTTATGTAGCTAATGATGAGATAGCAAGTACAGACTCTGAGGAGGATAGATAACTGATTGAGTCTCAGAAGTCAGCCTCAGAGAACAAACATGGTCAGAACTTGAAATTCAATATGTTTGTGAAAGCTAGTGATCATGGGAATGAGTGCTCAACATCAAAAAAGCATGGTAAGTCTGTGTTGGACAGATTAGGCACTCAGTCTGTTCAAAGAACTTAAGTCATAGAAAGGCTTAATCCAAATCCTTTCAAAAGACAAAATTTTCTTTCTGGCTCGGAGAGAAGTTAGAAGAACAAAAAGACCACTGTAAGTTAGAGGTCAAAACACGACAACGGTAAGTCCAAAGTTGTGGATCTTGGTAAGTCCAAGAAGACCAACAGTGGTAAGTCCAAACCTGTTGAAACTGGTGAGTCCAGTAGCCATGACAAAGGTAAGTCTAAAGTCATGGAGAAGAAGGTTGTTAGTCAATCTTCTCAGGATAACAAACAGAGACCTGGCAAAGGTAAGTCCAAAGTCAGTGATCACCAGGTGAATCAGCTTGCAAAGAAAGTTGAGAAGTTATCCACCACATACAATCCTAAAACTGAGAGTAAGTTCTCACAAGGATTGATAGACACTCTACCTCCTGTCATCATTGGAAGAAGGAGATGCTACAAGTGCAGAAGTAGAGGTCATGAGGCTAAGGACTGTGATGCAGAAATTTCAAGGCCTGAACAAGAACAAGTTGATCAGCCTACACAGGACTTAGCTCTTGCTCAAGCTGAACAGTCAGTTCAACAAGATGGAGATGCTAAGTGCTCCTCATCTGAACCCACAAGAAGTGGGTTCCCAAACAAAACTAATGTGTTTAGTTTTCATCTCATGTTTAGGGTTCAAGTAAATGGTACTTGGATAGTGGATGCTCAAGGCACATGACTGGGTGGAAAGGATTTCTTAGTGATTTCCAAGAAGATGAAGGTCCTAAAGTAACATTTGGAGACAACTCACATGGAAGAACTAAAGGCTATGGAAAGATGAAAGCTGGCAAAGTTACATTTCAGGGAGTTGCCTATGTCAAAGGTCTCAAAGGGAAATGTTGTTACTTTTAGGAAGAAAGCAGGAACAATCTATAATGCAAAGGGAAAGCCTGTATTAATAGCTAAAAGAGAAAGAGATGTATATCTACTTGATCTTAATTATGCTGATCCCTATAATGAAACCTGCTTATATTCCCATTCTGTTCCTAAGCTGAGTTGGTTATGGCATAAACGTTTGTCTCATTTAAACTTTAAAAATATTAATATGCTATCCAATAAAGAGTTAGTCTCTGGATTGTCAACAATCACATTTGTCAAAGACAAATTGTGCTCAGCCTGTGAACAAGGGAAACACCATAAAGGGTCTTTTAAATCAAAGCAAAATTTTTCAATAACAGATCCATTGCATATGTTGCACAAGGATGTGTTTGGACCCATAAGTACTTCAAGCCTGAGTGGCAAGAAGTACACATTGGTGATAGTAGATGAGTTCTCACGATTCACCTGGGTAATATTCCTTAAAGCCAAAAGTGAGGCTGCCCTGGAGATAATTAGTTTCATCAAAAGGGAAGAGTTGCAGAAAGGTTTGTCTGTAAAGCAACTTAGAAGTGATCATGGGATGAGTTCAGAAACTCTACCCTTGAAAGCTTCTGTGAACAAAAGAGAATATTATAAAATTTCTCATCTGTCAGAACTCCCCAACAAAATGGAGTTGCTGAAAGGAGAAATAGAACCTTAATTGAGGCTGCTAGAACAATGCTATGTGAGGCAGGATTGAAACTCTATTTCTGGGATGAAGCTGTTAGTACAGCATGTTATACTCAGAATAGGTCAATCATTGTCAAAAGACATGGAAAGACTTCATATGAGATATACAAATCTGGAAAGCCTAATATAGGTTATTTCCATATCTTTGGTTCAAAATGCTATGTGCTGAATCAAAGAGATCAGCTCCATAAGTTGGAACCTAAAGCTGATCTTGGAATATTCGTTGGTTATTCCTCAATCTCCAAGTCTTATAGAATATATAACACAAGGAGAAAAGCCATAGAAGAATCAATTCATGTCTCATTTGATGAAGACAGTTTTGATCAAGCTGATAAAAATCAAGTTGACTCAGTCAGTCTTAGTGAGCTTAAAAGGCCTAAGGAAACCAACTTATCTAATCCCATGTTTGTCATAGGAGATGATAGTGATGATGATGTGTGTTCATCAAAGAAATCATCACAAACTCCAAGGGATTCTCAAGCTGAGAAGGATGATGAGGTCATCAACCCCTTTGGAGCTGAAGTCACTCAGACTGAGAATCTTAGTGATCATCAGTTTGTTGACAATGCTGCTGAGACTGAGGAGATAAGTTCACCTCAGGAATCCCAACATCACTCAGATTCTGATCCAGACTCTGCAACTACAACATTCAAATTCCTCAAAGATCATCCTCAAGATCAAATTATTGGAAATGTCCAAGAAAAGGTCATGACCAGATCCAAAGCTACAGCTAATTACGCTGCATACTTTGGTTTCCTATCACAAATGCAACCAAAGATGACTGAAGAAGCCTTAGAGGATGAGGATTGGATTGAAGCTATGCAAGAGGAATTAAACGAGTTTGAGAGAAATAAGGTCTGGAACCTTGTCCCTGCCCCCACAGATCATTCAATTATAGGCACTAAGTGGGTCTATAGAAATAAAATGGACAAGGATGGAGTGATAGTGAGGAACAAAGCCAGGCTGGTAGCACAAGGGTATAAGCAAGAGGAAGGAATCGATTATGATTAGACCTTTGCCCCTGTTGCTAGAATTGAAGCCATAAGGCTGTTCCTAGCTTATGCAGCATATAAAGACTTCAAAGTCTATCAAATGGATGTGAAGAGTGCTTTCCTAAATGGAAAACTTCAGGAGGAGGTCTATGTGAAACAACCTCCTGGCTTTGTAAGTTTAAAGTTTCCACATCATGTCTATAAGTTGGACAACGCTTTGTATGGTCTTAAACAAGCTCCCAGAGCTTGGTATGATACACTGTCCACTTATCTACTGTCAATGGATTTTACCAGAGGTAGTATAGATAAGACACTCTTTTTTAAAAGGAGTAAAGGACAGGTGATTTTTGTATAAATCTATGTGGATGATATTATTTTCGGTTCAACCAATGAATCTCTGTGTGAGTGGTTTTCCAAAATAATGTCACAAAAGTACAAGATGAGTATGATGGGTGAGATGACTTATTTCCTAGGCTTACAGATTCAACAAAAGCCTGATGGAATATTCATCAATTAAAGCAAGTATGTTCTTGATTTGATAAAGAAATATGGTTTTGATTCGAGTTCAACCATGAGAACACCCATGTCACCAGCTGTCAAGCTGAGTAAAGACTCAGATGGTAAGTCTGTGTGTCACTCTACCTATAGAGGAATGATAGGTTCATTACTCTATTTGACAGCTAGTAGACCTGATATCATGTTTGCTACATGTGTTTGTGCAAGATATCAGGCAAATCCTAAAGAATCACATCTTCAAGCTGTGAAAAGGATCTTTAGGTACCTTAAAGGTACACGAAATCTAGGTCTTTGGTATCCAAAAGACTCTGGATTTGAGTTAGTTGGTTTTTCAGATGCTGACTATGCTGGGTGCAAGTTAGACAGAAAATCAACCACTGGAGGATGTCAATTGCTTGGTGGGAAGTTAGTCAGCTGGACTAGTAAGAAACAGAACTCAGTGGCTACTTCAACTGCTGAAGCTGAATACGTTGCAGCAAGAAGCTGTTGTGCTCAAATCCTATGGATGTAGCATCAACTTCGAGACTTTTGCATGAGTTTCAAGAAAACTCCTATCTTCTGTGATAACCAAAGTGCTATAGCCATCACTTACAATCCAGTCTTCCACTCAAGAACCAAGCACATTGAAATTAGACATCACTTCATTAGGGACATCGTGGAAAAAGGTAAAGTTGACATTTACTTCATATCCACAGATGACCAATTAGCAGATATTTTTACTAAACCACTTGATGAAAAGAGGTTTATGTATCTGCTAAGTAAATTGGGTATGCTCAACCCCTAGCTAAGTGTCTAGAATCCGAGTTTTCAGTTTGACAAAGACTAAGTGTCTTAAGCTGAGTGCATAGTTTATGAATAAGTTTTCTTAGACTAAATCTTATCAAGTTGAACAATGAGTTCTTTTGTTTGGTAAGTTCCAAACTTATTTTGACTACTTAGTGTGGTTAAAATATATAGTTTGAGTTAGTCTCAAACAAAATGACTAAGTGTCACTGAGTCTGAGCTATGTACTTAACTCAGGCTGTGTGATTGGTTCACACGTTTGGTAGGTTCCAAACATTCTTTAACTACTAAGTGTAGTTAAAAAGAAAGTTTGAGTCAGTCTCAGAGAAAAATGACTTAGTGTCATGAGTTGTGTGCTCTACTCAAGCTGAGTATCAATCTCAAGCTGAGTGCACATTTCAAGCTGAGTGCTTATATCAAGCTGAGTGCTTGAGTTAAACTGAGTAATATGTTTACTCAGCTTGGTGTGTCCAACATCATGTTTAATTACTCAGTGTTATTATTTCATGATTACTGCGTATTTGAGTAAGTCTCAAATCGCGTATTATACTAATTTGGTATTGGTATAATACAACAGTGTTAATATTATTTGTGTAGGTCACTAATATTATTTAACGATTGTATCCGTTGGAAAAAGATGTGTTTCTACCTTCTTACTGTTACATCAAGCCGTAATTTTTTCGGTGTAACGGATAAAAAGAGGATTCTAACGGTAAATTTTCTCTCTCCTAAGAAAGGTATATATATCGATCATAACCGGTTTAGAGAAGTTTACGCTTACAACTCTGACCTCTCATATTCTCAACTACCTTTCGCAAACACCTCCATTGCTTAGTGCATACGTCCGATTCAATACCCTACTTTACTAAGTGCAATTCTTTAAACCGCTCAGTGCTAATTTCAAATTACTCAGTGTAATTAACACAACATGGACGGAATCACGTTAGTTCTCAGTGATCAGATGATTCGAGGTGCTCAGTTTAAGAACGATGGAGCTCCGTTGATTAAAATCAACAATCAACGGGCCTGCCTTGCAATTCCTCCGAGAAAAAAAGGCAGAGGTTATGAAGCCTGGGTGGCTTATATTCGTAAATGCCCCCTGGCATTCGCCTTCTGTGGCGCACCCCTTCACATCATTCCTCAACATCTACTTGAGTTCTGGTACACCTGTACTTACGACCAGAATAGAGGAGAGATAACTGGGACTATTCTAAATGGTAAAAGAACATTAACCCTTTCAGTGCAGCGGCTAAGGGATGTTCTTCGACTCCCTCATTCTGATGAGTTCGAGCCAGCTGTCACAAGGCAAGTGGCTAGGTCTGTCCTACCTCGATTGGGTCACCCACAGACAGAGGGTGTCATCAAGAAGGCCACTTTTCCAACAAGTTGGGGCTTCATGGTTTCAACAGTGATTCGTTCACTGGGGACTAAGGTTTGAGGACTGGACCAGGTAAATGAGTTCGAAATGCAGCTGCTGTACAATATTTACTTCAACAGAAATCTGGACTATGCTCTGCTTTTCTTCAATGAACGCAAGGTCCAAGTGATGAAGACCACAAGGGATCTTCATGTACCATTTATAAGGTACCTGTCCTTGGCAATTGAGGCCGAGCTGGGGACAGCACTCTATGAAGCTTATCAGGATGTGTTCCTGTTTCCTACACTCAGCTCCAAGATGTTCAACAACGACATCTTCCCAGAGCAAGAGGGTCTGAGTGAGCCCATGCTCCAAATAGCTGAGGCAGCTTCATCTGAAAGTGAAGCAAAGGGATCGAATCAAGGGGGAGCTTCCCAAGCCGAGGCCGAAGTTCAAGCTGAGCACTCTGCTCAAGCTGAACCAGCAACCATTGAAGCTGCTTCTGGTAAGACCTCTCCACTTTCTCTCTCTTCTCACTATTCTCCATCCACTTTTGGAGATAAGGCTGTGGTAATCCCAACCCAGTCTAACCCGTCTCCTCCTCCTTCTTTCCATCATAAATCCCACTCTGAAGCCACCTCTAGCTTGCCCACTGTTGCTAGGGAGAATATCCTAACCTATACACGTAAAACTGCCATAGGTGGTGCCACTCCTAAAGGCATCACTGGAGCTGAGATCACACTGATCCCTCCACAGGCAGGAGTTGAGGGGGAGAAGCCTTCTCTTAAGGTGTCAACCTCAAGGCTCATATCAACCCTACAGCCAATACCGGGTGTGGTGTCTACTCAGCCCACACTTACGCGAGTCATGGGAGAACCTGTTACTGTGCCTGAGCAGACACACTCAGGTAACATTGAACATTTGACCAATCCCCAGGGTTAATCACCCCCCTCCAAACCATTTAGCCAACCACCAACCCATACACTTCACATTTCGAGCCCAATAACTTCTCTTCACTTCTCACACCCTCGTGCACAACCTGTCAATGATTAATCTTCAAACCAGGATGAATTATAGGGTCCAAACTCTAGTGCAAATAAGTTTAAAGGTATACACCAACCTTCGGATGATGCACCCAACGACTATTATCCAAATAAAGTTGCCTCCTCTGGCATCCAACAGCTAAAAGACTATGTTGATGCTCAATTTAGTCTCTTTCACCTCAAGCAAAAGAAGAATAAACGACAAATCTATCAAAGGCTTGAGGGACTATCAAAGGATGTCAAAGAGATTGCCTCTGATGTTGTTGCGCTTAAACGATCAAGGCCTTCAACCCCTGTTGATGATGACAAAAAGGGGGAGAAGGTTCAAGTCAACACTGAAGCTGAGCTAACTAGAGCTGAGGCTGAAGCACTACTAATACTAGCTTCAGGAGCAGAGAGGCAAGTTCAGACTGAGGGGGAGCTAGAAATAAACTGGGATGATGAACCTGCATCAAAGAAGCAAAAGATTTCAGAATCTGAGTCTGAAGCTGACGAGGGTTCTGAAACTGAGCAGGAGACTGAAGAAGAAAAAGCTACAAGAGAATTGATCGAAATGCTAGAGCAAGAAGAAGCAAATGAGCTCAATATCTCTATTAGCTGAATTAAAGAAGAGAAAAGGAAAAGAGCAACTGGACCAAGAAGAGGAAAAGTTAAAGAAATCTTTAGCTGAAGCTGAAGCTGACTACAATGGTCCAAGACCTGATCCTATCCCATATTCAGATGCTGAAATACAAGAATGTTATTTCAGAAGGAACATCAGTGAAGATATCAAAGGCATGACCTTGAGCAGAGTCAATGGAGTTATCATCCTCAACTTTGAATTTGAAAATGGATCAACCATGGGGATGGACCTGAGATACGTTCACAGGATGGGCTACCTAGAGTGAAACAGAATTCTGATGATGCTTAAGAAATTCAAACGAAGCCAAATAAAGCAAGAAATCTTTACTGAAGTCTCAAAGTTGATTAAAAGGGCTGAGGAGCTGAGATATGTTCCAGTTCCTGGTTCATAATGGGAAAAACTGTTTGATATACCTGAAGGTGTGGAATTCACAGAAAATACATTCATTGATGCACCTATTCAGGGATTTATGTTCAAGGATCAGAAAGGCAAGCCTAGCTTCATCAAATTTAATGAAGTATGCTATCTGAAAGCTAAGGATGTTGCCCATATAAGAACTTGCTGTGGAAACAATGACTCAAATCAGCTTTTGAAATACAAGCTGAATAAAATAATTAAAGTTCATCACAAAAAATTCAGAGGAAGTGAAGAAGCTGAAAAGTTACTATATGAAGTAACTAAAGAAATAATTAACTAGGAGCTTCAACACCCAGAATTCATTCAATAGATTAGTTCTTTTGTAAATATTAGATTAGTTCTAATATTTTTGTAAGCACTATGTGTGCATGATCTAAGTGATCAATCTATTGTATTATGATTAGTTCAATTAATACAAGTATGAAGTTTGATATGTTCAACTGTGTTGTGATGTGTTCATATTCATAAGTCTGATAAGTTCAGCAAAAATGAATAACAGATAAGTTCTTATTCATTTATGTAATTAGTTGGTGTGTTCAACTAGAAGTTGGTGTGTTCCAATTTAAATTGATAAGTTCAATTGAAATTGATATGTTCAATAAATATTTGATCAGTTCAAATATATAAAAATCTTAATAAGTTTAAGATCTAAGAAATAATTCTGTTAAACAAACTTACTAACTATTTGATGGTTTTGTCATCATCAAATAGGGGGAGTTTTTTCGGAAAATGATCTCATCAGTTAAGATTTGATGAGACAAAGTTAAATTTGTAAGATGTGTTCTACGTATAACTTAAACAGAATTATGAAGCTTAGTCAGACTGAACACTTGTAGTGTTTCAGACTGAGTATAAGCTGAATATAAAGTGAGCATATGTTCGACCAGTTTATATTATACCTTAGTTAAATTATTAATGTGTTTGATAATCTGTGTATGTCACATAAGGTATATATCGAGTATTCAGCTTGATGTGTTTCAAGCTGAGTGACTCAGCTCAGAAGCAGAGTCAGCTTGACAGAGTTACTAAATTTGTGTTATTTAACTATTTGGACTTCTAAGGATGAGTTTATAATTATACGTGTTAGTTCATGTTTGAATTCGGGTTTGTTCTCGAAGAACTCAGCTTGATGAGTTTCAAGCTGAGTAACTCAGCCTGACTAAAGAAGTCAGTCTAAGAGAATTTAAATGTGTTTTAAAATCTGTTTTAACTCTCTATATTTATGGCACGGATAAGAAGACTCCAGAATCAAGATTGAAGATTGAAGACTCAAGATAAGAAGATTCAAGATTCAAGATTCCGAGTTATCCGATAGTTAGTTAGCAAATTAGGATTAGTCCAGTTTGTTAGGAACCGTTGCAACAGGATTATAAAATACTTATCTCCTGATAAGTTTAGAGGTACGACTACGACTCAGTACAATTCTGAAACAAGTTACAGAGCCAAAACCTCACCTCACCGTATGTGTTACGATTCTTGAATCACTGTTTATATGTTCAACGTGATCAAGAAACTCACAGATTGCCAAGCGATTCGTGTGTTCGAATTGTCACATCAGTTGTGATATTGGTAAGTGATCATTAGTTGATTCAATCTGTGTAAATCCTGTTTAGAGAGTCGTCAGTATCTATAATCATAAGTTGATTATAGATAGCTAAGTTTGAGAGATTGAGAGATTTATATTAGGTGATTATGTATCAAGAGTTGCTTACTTGATAGTTCCTGTAATCATCTTCTTATTCAAAGCATTGTAATCATCTTCTTAATAAAAGCATTCAATTGATTGTGGTTTGATTTACTGTGTGTAACACTTTCATTTGATTTGTTCAATTTCCACAGAAAGTGTATTCAACCCCCCTTCTACACACCTGTTGAGCACTGGTTTGAGGATTTGCATTGGTGATTCCGTGCAATACTCGAACCAAAGCTCTGGTCAGTCCAGTATTCCCAGGGTGGGTAATTAGTAGTGTAGCTTTAAGGGAAGTTAGTTTGTTGATGCTATCGGATTAAATCTAACAACTTGTGAGATGTTGTGTATGACACAGAATATGGCTGATAACGTGAACCAGACAACTACCCCTGCGTCCCCCAGAAGAAACAACAACCAGTCCTCCACTACAGCAAATGAACAGCATCACAGAGCTGGTACTTCACATAATGGTAAGTCAGATCAACAGGATTATGTGTTACAGTTGGAGGATACACTGCAGACTCTGAGAGATCGAATTCAACAATTAGAGCAGCAACAACAACAAACTCAGTCCTCCCAGCAAACCCAAACGATTCATATGCCTAGAGAATCAGCTATGTTTACTCAACCCATACCACCTCCTGTATACACTGCTACTCCGTTTAGTATTGTGTCAACACCTTTCGGATCCTTACCATATGTGTCTATTCCACAAGTGTCACAGCCTTATCAACCTCATCAACCACAGCCACAGAATGTCTTCATCCCATGGTATCCAACTCAAGGAGGTTTTAAACCGAAATGTCAGTTTAAGGATTTTATGGATTGCCAGCCACCGGAGTATACTGGAAATTCCGATCCAAATGTTACTTTGAACTGGCTAAGAGAAACAGTTAAATCATTGGATTCTTGTAACTGTGAAGAGTCGGAGAGGGTTAAGTTTGTAACAAGAAGGTTGAAGGGTTAAGCTGCAACCTGGTGGGATTCTTTAACTGCTCATTTATCCAGGGAAACCTTGAACTCAGTGACTTGGGAACATTTTCAAAGTAAGTTCTGTGAACATTTCTGTAACGCATACGACTTGGCAAAAGTGAAACGAGAGTTCATAGATTTGGCACAGAATGATAAGATGTCCGTTGATGAGCTGATTACTAAGTTCAATGAGAAATTGAGATTTGCAAAATAGTGGGTACATGATGAACCTACACAGATTGAACACTTTGTTCAAGCCTTATTGCCTGAATATCGGGGTAACACCCGTATGGAAATATCATTAGTTCAGGCATTCACCATAGCCAGAGCTGCAAAGGGAGATGTGAGAGCCCGAGAAAAGATGAACCGTGAGAAGGGATCATCTCACAAGTCTGGTGAAAACCAAAGTGGGAACAAAGGTAAATGGCAGGGTAACCAGAACTGGGAGATCATAAATTTAAGGGTTCGGGGTCGAATCAAAATAAGCCTTGGTGTGGAACTTGCAAGTCCCGTCACACAAGTCCATGCACACCGCAGACTCGACGGTGTGTAAGGTGTGGTGAGTTTGGTCATGAGCCTTCTGACTGTAGGTTCAAGACGAATGTATGCTGGAATTGTCACGAGGAAGGTCACCAATCTGGAGCCTGCACCAAACAGAAGTCAACGGGGATGGGACAAGGGGTAGCCATTGTCGGGGGATCGTCTTCTGCAGGTCAGAAGCGTAAGGCTGCACCTTCTTCGGAAGGGAGAGCCTTCATAATGACAGTCAATGAGGCTGATGAGAACAATGATGTGATCACGGGTATGTTTTTGATAAACTCTGTGCTATTTGACTCTGGTGCAAATAGATCGTTTTTATCTATATCCCTATGTGATAAACTGAAATTACCTGCTACTGTGATTACTACTCCTTTAGAAGTAGAGATAGCCGATGGTAAGTTAATGTCTGTTACCACATCAGTGACTGGGGTACAAATAGATATAGACGGTACTAGCTTTCGTGTAGACTGTTTGTTGATGTCTATACCTGAATTTGACATAGTACTAGGCATGGATTAGTTAAGTCACCACAAAGCTAGTATTCAGTGCCATAAGAAACTCATTACTATTCCCTTGGCTGACGGGTCGCATGCGTTACTCGCGGGGATAGGACCCAATATTCTTTTCCTATCATCTCGTATATGAAGGCTAGAAAATCTCTAGCCAAAGGGTGCGCGTCTTACCTGGCCTATGCAATTGATGCTAAGAAAGAGAAGAAACCGGTTACCGATGTCCGAGTTGTGTCAGAATATCTGGAAGTATTTCCAAATGATCTACCGGGGTTGCCACCTGTTCGGGAAGTTGAGTATAAGATAGATCTGATACCTGGCACTACACCGATTGCGAAAGCTCCATACCGTCTAGCTCCTTCAGAGATCCGGGAGATGATGACTCAGATCCAAGAACTGTTAGACAAAGGGTTTATTCGCCCGAGTTCTTCACCTTGGGGTGCACCCGTGTTGTTCGTGAAGAAGAAAGATGGAACTCTTCGAATGTGTGGTGATTACAGAGAGTTGAATAAGAGAACCATCAAGAATAAGTATCCATTGCCCAGGATTGACGATTTATTTGATCAGCTACAGGGGGCTTCTTACTTCTCAAAGATTGATTTGAGGTCGGGATATCATCAGGCGAGGGTAGCAGAAGAGGATATACCAAAGACGGCATTTCGTACACGGTATGGTCATTATGAATTCCTAGTAATGCCGTTTGGTTTAACGAATGCTTCTACAGTATTTATGGATTTGATGAATCGCGTCTGCAGACCGTTCTTAGACAAATTTGTGATTGTGTTTATTGATGACATCTTGGTATATTCTAAAACGAAGGATGAACACGATCAACACTTGAGGCAGGTTCTGGAAATTTTGAAAGAAAGGAAATTGTATGCCAAGTTCTCTAAATGTGAATTTTGGTTACGTGAAGTTCAGTTTCTTGGGCATGTAATTTGTCAAGATGGCATGTAATCGCGTCTGCAGACCGTTCTTAGACAAATTCGTGATTGTGTTTATTGATGACATCTTGGTATATTCTAAAACGAAGGATGAACACGATCATCACTTGAGGCAGGTTCTGGAAATTTTGAAAGAAAGGAAATTGTATGCCAAGTTCTCGAAATGTGAATTTTGGTTACGTGAAGTTCAGTTTCTAGGGCATGTAATTTGTCAAGATGGCATTAAAGTGGATCCGTCCAAAATTGAAGCGGTGATGAACTAGAATGTTCCTAAAATGCCGACAGAGATCAAGAGTTTTCTCGGATTGTCAGGTTATTACCGACGGTTTATCAAGGATTTCTCTAAGCTTGTTGGTCAGTTGACCAAGTTGACCCGAAAAGACGTTCAATTTCAGTGGGGTTCAGCTCAAAATGTGTGCTTTTCAGACACTGAAACAGCTGTTCTGTCAAGCTCCCGTTCTTTCTTTACCTGAGGGTTCAGAAGACTTTGTGGTTTACTATGATGCTTCTCCCGCTGGATTGTGATGTGTATTGATGCAACGGGGTAAATTGATTGCTTATGCTTCAAGACAGTTGAAACCAAACGAACGAAACTACCCAACACATGATTTAGAATTAGTAGCGGTGGTATTTTCTTTGAAACTATGGAGACATTATCTGTATGGAACCAAGTGTACGATTTGCACTGATCACAAAAGCCTTCAGTATGTGTTTACTCAGAAAGAATTGAATATAAGACAACGCCGTTGGTTGGAATTGATCAAAGATTATGATTGCGACATTCAGTATCATCCGGGGATGGCTAATGTGGTTGCAGATGCGCTTAGTCGGAAAGGATCTTCAGATATAGTGAAATTTATGCATTTGGAAATCAAGTCTGATTTAGTGGATCAACTTTTAGCCGCTCAGCTTGAAGCTTTGAAAGATGAGAATCTGAAGGATGAATTAATGGTTAAACGACAACATGAATTAACTACTGACTCACGTGGTTTGAGGATATATCATACACGTGTTTGGGTGCCAAAGTTGGGAAACTTGAGGGAGTTAATTCTGAATGAAGCTCCCAAGTCCAGGTTGTCAATACATCCAGGTAGTACGAAAATGTATCACAATTTGAAAACTCTTTACTGGTGGCCGACAATGAAAATGGATATTGCTCGTTTCGTTGAGACATGTCACATCTGTGCGCAACTTAAAGCTGAACATCAGAAACCGTACGGATCCTTGAAACAGTTGGAAATACCCGAGTGGAAGTGGGATCATATTATGATGGATTTTGTAACTAAACTTCCACGAACTCAGAGAGGGCATGATATGATTTGGGTCATAGTTGACAGATTAACCAAGAGTGCTCACTTCCTTGCTACTGCTGAAACTGCATCATTGATTAAGTTAGCATAGTTGTATATCGATGAGATAGTATCTAGACATGGGGTTCCTCTTTCCATCGTTTCAGATCGAGATTCTAGATTTGTATCTAACTTTTGGAACAGCCTGCAAAGGGAATTGGGATCCAGGGTTAATTTGAGTACAACTTATCATCCACAGACAGATGGCCAATCAGAAAGAACTATACAAACTGTTAGTCTTGATTTGTTTACACTCCATCAGTACTGAAGTATTCTAAGAAGATTTCAGCAAAAGATGATTTCTGAAGATTTGTCTCTCGTCTCAAATAAGGTTCATCTGAAGAGCTGAAAGTTTCATCTCTGAACCTTTCAGTTTATGACTACTAAAGTTTATCTTCAGCAGATGGTCCCCTCGGTGACGTCATCAGCTGTCACTTTCAAGATGGTTATGCATGAGGAAATCTGTTACTTATCAATCTACAAGATTGTGACGTGTATCACTAGTTCAACGGTTAGGATTGATAAGGGAAATGTATAAATACTCTTCTCTTAATAGAGAAGAGTGTGCTTGCGAATTCTGTATGTTCAGATATTGCAAGAGCTTTGTGCGTCTGTATTCTCTCAAGTCTGTTCTTAAGTGTTAGTTGAATTTAAGAAGTCTGTTCTTCTTAAATTCTAGTCTGTAAAGTTCGTTATATCAATATTAACAAACTTTAGACATTTCTTACTGTTCTTATAATTACTTTTTCCGCACTTAATATTTCCTTAAGTTAGTATTATTCATAATTTTGGGAACAACAATTGGTATCAGAGCAGGTTCAAATTCTTCTATAATTTGAGATCTGCCGAGATGTCTAAAGTTGATTATAATGACAATGGATCCTCCGGTAAACCACCAAAGCTCTCTTCTGAAAACTTTTCTAGCTGGAAGGGAAGAATGCTTCTCTATCTTGAAAACCTGGATACCATGTCTTTGTCTGTTCTAGAGAGCGGTCCTATCATTCCAAAGACCATCTCACTCATGAGTGATGAAGGTGAACTACTGGAATCTCTTCCAAAACCAAGAACCCTGTGGAATGATGAGGACAGAAGACAGGTAAATTTGGATGCTAAGCTGCGAAACAACATTGCCATCTCACTTCCAAATGATGTCTATCACACAATATCCTCTCTGAAAACTGCTAAGGATATGTGGGATGCTCTGTATATAGCATATGAAGGAACTGAAGAAGTAAAAGAAAACAAGAAGACAAATGTCATCAGAAAGTATGAAAGCTTTTGTGCTAAGGATTCTGAGACTCTCACTGAAGTCTACACCAGATTCACTTGTTTACTGAATGATATGCTAGAAGCTGGTGTTGAAAGAGAGAAAATTCAGATTCTCAACAGATTCTTGGATGCTCTTCCCAGTGAGTGGGATACTATGTGTTTAGTTCTCAGAACCAACAACAAGCTGAGAAAACTGGATATGAGGAAGCTGTATGGTATTTTGCTGAATGATGAGCAAACTAGAGCTCAGAAACTGGAGCTGAAGAGATCAGCTAAAAAGAGCTTAGCTCTCGTGGCAGAAACTGAAGTGTCAACTCAGCAATCCTCTGATGATTCTGACACAGAGACAGAGAATGACTGGGAAGCTGCAGATGAAGAGGGTCATCCGGAGTTCAAGATTGAACGAGCTTTCATCATGAAGAACTTCAATAAGTTCTTAAAATTCAAGGCTAAAACCAATAATCCAGGGTCAGGAAGCTTCAAATCTGCTGCTGATAAATCTAAAATGGAATGTTACAAGTGTGCTAGGCTTGGCCACTTTGCCGCAAATTGTGTTGTCAATACTCCAACTAAGGGTTATCCTTCAAAGGCTGACAAGTACAAGTCCAAGTACAAAGCACTGAAGCTGAAAAATCAAAGCTCGTCTGAAAAGAAGAAAGAAAAGGCTATGATAGCTGGAGAATTGAACTGGACTGATTACGACACTTCTGATGATGATGAAGAATCTGAAAAAGCTATGTTCGTAGAAGAATTTTCAGGTGTGCTCAGCCCGATATATGTCTGATGGCTACTGAAAGCCAGTTCAAGAAAGACCTAGCTACTACTGAACGATTGAGTTCAGCTGAAGGCTGGAATTCCTCTATGATGTACAAGGTATCAAACTTTCAGAATTATGATTCAAATGAGAAAAATGATATGTTTGCTTACTTGGTGTCTGATTTAATTTCTACTCATAGTGAACAAAACAAAATCAAGAAAATCTTTTCTGATCAACAGATCCAAATTCAGAAAACTGAAACTGAGAATGATACTCTTGTTCAAGAGTCCTGTGCCTTGAAATGTCATCTAGAATTATTAGCAAATGAACTAAAAATGGCTAAAACTGAGCTTTCTTTAGCAAACGATAAACTCAAAGATCGTCAGTCCATCATTGATCTCTGACTATCATTCAGAGAGAAAGAGTTGGGTTAGGAAAAATCAAAGAAGCTGCCTCATTCAGCAAAAAGTGTAAAACTGTTGATGAAATGTTTTTCAGTGAGTTCACATGTGAAAACATAGGAAACTCATATATGCTTTATAAAAGATTCACTAAGGCAGACAATAATGTTCCTGTATTCAATGAGGAGACAAATTCTGAAATCAGAAATATACAGTTACCCTCCGATAATTTTGAAAAACAGAATGATCTTCAGCAAGATTTTTCCAAATCCACTGAATCTGAACGGTCTGTGATCACTGAATCTGAATTGATTACTGAATCTGAACTTTCCAATTTCACTGAACCTAAACCCATAGCTTTGGTTAAAACTAAATCTCCTTTAGTTCACATCATCACTGAAAGTCTGAAAGCTGAGACTTCACTTGAATCTAACCATACAAAACACAGTCAAAAGTTTAAAAGATCTGAAACACAGAGTACTCAATATATTAAACCAAAGTCAAAGAGGTTGAACAAATTTCAAAAATATGAATCAACACTGAAGATCATGATGATTCAGTTAAAGGAATTAACGAGATCTAGTTCTCAAAAAGATAGTGCCAAACATCATAAGAATACCAAATGTACACGTAAGTGTTACAAATATGGTATTAGAGGTCATGAAGCCAAATTATGTAATGCTCATGTTGCTACTTGTAATACTTCCTCTGAGCCCATCAGCAGGTGGGTTCACAAATTGGTTTAACTCTTTGTTACTTTGTGCAGGAAAGTCAAGGAAATAATACCTGGTACCTTGACAGTGGATGCTCCCGACACATGACTGGGTGCAAATCGTTACTAACAAAAGTTACTCCAGTTGATGGTCCAAAAGTTATATTTGGTGGAGGAAAATGTGGAAAAACAGATGCATACGGTCAATTGAAGAAAGGCGTTATTCACATAAAAAATATCGCTCACGTTACTGGACTCGAGCATAATCTGATAAGCATAATCCAGATGTGTGATGCGGATTATTCTGTTCTTTTCAAGAAATACAAGTGTTCTATCAGAAACAAAGAAGGCACTGAAGTCCTTCAAGCCAAGAGAATAGATAATATGTACGTTCTCGATTTTAATTCAGTCACTTCTCCCTCAGATGTATGCTTCGTTTCTCAGTCTGTTAAAGAATTGCATTGGTTATGGCATAAAAGATTGTCCCATCTGAATTTCAAGAATATGAGTACACTTGCACAAGGGCAGTTAGCAAAAGGATTGCCTAAGATTAATTATGTGAAAGACAAAGTTTGTCATGCTTGTGAAAAAGGAAAACAAAAGAAGTCTGTTCACAAATCAAAGTACTGTGATCAGATCAATCAAGCATTTCAACTGCTTCACATGGATCTTTTTGGTCCAGTCAGCACTCCAAGTCTCAGTGGTAAGAAATACACTCTTGTGATCGTGGATGAATATACACGTTTCACTTGGGTATTCTTTCTGTCTAAAAAGAGTGAAACAGCAGAGATCATAATTAGTTTTATCATCAGAATGAATCGTCAGTACGATACTCATGTTAAGCAGCTAAGAAGTGATCATGGTACTGAATTTAGAAATAGAACTCTTGAAGACTTTTGTGAAGAAAATGGAATCATTCAGAATTTTTCAGCTGCATACACACCTCAACAGAATGGAGTTGCTGAAAGGAAGAATCGTACACTAATCGAAGCTGCACGGACTATGCTTGCTGAAGCAAAGATATCATTACGTTTCTGGGCTGAGGCCATCAATACAGCATGTTATACTCAAAACAGATCTCTGGTAGTCAAAAGGCTCTTGAAAACTCCTTATGAATTGCTGCACAACAAAATTCCAAATGTTGGTCATTTGAGAATATTTGGCAGTACTTGTTTCATTCTGAATAGTAAAGATCATCCAAGTAAATTTGCTCCCAAGGCTGATGAAGGAATATTTCTTGGGTACTCCAGCATTTCAAAGGCATACAGAGTCTTCAATCTCAAAAGCAAAACAATCTTTGAGACAATAGATGTCACTTTTGATGAGTTAGATCTTCAGTCAAGACACTTAGATCAAAATACTACTTCTTCAGAAAACTGGGATGAGTTGCTTTCCTCACCATTTGAAGATAGTTCAGTCGATCAGACACCAGAAACAGCATACGATAACTGTGATGATAACGGCATACTTCCTGCTTCTTTAACACCCATTTTCACAAATACTTCTTCAAAAATACCTATTCCTGAACCTATTAATCACGAAATACCACTGATTGAACTTGAATTTCAGTCTCCTTCAATGACTGAAGTTTCTACTGATCCTTTTCTTGAAATAAACTCTTCTATTTCTGAAACTACAACTGAACCTCCTCCAGCTGACAATCCTTTACCTCCTAATAACAAGTAGACTAAAGCCCATCCTATCGATCAAGTCATTGGAGATCTAGATGAAGGGATTCGTACTAGAAGTTCTGTCACTACAGGTTTTTGCATGTTTGCTGAGTTCATTTCTCAAACTGAACCTAAGAAGGTTAATGATGCTTTAAAAGATGCACATTGGGTTTCAGCAATGCAAGAAGAACTGAATGAATTCACAAGGAATAAGGTATGGAATCTCGTACCACCTCCTACAAATCAATCTGTAATAGGAACCAAGTGGGTGTTCAGGAACAAGAAGGATGAATCAGGGGTAGTAATCCGAAATAAAGCCAGACTTGTTGCCAAGGGATACTGCCAGGAAGAAGGAATTGATTATGATGAAACATTTGCTCCTGTTGCAAGAATGGAAGCAATTCGTATATTTCTTGCTTTTGCTGCTCATAAAGGATTCAAAGTTTATCAGATGGATGTCAAATATGCTTTTCTCAATGGCGAACTGAAAGAAGAGGTATATGTTCAGCAACCTCCTGGTTTCGAAAATCCTAAATATCCAAATCATGTATACAAGCTAGACAAAGCATTATATGGATTGAAACAAGCACCTAGAGCCTGGTATGATACTCTTTCAGCATATCTTCTTAAAAAGGGATTCAAGAGAGGTACGATCGATAAAACTCTCTTTCTTGGTCAGGAAAAAGGTGATTTACTTCTTGTTCAAATCTATGTTGATGACATAATATTTGGGTCTACTAATGAAACTTTGTGTAAAGAATTTGAAAGAATCATGACCAAAAAGTTTCAAATGAGTATGATGGGTGAACTGACTTACTTTTTAGAACTTCAGATTAAGCAAACTGAAACTGGCATTTTCATTAATCAAGGTAAATATATTTCTGATTTACTGAACAACTTCAAATTCACTGAATGTTCAGTAATGAAAACACCCATAGCTCCCAAAACCAAGTTAACTGCCGATCTTGATGGAAAAGCAGTTGACTTGCCCACTTTTTGAGGAATGATTGGTTCTTTACTTTATTTAACTGCTAGTAGACCTGATATCATGTTTTCTACATGCTTATGTGCCCGATTTCAAGCGAATCCAAAAGAATCTCATATGTCTGCTGTATCTAGGATCTTCAGATATCTGAAGGGTACTCCTCAACTGGGTCTTTGGTATCCCAGAGACTCAGGTTTTGATCTAATGGGTTTTTCAGATTCTGATTACGCAGGTTGTCATTTGGACAGAAAGAGTACAACTGGTGGATGTCAGTTGCTTGGACGAAAATTAGTTAGTTGTCAAAGTAAGAAACAAAACTCCATTTCGTTATCTACCGCCGAAGCTGAATATATTTTAGCAGGGAGTTGTTGTGCTCAAATTTTATGGATTCAGCATCAGCTTGCTGACTATGGTGTTTCGCTGGTCAAAACTCCGATCTACTGTGATAATACCAGTGCCATATCCATCTCCAACAATCATGTGCTTCATATGCGAACCAAGCATATTGATGTCCGTCATCACTTCATCAGAGATCACATTGCTAAAAATGATATTGAGCTATACTTTGTTCCAACTGAACATCAGTTAGCTGACATATTCACAAAAGCTCTAGATGAAGCAAGATTCAAATTTCTTGTTTCTAAACTTGGCATGTTGAATTTCTGACTGAACCAGAGTCGATTGAACTCCTCTGCTGAATTATGTTCAACTGAACTTCTCTGCTGACATATGGTCCACTGAAACATGTTTAACTGAACTTCTCATTTGAAAGTCTTTAGTTGCAAAGGTAAGTATTCTTTTTACCTTTTTAATAACATATCTACTGGATTTGTAGTCGTTTGGTTAACTCAGTTTATCTTTATTTGGGGTAGCATTTATTACAGCCGTCATTTCATGTTCAGTATCCCTCCAAATAATGATTACTTCTTCTCCCTATTTATCCTTGTTTATCTCTTTGTTAATCTACTTCACCTCACTCTCTTTTCTGTTATCATCTTCCCTCACTTACTTTCTCTCTTTCACTGCTTTCTTCATGGAGATCACATTTGTTATCATCAACTATCCCTTTATGTACACCATCTCCTTACATATCAATGACGTTGGACTTGGCGCTACTGTTCAAATAGCCGTTAATCTTCTTGATTAACTAGCATTGGCGATCATCTTTTGGCGTGGATGCATTTCTTGTTCATTTTTTTGCTTTAGCTTATTTTTGTTGAATGCTCCACTGTAATGTATTGTTTAATCTATCTTTAATGAATGCAGTTTCTATGAGTTGTTCCGTGTTCTTCGTTGCTTTCTTCATATTATTTTATTTAATAAGTCGATGTAATTATTAGTTATTTTCACTTAATGTTGTTTCCCTGAAATACCCTGATTAACAGCCTTTCAGATAACATTTTTTTTAACTATAGTTAGTCTCTGCGGTTTCATCCAACGGTTGAATTTTAATTAAATTGAACCTAATTTTCAACTCACCGTTCTTTTCTCTTTTCTCTTTTCTCTGTTAACCGCCCTCTACCTCTAAAACCTATATAACACTCTCTCATCTTCTTCATCCCTTTCTCTACTGTTTCTTCATCTTTGCGAATTACCTTTTCTTCTCTCAAATCATCATGTCTCACCCTGCATCCTTGTGTGTTCATCTCCCAGCCTCTGTTGTACCAATCATCTCCAATGATGACATTGTTTTCAAATCCAACAACATTTCTGTATCTCTCTCTTCTGTTTCTTCCAAATCTAAGTTCTTCAATCTCATAAACTTTCTTCGTCATTGCCCGATCAACTATGCTTTAACCCCCAAATTCCCATGTTTGAAGAGCATCTTTGTGAATTTTGGATGACTGCTGCTGTTATCGATGAGACATCTGAAAACCCCAAAATTGCTTTCACCTTGCTGAACGGCAAGCAAAAATGTCGTATTGATAAATACTTTCTTGCCAAAACCCTGCATCTACCCACTGATGATGAGTCTCCCTGTGATCCTTTCACAAAATCAGCAAAGGATCTTATTGTTGATTATCTGAGGCTGCCTGAAACTTCCTACATCAAAGGAAAAACCCTTGTCCGAAACAAACTCCCTACCATCTGGTGCAGTTTCTTCAGTATTCTCTCCTTCTGTATGACTGCTAAAACTGGGGGAATTGATTATTCTGAATCCAATCTCCACTGAGTCCCCTTCCCCCTGCTCATATTGGTTCACTGGCATCACAGACCCTTAGTAATCTAGTCGACCCAACTAGTTTACTGGTCCACAAAATTGCTCATGATGTCTCGGTTCAACACAAGACCGAATCTGAAGCACCACCATTTCAGCCCACACAGAGTTCAGCGATCCCCACTGAACTTGGGTTTGCCTTTGCAACTCATGATACATTTGTCAACCCATTTGTTAAAGTTGCTAAATCACCTACTACCAATGACGAGTGTAAATCTCCCTCACACTCTGAGGCTCTCCGAACCAATGATGTTGAGACAAGCACAACCTCGACTAAGGTTCTTACCACTTCTGTTGCAATTCAACCCCCTGCTTCAGATGTTACCACTACTGCTACAGTTTCAGTACCAAAAACTGAAATCACAGTTCAGCCACAATCCCTTGATGGTTCAGTATTCCGAATTGATCCTATGGATTTTGCCAATACATATGATCTCTCAGACCCCAAACAATCTGAGCCTGATGTATTCACCCTCCATGATGAATCAGCTAAACCATCTGATTCTGAGAGACCTTTGGCTTATGATGGTTCAGATATCCCTGACACTGAAGTCGTTCCTTTCTCTGCCACCTTGGCCACTGATGGTTCAGCTAACCCAACTGAACCTACGGCTATTTCTTTTGCTCATGAAGATGTAGTTATACACAAATCTACTACTGAAACACAACCTATTTTAGCCCCTGATGATTCATTAAACCCAAATGTTTCTATGGCTAAATCTGCCCCACCTCCACCCATAAATTTTAAAAATTTAAACAAAGAACAAGGTCTCATTTGGGATCCTGTTTCGGGTTTTGAGTACTCTGTCAACCTTCTTCCTCCCACTGCCAATCAATCTCGTCTTGATCAACTACTGGCTTCTGGGCAGGAATTCTCAACTGAACTTCAAACTCAGTTTCCATCTCTCCAACACATACTCTCTGCCAAATCAGTGACCGATCCTCTCGACGGTTCTGCAAAATCTGACTCTTCCTCCTCATCCACTAATCATGATTTTCTGGATGAAACTACCACTCCTTTGTCTCCTCCTGTCTTTCGCTCACCAAATGAGGTTGATGATGACTCTATGTCTGTTCTCGATGCCTACTCAAAGCTTGATGATACCATTCGTCTTCTTCAGAGTCAAGTCACCAAGGAATTTCATAGGTTCCATGTTCAGCACATGTCAAATGTCAATTTTGCTGATGAAATTAAACTTCTTACTGCACTCTTGGTCGACTACATTTGTACTTTAAATAAGGAGTTTCAATTTCACAATCAACTCAGGGTAACTCTCTTCAAACAACTTCATGACTATATTGCTAATGGTAATAAACGTTACGAGGATGTGTTATCTCAGCTCTCCACCTCTCAGTCATCCCTCTCTGAGTCTTTTCTCAAATTTCAAACCACTTTTCTAAAGTCATTCTCTGACACTATCTCGCAACTACGTGACTCTCTGAACGCTTATCCATCCAAACGCTATCTTCAGTCCTATCACAAAAAGGTAGTTCTGAAAGACATGCAACGTATGATGGTAGCCACACTGAACAAATACATTGTTCCAAGATTGCAAAGAATAGAAGCTGCTTCAGTCTCTTCCTCAGCTTCTAAGGGGGAGAAAATTTTGAAATCTTCAATTGTGGCTAAAGCTATAAGAGCTCAGATCAAGAAACGAACAACAGAGTCGTTACGAGATAAGGAAGAAATTCGTCAGCTGAGAGAGACTATCGAGGAATACTCAGTGATTAGAGATCAAAATGAAAAAGAAAGGGAAGAGTTGAATAGATTATTTGAGGAATCCCTTAGTGAACCTGGTGATGAAAGCAATACTAAATTCTCTGAAAGATCGTCTCCTGAACATGACTTTAATGTGATGATTCGATCCTCTCCTCAGAAATTCTTTCAACCCGAAATAGCCCTGATAATACATCCCAATGCACCTCACACTGCTGGTAGTTCAGTCTCTGCATCTGAAACAATGATGAATGTTGATGTTCTTAGCCCAAAGGAACTAACCTCCAACATTCTGAAACCGACATACTTAGATCAGATTCCGCTGATAATTCCCAAAACTGATTTCTCTTCAGTTATCAGTGAGAAAGCTACCTCACCTGTTAGAAATCCTGATAAAGGAAAGGGTGTTGCAGATGACACTGAAATGATGAAACCCAAGGCTATCGTCACTGAAAAACTATTGTTTGACAGTATGAAGGCAATCAGAAATCAGGTGTCCAACACAGGGGGAGGAAAGACTGAACATCAGGTTACTGAAGAAGAAGAAGCTGCTTCGTTTGGAATGACTGTGGAAGAGTTCAGAAGAGAAAAAGGGCTAGCTGAAGAAAGAGATAGACTCCAAAAGCTATCTGAAGCAGAAGCCTTGAAGACAGCTGAACTTGAAGCTGAACTGCAAAAGGCAAAGAAGAAAATGTCTCCTCAGTCTCTTCAGCTTGCTGTTGAACGAAGAGTTGAGGAGGAAAGAGTCAAAAAGGAGAAAGCTCAATTGGTCAGAGAGCAAAAGGAAAAAGAATGGTTTGAATCCAAAATGAACAGATTTGATCCTGATCCAATCACAACTGTCAGGGTTACCAAAGAAAAACGTGGAATCATAGTAGAGATTTCCAGAAACAAAAATCGCCTCAAGGTTCAGTATGTTTACAATACCAATCTTACAAAATTCAGTTTGTCTGAATGGGTTGAAATTGGAAAGTGTCTGAACAAACTGAAACTAACGGAACTAGTTAGGACGGTTAAAAAAAGGCTTTCTTATTTGCAAGAGTCCTATTATAATCTGAAGAAACGTTTTCAACTTTCTGAGGGTGACTCTGAAAATCAAGAAAAGGATCAACCTTTAAAGAAAAGAAGAAGAAAGTCTTCTAGGAAATCTGAAGAAGAGATCATAAAGCTTATGGCCGCTGGTGTTCTTCCAAACTGTAGAAATATGGATTGTTCAATCCCTCCAGGCTTTGTATTCATTGATAAACAGGTCCTCGATAATCCTAGAGGATTTTTCTTCAAAGATGCTTATGAAAGACCCAGGTTTCAGAGAATATCTGAACTTGACTATGCTGATTGGATGCATCTGAAAGCCATTTCTTCCTACTTTGATTCAAGGGATCCTGAAACGGCTGACATTCGACTGAAGATTATCAAATTATTTGAAGACAAGAAGCCTAAAGATACTGAAACTGATATATGGGAAGAAAAGGTCAAAGTCATAGAAAGCTCTCAAGTGCACAAACCTTCAAAAAGTTCTTAATCCTCTATGTACCTTATTTTTCTTGTTTTCATTAACCTTGTAAATCTGGAAAATTCAAAAACATTGGAAAATGAAAAGAATCCAAAAACAGTCAACATGGATCATGTACATATGAGTTCTGTTATGTAAATAGTTCTATTTGTTTATTCTTTGTAAATAATGATGGATTATAAACAAATAGGGGGAGATTGTTAGTCTTGATTTGTTTACACTCCATCAGTACTGAAGTATTCTAAGAAGATTTCAGCAAAAGATGATTTCTGAAGATTTGCCTCTCGTCTCAAATAAGGTTCATCTGAAGAGCTGAAAGTTTCATCTCTGAAACTTTCAATTTATGACTACTAAAGTTTATTTTCAGCAGATGGTCCCCTCGGTGATGTCATCAGCTGTCACTTTCAAGATGGTTATGCATGAGGAAATCTGTTACTTATCAATCTACAAGATTGTGACGTGTGTCACTAGTTCAACGGTTAGGATTGATAAGGGAAATGTATAAATACTCTTCTCTTAATAGAGAATAGTGTGCTTGCGAATTCTGTCTGTTCAGATATTGCAAGAGCTTTGTGCGTCTGTATTCTCTCAAGTCTGTTCTTAAGTGTTAGTTGAATTTAAGAAGTCTGTTCTTCTTAAATTCTAGTCTGTAAAGTTGGTTATATCAATATTAACAAACTTTAGACATTTCTTACTGTTCTTATAATTACTTTTTCCTCACTTAATATTTCCTTAAGTTAGTATTATTCATAATTTTGGGAACAACACAGACTTTAGAAGATATGCTTCGAGCATGTGTATTAGAATTTGGTGGTTCGTGGGATTCGCATATGCCATTGGTTGAGTTTTCTTACAACAATTTTATCATTCTAGCATTGGCATGCCGCCGTATGAGATGTTATATGGGCATCCCTGTAGAACTCCGACTTGTTGGTTAGAAGCAGGGGAAATCAATTCGCGGGACCAGATATAGTTCAGATGACAGCTGATAAGGTAGCAATTGCGAGAGAAAAGTTAAAAGCTGCCAGAGATAGACAGAAAATGTACGCTGATCCGCGCGTCGACCAGTATCGTTTGTTGAGGGAGAGAAAGTTTATCTAAAAGTATCTCCGTGGAAGGGCGTTATTTGTTTTGGAAAACGCGGGAAGTTAGCTCCCCGTTACGTTGGTCCTTTCAGAATTAAACGGGTGGTAAATGATCAGACAGTTGCATTAGATCTCCCAGACGAGCTAGCCGGTATTCATGATACTTTAAATGTGTGTTATTTAAGAAAGTGCAACGTAGAGGATCAGACACAGGTTCTTCCGATACAGGATCTTCGTGTAGATTCAACACAGAGGCTCATTGAGGAACCAGCTGAATTACTTGATCGTAAGGTAACAAAGTTGAGAAAGAAGCAGATACCGATGGTTTTATTCAGATGGAAGCATAGCCTAGGTTCAGACTTGACCTGGGAGACTGAAGCTGACATGAGGAATCGTTATCCTTCCCTGTTAGAGCGTGATAAGATTCCGATGACGGAATCTTCTTAAAGGGGGTAGATTTTTAACACCCTCTCAACCGGCCTAGACTTAATGAGGTAATTTGTTTAATTAACCTTGAGAATTAATTGTGATTATATGAATTTAATTATCGTTATGTGTTAAGTACAATTTAATGATTAATTGTGATTATTATTAATATGCGATTAATTAGTTTGCAATTATATTTATTGTAAATGTGTTAAATGATTTATTAAATTAATAATAATATGGTAATGGTGAGTGAGGTGTCTTGATTTGGTGGCACTAAGTTACCTAATCACCTCCACCACCTCATTGCATGTAAAATAAATCAAAATTAGAAAGTATGTAAGTGTGTGTTCTTGTGTGCTCTCGGCCGGATAAAGAAAGAAGAAAAGGAGGAACAAAAAATTCATCTTTAGTCGATAAATTGATCATTGATTTGAGTATATCAGAATCTGATCCTCAAGGTTAGGTTAAATTGATTGTTAGATTGATAATTTTATTCGGAAGTAGGGATTTTATATGAATTCCGTATGATGCTTCTTGATTTGATGAACCTAGGATGTATGCATGTTAGATTATGTTGATAAATTATGTTCTATACGTGTTTATGATGATTTCTGGAAACATGGATTACAATGCATGCATATAAACAGCTTAGAATAGAAGATAGAATCAAATTGTTTATAAACTTGAATCAATCGGAATTCATACTATTGAATCATGCGGGTTTTGAGAATTCCGCATGAACTATACGGATTTTGATAAAACCGAATGGCCTATTCGGAAGAGATATAAATTCCGCATGAAATGATCGGAATTGAAATATTAAATCAAGATCTTGATATTTTCTAACACTTTGATCGGAATTGATGATCATTCGGAATTGAATAACTACCTTTACTCGGAATTTCATTTGATCGGAATTACATTGATCGGATTTGGCTTATATTCGCAATTGGAACTTTTGCTCGGAATTGGCCTTTGCTCGGAATTGAACTTAGTATCAATCGGAATTGAATTAATCCGAATTGGACTTCATTCGGTATTGGACTTATACGGAATTATGACTTATCCGGAATTGATATAAAACCGCATGGATTGCCCTTGCTTATTCGGAATTGTGAAATTGATCCGGAATTATGATAATTCCGCATGACTCATCCGGGATTTGTATAAAACAATACGGAATTGCCTTGACATACGGAATTGTGAATTGTATCCGGTTTTATGATAAAACCGTATAATCTATCCGGAATTTGGGACTTTGAAGATTTCTTTAACAATCCAGATTATTATGTACTGATTATATATATATATATATATATATATATATATATATATATATATATATATATATATATATATATATATATGATATATGTGATATATATGTACACATGTGATATATGAATGAGTGTATTATTTATTGTGAATCAATATTAAGGATTATATACTGACTTGTGTATACATATTCTCAGGAACTGAGAAGACTCAGTGAATTAGTCATGTGAGTGAATTGCAGCCGTGCTGACTGTTGTGAGTAGATTTATATCTTTGGATATACAGGATATGATATCCTGATTTTAACTTGCTCATTAGACTATTTGTCTTGTTTAATATGTATACATGTTGTTTTGGAGATCAGCGTCGTGGGATTTCGGCTGGGCCTGTGTGCTTGGGGATTTTCAGTATTAGATCTTGACATGCATTTGTTGTATTCAACGGAGCTAGTATTGTTGTCTATGTTAGCAGGCCTATCGGTAAACCTTGGTTTTGGCCGACCTTGGTTGTAGGTGGTTGCAACACCGCCGGTTCTCCTGGGATATATGAGCTTTGTGTTTGGGCATGTTAGCCTTGTATATGTTTAGATATCTATTCCCTCACTTAGCTTTGTGCTAATTTCCCACTAGTTTATTTTGTAGATCCTCCGTGGTGAGTTTCTATAAGATGATGGCTGGGAAAATGGACATACCACTACTCTGATGTCTATATTTTGTAAAGAGCCTGATTTTGTAATTAACACTGTAGTGGCATTTTTATAAACTTAAAACATGATAATTATTGTAATTATCTTATGTTCTTAATGTAAATATATATAAATAGCTTCCGCACGCAGTTTTATGTTAATTAAAAAGTACAGTGTTACACTTTCAAACATATTTACCAAATAAGTGTTCTTTTGTTTTTACAGCTTTATTATTGATTTTTACTATTTCTTTTAACTAATTTTTTACAGCCTCTTCATTGTTTTGATTTTTTTAATGCTTCCTTTACCTGTATTTTTACAGCTTATGTACTGTTTTTAAGTTTTATTACTGCTACTTAATTTAATGATTCTTTTAACTATTTTTACAGCTTCTTCACTGTTTTGAACTATTTTTAGTGCTTCCTTTAATTGTATTTTTACAGCTTTCGTACTGTTTTTAAGTTTTATTACTGCTACTTAAAAACTGTTTTTAGTGTTCCTTTACAGTTCTTTTAACTGTTTTTTTACTATTGCGTTACTATAACTTTACTTATTTTTACTGGCTTTTTATCTATCTTATATTATAATCGAAACAATCGTTTTTATCACAATCATAACAATTGTTTAAACAATACTAACGATAATTTATAATGTTTAATAGGTAGTAAACCAACAATGGCTTCTTAAAAAATTGAAAAGATAAAAAAAGAGGCGTTCACCTAAATAAGCAACTACGTAAGAGTTTTGACCAAAATAAGCAAGAAAAAACAAAATTTTATAAATAGTCAAAATTTTCGCTAACAAAAGATTGAATTTTCGCTAACTACTAATAAATTTCGCAAACCAATGACTAAATTACACATAATTTTTATTTAAAAAATTTTAAATTTTCGCTAATAAAAGTGCAAATTCTCTATGACGGCGCACAACATCCAAGGTGTAGGTCCCACTATCTCACAGACTTGAAATTCGTGCTACCAATAAATTCGTGCTAGGTTTAATATTTTTTTAAAGCTTTTTTCTTAAATAACAATTTAAAATTTTAGATTTATATAAAAATATATAAAAAATATATTAAAAATTTATATTTAAAAAAAATTGTAAAATAACTATTAAAAATTTAAGATTTTAAAAAACTATTATACTTAGGATTTGTAGATAATTTAAAATATATTTTTTATATATTTTTTAACTAACTAAATATAAAAAAATTTAAAATTAGAAACAAAAATAAAATTTGTAAAATAACTATTAAAAAATTAAGATTTGTAAATAATCATATTTATAAAAAAAGATTTGTAAAAAAACTATTAAAAAGTACTACTATTTTCTTTACTGCTACTATATAAAAATTATATATATAAAATAGTTTTTACTAACAAAATATAAAAAAACAAGATTTGTAAATAACAAAAAATATAAATAAAAACATTTAAAAAAATAAATTATAATTTTTTTTCATACAAGTCATGTCAACAGTAAAACTCTTATAAGACTACTCCTTTGTATATAAACATTAACCATACTTCAAAAAAAATCACCCACATAACATATCTTCTTCTACATATCACTTTCATCAAAGTTTTTAATATAAAAAAATAGTCATCTTCTCTTCACTACAAAAAAATGTCATCCTCTACGCCAAACAAAGCAGTTCGTAGAAATGTACGTGTAACACGTTGTACCAACATTAATGATTTGCCTGAAGAATAAAGAGTTTGTATAATCTCTCATCTTAAAACACGCGAAGCTATGTGGATGTCCGCAATATCTAAGGAGTGGGCGCATTCATGGAAAATGGTATCGGTTTTGAAGTTAAGTTCGTATGAACTTAGAAGACGACTTGTCACATTCGACAGGTTTGTCGAAGGAGCTCTAACTGCACGTGACGGTAATATCTCTATTCACCCGAATAAGGTTATATTTCATTGAGAATGGGTTTGTAGTAAGAAAATTTGAACAAATGTATTTGATTATGTGATTTCTCTCAACGTTACTGAGTTTGAAGCGTCAATTAAACGCTACAAAAAAAACCTACCTTGTTACTTTAAACAAAATAGCACAATTGCTTTAAACTCTTAAATTATAAAGTGATTATGAAATAAAATGTATTTTTCTAGGCCCAACATCGGGACCATTTAGAAATCTTAAAGATCTGTTTATGGAAAAAGGTAGTATCGACAATACTGATCTTTTTAGCGGATTTCCGTTTTTAGAAAAACTTACATTAGCTAGGTGTAATATAGACACACCAAATAATATCTTAAACATAAATTCCGTTAATATATTAGAAATATCAATAACTTCATCGTTGTCTTTAAATTGTTGCAAGCTCAACACTCCTAAACTTCAAACTTTGAAGTTTGGGTTTTCTAACTTTCCAATTTTACAAAAGGAAGGTGTTGGATTTTCTCTTCTTGAGACGCTGGTTGTTAATCACAACACATTAGTCGAGGAAATAACATATTTTAATGATCTGATAAAGATTTTTCAGAACTATTTCTACGTGAAAACGTTATTGATTAATAAGCCTGTTGTAGGTCTACTTAGCAAGTTTCTTGTTGAGCTGCGTAAAGCATATTTGAAATGGTCACAGCTGGAATGCTTGAAGATATATCTTTCAAAATATTATAGTAGGATTTTGTTGCTGCCACAAACTTGTTGAACTACTTTTGCTGCGAAATACGAAAAATGTGCAGTAAATAACCATTCATCCATTTTGTGGTAGATGTAGAATTCGTTTTACCTGTATCTTTGGTCAACAATATAAAAATGTATAAAATTAATCTTGTTGATTTTTTTAGGGTTAGATTTGATGTTTCGTAAATAAGATACGTGTAATCTATGTTGGGAAGAGTGTAAGATTAAAGTTGATTAGATGTTTTGTATATTTTTAAGTGGTTAATAGTAGATAAATATGTTGAGTGATTCCTTATCCGGTATCCGATAAAGGTAAAGGTGACGTGACAACTCATCTTTTATTAGAGTGATTACGTGTCGGGTATATGATAAAGGTACTTTTATAGTTTTATACATATATTAATCTTTCTATGTCTAAATATAATTTATAAAACTTATAATATAAATTTACAAATATATTAATTTCTCTATCACTTCATAATGTAATTCAATAATTTTATAATTTATATTAATCTTTCTATTATCTATATTTAATTTATTAAGACTTCTTATTTTTCTATAATATAATTTCTATTGAGTTTTTTATATATGTTATAAGTATATTTTTAAAAAATTTATAGACTATTAAATATATAAAATTGTCATATATAAAATGTAAATATTTTAAGTAATTCACAATTTAAAATTTAAACAAGGTAACAAGGTTTTATTAATTTCTAAAAGTAAACAAAGTTATATTTCATGTGATCTCACAATTAATAAATTTTAAACAATCACTTAATCATAATAGTTGATTTTAAGCATACATGTACACAAAAAACACAATAATACGTCATAAACATACTTAAAAACACTAAACTGTATAAAAAGTTATAATCAAATTTTATAAATATATTATACTTTCTATCACTAAATATAATTTTTTTAACTCACTCACAATTTACATTAGCCGTAACATAACACGGTTTAGATTATTTCTAAAACTTAACAAAAAATAAATATCATAGCATGTTACAATAATACATTTTAATAATACACATTAACTAAATACATGTTAAACATACATAAAAATACACTATACTTCAAGTAAAGAAAATACATATTAATAAATTTTACACAATGTTGCACATACATATATAACTCATAATGTACATGGTGTTTAAAAAAATAATATGTTATAAAGTATAAATGTGGTGGTGGCCGGAAGGAATGAAGGAGCTTGTGGTCCTAGAGAGAAAAAATACAACATTTTTATCTTTATAAATACATATTATATACAAATTAACACTCTAATAAATATAAAATAGGTTTCAAGCCCGTGTAAACACGGGCCTGCATGTAAGATCTAAGATATATGATTTTATATTTCTTTTTCTTTTTGGAAAGGCTATGGTTGTTATTAGCTTAAGAATCACTATATTAATCAATTATTTTTATTTATGATACATATTAGAAGTGTAAAGGAAAAAACTCGTTACACCTTTCATTGAAGACAATTCATTACCATTCAATCATCTTTATGCTTTGGCAAGATCTATTTCTATGGAAAATATTGAAATACTCGTATAATCTTTTGTGGAAAAAAGAATATAGATGATTAGCAATAGCAGATTAATATATTGTTTATATATGATTTGCAATTTACCACAAAAATGCAATTAACAATACCGACATGAGGTGAGGAGCAAATAATAAGGTCGAGTAATAAAAAAATATAAAATATTATGTTCATGTATCATTCATATTAGTAGCAAATATATGAATGGAAACCATGTCCAAGTTAGTCAAAAGAGCTAAATAGATTTTGCATGGAAAATAGTATGCGAAAATAGTATAGCTAAGTGACACCAAAACTTTATCAAGACGACATTAATTGTCCTCTTCTGCAATCTATGCGTAAGTCAATACACAATCAAATAATTGTTGTAAATTTATTCCATTACAAACTTGAGAAACCACTATGGAGATACTTTGAATCTTCATCTACTAATCATGTATGAAGTTAAATTTAATCAAATACTTGATAGGCAAAAAAGACGTGTTAACATAGCGTAGCTTTTGGTAGCTTAAAACACATTAAATTGTAAACATGGTGTAGCTTTTAAAGGGAATACAATTAAAAATACGTCAAATTGTAAATAAAAAGACGAGTAAACATGAAATATATGTGGTCAATTAATATCCACATGCGAAATGAATATAGATTATCTAACATTAATCGTTTAGTTTTTTAACACAATTTCTTGTAGCTGATTGACACACCCTGTTTGAGTAGTTAGAGAATGAATAGGATAATTATCAAAAGGAACTCTAGTATATCAGGTAGGTCAAGCCTGTCATCAACCTTCTATCATCTCACACTCTCAATTTATCATTTTTTTAACTGTCAATAATTATTTATTGGTAAGTCAAAACTGCAGCAAAATCAAAATCAAAGAATATCACCATAATGGTTAAGACCATAAATTTGAGCCTAAATATGGAAGGAGAAACAAATATTACATGGCACCCAAGGTGCCATTTTCATCATAACTGAACATTCTAAACCATATGTCCGTATCAGTACAAAATCATAGAATTTCTGTTTGCCAGTTTAGTGTGTATCGGTAACTGGTGTAATGTAAGACTGCGGGTTTTTCTTGTTATAAAATCTTGTGACACAATATCGTTTTAAATTTATAAAAACGATGTTACTAAGCAGATATTACACACGACTCAGGCAAGTGTAACCTGGTCAATAGTAGTACAGACTCGGTAAGACCGGATATCGTTCCACCATGACAGGAAGTTACCAATACTTAAGCCTCATTGTTGTTTGATCAACAGAGTTAATATAAACGCAAGTTACAGAATAAACTAATCCACAAAGCAACTAAAACAGACTAACACCGAAGGCAGATAGCAGGATAACAGATTCACTCAGTCTTTCGAGTCATCCTAACTAGTCATGGCAATACTGCAATACAAATCCTAATATGAAGACTTTAATAGATTGAGCGCATAGCATGTTGTTCTAATACTCAACAAAATCACATTATCATGCAAGAATCATCACTCGAGTTATCAAGACTCAGACTCAACAATCAAACATGATTAGGCAAGCAACGGCATATCAGAATTCAACTACAGATCCACCAGATCGCGTCCAAATCAGACTATTGAATATACATCTTTTCAAATGATATATCCAGTAATCCTCAGAACCCAAAAAGGTGTTAAAGCAGTAAAATAAGTTAAAACAAGCAAAAACAGCACACTGTGGTGAAAATGCCTTTTGCGGCCGTAGGACATATATCCTGCGGCCGTAGAAGGTTGTACTGTCCTGCGGCTGTAGGAATTTCTTCATATGGCCGTAGGAACCAGTACGACAGAACAGTCAGATCTAACATAAAGGCATTCAAAAACAAATTACAATCTAGACTTTAATCTCAGATCATAAACACATGCAAATTGGTACAATGGGGTCACAAACTCCTCTAAACTCAAACCTCACAATTAAGGGATTTTAATATTTAGCCACATGATTACTAAAGATATGAATATGTTAAACCTACCATTTCTAGTATAGCCAACACTTCTTAAAACATGAATCATGTGATATGCACATTGAACACCAAGACCAGCATAACAAAGGCATACATGTGAGTTCATTTCACCATCTAAATATACCAACAAGCATCTTTGTGAATCCTTTAATCATTAGTATCATGTTTGACCCATAAATACACCAAATGACTAGATTTTCATCGGACATCTTAAAGCTTGCATAAAACCAACATATGAATAAAATGACCAATAACGGATGAACCTGAAATGATTCAAAACATATCCCAACAATGATTTCTAATGACAATCATGCAAGATGTATCATTTCTAATAACAAACTTAACATGACATTAAGATTATACAAACATCATCATTGAATATCCACATGCTTAAACATGAAGGAGTTATCCTATACACATTACCACACATGAACATGGTCAGATTATACACACTAAGTTGATAAAACACAATTGTATTCAAGATCAAACATGCATAATTGAATCAAGTCAACATAAAAGTCAAATATATTGCCATAACTAGCCAAGAATCATCTTGGCCCAAGTGAAATGAGTTTAGTTATCCATATACATCAAGATTAGTACTACAACATCTGGAACACATGGGTACATGATTGAATTCAGAAATGGAAAGAGTATACCCAAGCTATGCTATGATAAAACTAGTGATTCCAAGCTCCAAAATGTTGTTCCAAGCCTTCAAATCCAAGCTCTCCACCTTAGGATCACCAAGAAAGGTTCTTGGAGTGTTAGGGGGTCTGGGGAGAGTGTTTGGAGGTGTTGGTCCGAAGTGGTTTCAAAATTTCCAAAAGAACTCCCTTGCAAATGTGCAAAAATTTGCTTATAAACTGCTGTAACAGAGCTTCCTACGGCCGTAGGAACTCCCTTCTGCAGCCGTAGGATGGGCGGTGGACTTGATTTGACAACTGCAACTGTCAGAGTGGGCGGTTGTGGATAAGGCTCTCCTGCAGCCGTAGGAACAATTTACTGCGGCCGTAGGGAAGGTTTCTTCATGATTGGGTTTTCTTTTCAGCTGATATCAGCTAACCACTGATCAGGTAGGTCCTGCGGCCGTAGGGCATATCTTCTACAGCCGTAGGAATGTGTTTTTCATCAGCTGACCATTTTTCTTCTATTATTCCCTTGTTTTGCCCATTTATCTCACTTAAAGCTCTTGTTAACCTGCATGGTGAATGTTAAGCATATTAGATCAATAATAGGAGTAATCACCTTGGATTTGGGCTAAGTACGGGGTATTCTAGCATGTAAAACATGCATAAAAACACAGATATCAGTAACAGACACACACACACACACACCCTCCATTTCATTGAATAATGCATGTTCCTTTATGCCAAATAACAGCATGTAATCGAGAATAGAACACCATAGGTGTAACAATAAGTAGAAACTAAAAACAATACCCTCTCGGCCTCTCATCCATGAGCATACCAACAATATTGGTTTCAGAGACTAAATTGGGATAAATATTTGACAGACGAATACAACATATGGAGCACAAAAAACACACTAAAAACATATCGAAACAAACCTGAATAATAGCTTTTGGCCAGCGAGCATGAAGAGCTTCCATCAATTCATCTCCTATTGATATATATTCCTCTCCTTCTAACCTTCGTTCTCTTAAATCCTAAGTCTGTCAAAAGTAAATAACATGAAAGGAAATTATTATGCAGCCTAAATATTGTTTTATTCGCTTTTATAAGAGGATGAGTTTTTAAACAAAATAATTAGAGATTCATTTGGGTTGCCCATAAGTGATGTGTTGAATCTATTTGATTTTGTATGCCAGGCTACTTATAAAGACGATCTTCTAGCAAAAATGTAACACAAATTACATGTCAATAAAATAAGAAATGCCTTATAGTAAATCATCACATAATTTTTTTTAATTAATCAAATCCTCCAACCTGCTTTCTGAAAGAAAAGAATGAGAAAGGAATTTTCAAGTTAGTTTTACACTGTTTATTTGCTTACATTGTTTTGTGTAAGTTGTCTTGAGGGTCTCTGGGACTACTCCAAACTATTTATATGATTATTTGTGAATGTGAAATAAGTTCTTTCAAATAAACAGTATGAATTTGCTTATTACAAACAGCTTATTACAAAAGGCAATAAATCTCCTTGTAAAATATGCATGCTAAAATCATATTCTTGAATCTCAACTTATCAACTATATAGTTATGTTCTTGCATCTATTACCGGTAAACAGTTTTGTGCCTACAATAGCAACATGGACAGGAAGTTATAGAAGTATACAATCTCCTAGAATACCAACTCAGGAATGAACATTGTAGACAAAATGCCTAGTTTTGTAATTAAAACAGGAAGGGTTGGTTTACTGGCGAAACAATCTCCTATCCAAAAATATATTTTATATATAAAAAATCAATATTATATATGATTACAGAAACTATATTATATCAATAATATCCTAAAATTTGAATAATAATTTAGAAGGTTTTGTGCCATACAATCAATTTTGAAATTATTTCTGACCCGTTGCCTTTCAGGTTGTTTATTTTACTCAAGTGTTAAATACAAAACATAACTGAAATCAATATTACATAAAATAAAGATACTTATGTGGTATAATTTTGATCCACGCACAACATATAAATGGGCTACCTAACAATTGGGAAGAAAGAATGGACAGAGTACATCATTTGTTCTCAAAAGTTCCACACTACAACAATGTATAGTTTGCCATTATACACATCTAAATAAAATTTATGAAAACTACGGAATTTCTTGTCTAACAACTTCACTTTGTTCCAGATCTCAAAGCAATATGAATTGGATTTCAGAAATAGGGGAAAAGCAGGACTTAAAATCTAGAGTTCAGTCAAAAAATTTCAAATGAGAATGGAGGTAAGCTAGATTTCCTTAACATAGATAAAAACTTCTTACAAAAAATAATAATTGAATGAATGATAAGAAACTTACAGATGATTTTGAAACTTACCTTCATAGTGAAGGTCCTCCCGCTGCATAGTACACTGGCTCCAAAAGGCTTGTATTTCTGATGGCATTTTAACAAACAACTGGTGGGCGTTAATTGAACATCCACAAACCCAAAGATTGAAACACGACATTTACCATCAAACTTAACAAAACTCATTTAAAATTAGATGGAAGAATATACACTGTAAATCAAATTTGAAACATGTTCCAAAACAACAGACTCTGAATATTTAATTAATTCTAAAACTAAACAAAAGAAGAAGATCACGATTAAGAAAGGATTTCTAGAAACATGTCCCAATCACAATCAAAAAGTAAAAGAGGAATTCAAAAGGATTTTTGCTATTTTTATCAAACAATTGCCTCTAACAATCATATTTCTTTAAGCTAATGAGTAGTTTTAAGGTTGGAGTAAGATGTATCATACTCATTTTTTTAGTATCTCTTCATCCGTGAAACTGATTCTAACCAAACAATTAAACTGTTATTTGAATCAAAATGAAAGATTTACATAGGAATCAAACAAATTTTTTGTTGACCAAGTAGTCTAAGTTGAGTGTGTAGTGCAGTATATGTTTTTTCTCACAAAGCAACAATCTTAAATAAGATATTCCTAAAACTGATACTAACCAGAGAGTTAAATTGTTCTATGAATCAAAATGAAAGATTTACATAAGAGTCAAAGGAATTTTTTGTTGACTAAGTAGTCTAAGTTGAGTTTGTAGTGCAGTATTCGTCTCTTCTTACAAAGCAACAATCTTACATAAGATAAATAATTGTTCATGTTGGCTTTGGTATTCCATCTCCGTATTTCTTACATATATGATGATCAAAATGTGCGGAATTTGAAACATGGCTACTGTTTTTTTCATTAAGAGAAAAGTATATGTTAATCAGGTTTATTGTTTGAGGCATTTCATCAAACAAATAGTGTGCATGCAACATTTGCATTTGTACTCTGTTTTTGGATGTAATAAATAACCATCTTGTATGCTACCGTGCGTTAAAGGCTTAAAGCATATAGGAATTTAAGGTTTCATTAGCATCGTCGCATAGAGATGAAGTAATGTTGTTTCGATGATCGTATATGTGTATTAGGACACCATTTACAAGTATAAAACTTACTTTTGTTACTCCTGAAGATTGTGTGAGCGTCAGAGTTTCTACGCCGGCACCGTCCACTGCCTTGCTGTAGTTGGTTGTCGCTCGGTAAGCATCGTCGCATAGAGATGAAGTAATGTTGTTTCGATGATCGTATATGTGTATTAGGACACCATTTACAAGTATAAAAACTTACTTTTGTTACTCCTAAAGATTGTGTGAGCGTCGGAGTTTCTACGCCGGCACCGTCCACTGCCTTGTTGTAGTTGGCCGTAGGTCGGAAAACGGCCTAGGTTTATCGCCTTAAGTTCTTAAGTGGGAGAATTATCGCCGTGAGTTTCAAAAAGAATAAAATGAGATTAAATGCTTGGTTTGCCATATTTAATATTTGAATTTTTTTAATAAATCCGATCACTAAATCAAGAACTTCACAATGACATTTCATTCCACTGTAATGTAAATTAAATGAAGAACCGTATTAGTTCCCTTCCGCCTGAATCAAGTTGACGCCTACGGTAATGGTGGAAACGTCAAACCGTCGGAAGGAAGCTCAACAACCGCCAGATACATTAACAACAAAATATCTCATTAAATTAAACATGGCTATTGGGTTGCCAAACGATGGGGCAAGCGATTGCTAAAGCCCATTTAAGAGTTAAGGATGCTAATTGCCATGTAAGATAGCTACTATTTCTAATTACTTTGGATTTCAAAATTGGAGCACAATTGTATATGGATATAATAGATCCTGATAAGATATAGATAGATATCAATTTCCAATAATTTGACTTAACACTTACACATGCACGCATTCCCATGACTTAACAACTCAAGAAACGATTTGACAATTCATTAAAAAAAATTTACTGACACGTGTCGCTACCCGATGCATTGGCGAAATTCACTTCTCATTAGCTTTTATTTATAGCTTTTATTAGCGAAATTTATAAAATCAAATTTTAATATTTATTACGTGACTGTTTCTGATTGGTTCGTTATGCGGGCCCTATTGGTTAGCGAAATTTAGTATGGATTAGCTAATTTTGTACCTTTTATTAGCGAAAATTTGGTACATTTTTGCAATTTCGATTATTTTTGCTTATTTTTGATTTTTTATTCATATTATGCTTATTTTCGTAATTGATTGTAAAAATACATGAGTATCTTCCGAATACCTTGAGCCGATAAGCAATCTTTACCTACAAATAAAAACAAAGAAATGAGAGATATAGTCATACCAAATAAACAAACTAATGTAAGTTGTAAACAATCAAATTGAGGCACCGAATCAAGTCGGTTTTTTTGTCTAAAAGACAACATCGAATCAAAGACAACAGAAGTAATGAAATAAATAAGAGAAGATAGTATTGTTTAATAAATGATGCATAAGTTTGTGTAATCGCGTTAACAAATCATAATCAACAAATGAAGCTAATATGTAATTTCACATACCAAGATTTATTCTGTTTTTGCACAATTGAGACAGTCATGCCTCCAACATCCAACAATATGAACATATGGAATGACACTATGCATCCACAATGAATTTGCTGCAAAGCAAAATGCCCATTATTATAATGGGCAACCTCTCACATACGAATTTCGATTCAAGGCCAATACATACAAACTCCCGATATTACGACATGATATGTAAACAGTTATTTAGCTAACTAGCCTTGACAGATTTCTAACATTTCCACAAGATTCATAACATCTTCATCCAGAAGCATTCAAGTGATATGTATCACCGAACTTTCCTGCTTTAAAAGCAGAACTACAGTGAAAATGAACAAGAATCAGCGGTGTACTTTATATAATTTCATAACAATAACAGAGAAAGAAAAATACAAGACACAAAGAAAGGAAGTACACAAACACAAGAGTTTACAAATTACAAGGTCATGATACCTTTACCATAGAATCAGCGATAAATCCTAAAACATCCATTAAATCCGTCCATCAAAATCATACACAAAATAGAAGAAAATTTCGGTGATAACGAAAAACAGCTATGGTGATGACGGCGATTGATCAAAGGGCTACGAAAAACAGGCTATGGTGATAATGGCGAGTGACCGTGGATAGCCGATCGAGTCGCCGCTGGCAACTAATAACAGTATACGAAAACATGAAGAGGAAATCGATGGAATGCTCAGAAGAATAAACTTACAGATTTAGAGAGAGGTCTCCGTCTACAGTGATGGGTGACGAAGAAGAACCACCGGCTAAGGGTTATGATCGACGAAATCGAACCACTGGTTGGCGTTGATTTCAGTCACCGATGATGAGATGATGGCGAAGGGGGCTTAGCGTTCGTCTAGGGCACGAAGGGGAAGAAGGGCGTTGGGTTTTTTTTTTGTTTTTCAAATGATTGTGGCTTTGAGGTAAAAGAAGAAGGGTAAAAACAAGAAATTACTCTATGTTTAAAAGTACACCTATTAATAAATATGTTTTCTAAAAACACCTATTAACTAAAAAACTCGGAATTGGCTGGGGCTCTGGCTACTCTGGCTATTGAAGCGTCGCCGGTGGGCATGGAATGATATATGTTGGTGGCCATAAAATACGATACTTACGCTGTGTTCCCGAGTTAAAATCAGGAGAGAAAAGAAAAGATTTAGGAAGGAAAATGAACTTCAGTTGTGTTCCCAAGTCTTTTAGGAGAGAAAAGAAAAGATTTTGGAAGGAAAATTCTCTCTTATTTTCTTTCCAGATTTTCCTCCCAAAGTAGGGAAGATTTTGGAAGGAAACAAAATAACACTTAAAATTCCACTTTTCCTCTAATTTTCTTTCGAACTCAGGAACACGCAATGACAAAAACATTTCTCTTCCCCTTCTTTCCTCTTCTCTCCTTAATTTTCTATCATTTCATTTTCTTTCCACATATAACTGTGGAACACAGCGTTGAACGAAAGGCCCGACGTTACATATTAAGAAGATTGGCGGGTAATAAATTACGCCGCTGCAATTAACCGGATTAGTGGTATTCAGCAAAGTGCTATGTTCGACGAGATGATATCAAATTTGAATAAAGTAGCGAATGGATTGATAGGAGGAGGTAACGAAACAGAGTGCAGTGAAATATATTTTTTCGTTCGAAGAAACGCGATGTAACAAATGTTGAAGGTTCTACGGTTTGAGAAATGTTCAATCGACGAAATACAGAAGATGCAGTGGGAGCCAATTAAGAAGGAGGTTGCTGCATGGATGAAGATGTTCAAAGGCTTTTGCTCCTCACTTTTGCCTAGCGAGTGAAGGCTGGTTGACGCTTTGTTTTCCGGCCACACCGCGATTGCCGATTGCCTATTCGGAAACTAGCACGAGTCGCCGTTTTTTACTTTCTGAGTTATGCATAAGCAGTTATGATGACGAAACGATCGGCTTAGAAATTGTTCAAGTTTCTAGACATTTATGAGACGTTTTCAGAAATCTGGGTTTGACCGAATTTGAATTCTGAAAATGGGTTTGACCGAGTAAAATCAGATGATTGCTTGTAATCGTGGGATCCAACGCCCTATCCTGTGAATTCGCCATCAGGTTATCAACCGATCGATATTTACTCTCACAGGATCATCCATCAGGTATCCATATTACTTTTCTTTATAAAGTGATTTTGATTCTGTGAAGTAAAAAACAAATCATGACTAGAGGAGCTATGAGTGATATTTTTCATTAATTTTTGTCACTAAGCTAATATAAAGCTACTCAAAAGAATTTCTTCTTCACCAAAGATTCTTAATGAAAACCAGTTTATGATTCGTAGAACTGAAGCTCAAATTCTTTTTGTAGGTATTTACCCCTTACCAATTGTGTTATTGAGAAAAGATAGTTGAGCAATTTTTGGGCACCTGATCATCAATGGCAACTCGTTGGGTTAAGGTTGTACGGCTACCAATCTAGAGAGATTCTTGGGTGAGATGAAAAGAGTTTGATGTTTCAAATATATTTTAATTATTATAGTTCATTTTAAATATTCCATAAAACTTGTGTTTTCTTGGTAAAATTCCGTATTAATTGTTGAAATATGCACTTCTTTGCATGCCAACTGTTTGTTCAAATGCTTGACTTAAATTAACTAATTTATATGCTTCAATTGTTGGAGTAAAGTTTTATTATGGCGTATAAGTTAGTTTTTAAGGCGTTGCTAGGTTGGGCCATGAGTCCTTGATGAAGTTATATTAGTTGTTATAGTTGATGATCATGTAAGCTTTACTGTTCATCTATATCTTTATTAAAGCAGTTGAATTCTGAAAATATGTAAGAAATCAAAGAGTGGCACGTAACTCGAAACGTGTACAATCTGTCACTGCATTTATGTACAAGCTCCTTATGTGATTTCTTGACATATATTGCTATTGGATGTTGGTTAAGATGTTATCTTTAAGAGGTTAGTGCAAGAAACTTTTGATTATTTAATTGCTTTATGGAATTAGAATCTATCTATATCCTCTACAATTCAGTAATGGCATAGGCTGATGTGCCAATGCTAATTGTCCATTTAGGACTAAATTCTATCATTGTGTATGTGTATGTGAATATACACATGTTTGTATACAGAAAACACAAGTTGTCATCTTTACCTTCTTCCATTTACACTCACTTGTAATTGTAAAATTTTACGGAGACAAAACGTATAGCCTATTGTGCTCCAAAAGTTAGCAAACTCCTTGTGGCATATGGATCGTAACAATACCTAATGTTGCACATATCTATGCCTTCAAATACAAGGGGATATGGATTGCATTGACTGTTCTTTCAAGGTGTAAATAACATACCATGTAGTTTACACATTCGACTTTTCTGTATTTTGCAAGGATTGTGTTCTTTTTAAAATTAACTAACAGCATTGTCTATATGATAATGACAGCCCTTGCTGGAAATTATGTAAATTTTGATGTATTTGAATTGTGCAGGGCTGAAAGAATGGATGAAAAAATCACCTGCTGATACAATCACTCATGTGCAGGGCTGACATGTCTGACATGTTTTTAACCCATTTGGGCTCGTGTTAGGTTGTTTCAGTTTTTCATCTTGGGTCAAAAATTGCCAGTCCCAATCCTGGGAGAGAGGTAAAAATGTACTTAAAAACAAAAGGTTGTTAACAGCAATGTTTTTTAGCTTATAACCGAATGTAGGAAAACACATAACTAGCATATATAATGTACCCCAGACAGCGTCAAAGTGCCGGCACGAACACGTATTGGCTGACTCTGGCCGCATCATAACATAATTGGCCTACAAAAAGCCATATCATATCGAGTTGGCCTACAAAAAGTCATAGCATAACATATTGGCCTACAGAAAGCAATAGTATCAGCATATAACAAGTTATAACGTGATTGGCCTACTCAAGCCTAATATCATCGCATAGCAAATCATACCATAGCAAATTAACAACATATTAACCATAAATTACCTTAAGCTTGTTACAACATGTTTATCACGAAACCTAAGGTTAACCGGTACTCACCTTAACAGCTACAGCAAGCAAATATAGTTCTCAGTATCTTCTGGTTCCTCAGAAGTGCCTAACACATCATATACAAGCGCATTAACACCTTAACACTTATCACATAATACGAATTACAAGCTATTCATACTGGACAGGGTCCTACGGCCGCAGAGGTCAGGTCCTACGGCCGTAGAAGGCATAACAAACCTCTACTACGGCCGTAGAGGCAACCCCTACGCCCGTAGAGCTTCTTTTTCATAAATCCAAGCACTATGGCCGTAGGAACTTATCCCTACGCCCATAGGAGCTATTTTATGGCGATCTACGGTCGTAGATTACGTACCTACACCCGTAGACCTTGTTCCTTCGTCCGTAGACGGTAACCCATACAAAATACCCTCCTACGGCCGCAAAAACCCTGCCTACGGCCGCATAACACACAATAGGCCTCCTACGGCCGTAGGGACAATGTCCTACGCCCGTAGGAAGTACCTGCACAGCAGGTCTTCGTCCCTATTTCGTACAGCGACTGTAAATACACGTTTTTAACTCGGAATCCGACCAAAACTCAATTCCAATCGTTCATAAACATTATTTAACACCAATTGAAGCTTATGTACTCATTTGACATAAAAAACAATCACAAGAACACATTACACATTACACATCATCCAAATGGTGTATTCTCTTCACAATTTAAAACTAGGGTTCTTGACATAGAACACTTACAAATTTGAAGAAGAACATCAAGTTAATACCTGAATTACTATTGGAAACACTTGCTACAATCTTGTTTCTCGATTTGTACTTCAAAATTGCACCAAAGATTGAGAGAATTTGAGGGTGTGTGCTTTTACGTGTTTTTGTGTGTGTTTTGAGTATGTGTTACACTCTTCCAGGGGATAAGGTCACAACAACCGACCTTGTGGTTTAATAATTTTTAACGCGGTATTTTATTCCCCTTTTTAACCTACAACTTATCCCTCGTTAACCCGTTTTACCTAACGAGGATATTTTTAGAACCATTATCTAAAACCGATTACTAACTTACCCATTTTACCTATTATTATAATTATCTTACATAACACCTTTTTATCACGTATAATTAACAAATATCACATTTAGCAATTAAACACATTGATTAAAATCAATGTACAAGTATACAAGCACATAGTACAACACGGTACAACTAGGCCCTATTTTGGGATGTTACAGTTCTTGGCCTATGCAGCATATAAAGACTTCAAAGTCTATCAAATGGATGTGAAGAGTGTTTTCCTAAATGGAATACTTTAGGAGGAAGTCTATGTGAAACAACATCCTGGCTTTGTTAGTTCAAAGTTTCCACATCATGTTTATAAGTTAGACAAGGCTTTGTATGGTCTTAAACAAGCTCTAAGAGCTTGGTATGATACACTGTCCAACTATCTACTATCAATGGATTTCACCAGACGTAGTATAGATAAGACACTCTTTATTAAGAAGAGTAAAGGACAGGTGATTCTTGTACAAATATATGTGGATGACATTATCTTTGGTTCTACTAATGAATCTCTTTGTGAATAGTTCTCCAAAATAATGTCACAAAAGTACAAGATGAGTATGATGGGTGAGATGACTTATTTCCTAGGCTTACAAATTCAACAAAAGTCTAATGGAATATTCATCAATCAAAGCAAGTATGTTCTTGATTTGATAAAGAAATATGGTTTTGATTCAAGTTTAACCATGAAAACACCCATGTCACCAGTTGTCAAGCTGAGTAAGGACTCAGATGGTAAGTCTGTGTGTCAGTCTACCTATAGAGGAATGATTGGTTCATTACTCTATTTGACAGCTAGTAGACCTGATATCATGTTTGCTACATGTGTTTGTGTAAGATATCAGTCAGATCCTAAAGAATCACATCTTCAAGTTGTGAAAAGGATCTTTAGGTACCTTAAAGGTACTCCAAATCTAGGTCTTTGGTATTCAAAGGACTCTTGATTTGAGTTAGTTAGTTTTTCAGATGCTGACTATGTTGGGTGCAAGTTAGATAGAAAATCAACAACTGGAGGATGTCAAATGCTTGGAGGGAAGTTAGTAAGCTGGACTAGTAAGAAACAGAACTCAGTGGCTACTTCAACTGCTAAAGTTGAATATGTTGCAGCAAGAAGCTGTTGTGCTCAAATTCTTTGGATGCAACATCAGCTTCAAGACTTTGGTATGAGTTTCAAGAAAACTCCTATCTTCTATGATAACCAAAGTGTTATAGCCATAACTTACAATCCAATCTTCAACTCAAGAACCAAGCACATTGAAATTCGACATCACTTCATCAGGGACATCGTGGAAAAAGGTAAAGTTGACATTAAATTTATCTCCGCTGATGACCAATTAGCAGATATCTTTACTAAATCACTTGATGAGAAGAGGTTTATGTATATGTTAAGTGAATTGGGTATGCTTAACCCCTAGCTAAGTATCTAGAATCTGAGTTTTCAGTTTGACAAAGACTAACTGTCTTAAGCTGAGTGCACATTTTATAAATAAGTTTTCATAAACTGAATAACATGTCAAGCTGAATGATGAGTTCACACATTTGGTGAGTTCCAAACATCTTTTAACTACTCAGTGTGGTTAAGATATATAGTTTGAGTTAGTCTCAAACAAATTGACTAAGTGTCATTGAGCCTGAGCTATGTGCTTAACTCAAACTGTGTGATTGGTTCACACGTTTGGTAAGTTCCAAACATATTTTATCTACTTAGTGCAGCTAAATTACATGTTTGAGTTAGTCTCAAACATAATTGACTAAGTGTCATTGAGCCTGAGCTGTGTGCTCTACTCAAGCTGAGTATCAATCTCAAGCTGAGTGCTCAAATCAAGCTGAGTGCTTGACTTAAACTGAGTAATAAGTTTACTCAGATTTGGTGTGTCCAAAACCATGTTTTAATTACTAAGTGTTATTAATTCATGTGTCTTTGCGTATTTGAGTCAGTCTCAATTCGCGTATTATACCAATTGTGTATTGGTGTAATACTCAGTGTAATTTTATGAAATCAACGATGGACGGAACCATTCTGAATCTTAGTGATAGAATGGTAAGGGGTGCTGCGTTTAAGAATAATGGATTTCCGTTGATCAAAATCAACAATCAACGTGCCTGCCTTGCAATCCCTCAACGCAAAATTAACAGGGGATACGAACCATGGGTAAATTATATTCGAAAATGCCCATTGGCTTTTGCTTTCACTGGAGCCCCATTACATGTGGTTCCTCAGCATTTGCTGGAATTTTGGTATACGTGTGTCTACGACCAAAACAACGACGAAATTTGGGGCACGGTGCTGAATGGAGAGAGGACCATTATTCTCACAGTAAACAGGCTAAGGGAGGTTCTTCAACTCCCTCAATCCGATGAGTTCGAGCCTGCTGTGACGCGGCTGGTAGCTAGATCTGTTCTACCCTTGATAGGTCACCCACAAACAGAGGGTGTGATAAAAAAAGGCGACTTTTCCAACCAGTTGGGGTTTCATGGTGTCCACGGTGATTCGTTCACTTGGTACCAAGGTTGGAGGACTGTACCAAGTCAACAAGTTCGAGATGCAGCTGCTGTAAAACATGTACTTCGCCAGAAACTTAGATTATGCTCAGCTCATCTTCAACGAGCTCAAGGTCCAAGTGATAAAGACCACAAGGGATCTTCATGTACCATTTACGAGGTACCTATCCTTGGCATTTGAAACCTAGCTTGGGACAACACTGTATGAAGCTGATCAGGATATGTTCTTGACGCCAACACTCAGCTCAAAGATGTTCAATAATGACATCTTCCCAGAGCAAGAGGGTCTAAGTGAACCCATGCTACGGGTAGCTGAGGCAGCTTCTTCTGAAAGTGAAGCAGAGGGATCAAATTAAGGGGGAGATTCTCAAGGTGACACAGATGTTCAAGCTGAGTACTCTGCTCAGGCTGAACCAGCCAATCCACAAGCTGCTTCTGGTAAGACCTCTCCATTTTCTCTCTCTTCTCATTATTCTCCATCCACATTTGGAGATTAGGCTGTAGTGAACCCAACCCAGTCTAACCCTTCTCCTCCACCTTCTGTTCATCTTAAATCCCACTCTGAATCTACCCCTAGCGTGCCCACTGCTGCTAGGGAGAATATCCAAATCTACACCAGGAAAACTGCCAAAGGTGGTGTCACCCCTAAAGGTATCACTTGAGCTGAGATCACATTGATCCCTCCACCGGAAGGAGTTTAGGGGGAGACGCCTACTCTTAAGGTGTCAATCTCGAGGCTCATTACAACCCAACAGCCTAAACCGGGTGTCGTGTCTACTCAGCCCACACTCTCCAGTGCCATGGGAGAGCCCGTTACTGTGCCTAAGCAGACACACTTAGGTAACATTGACATAATGACCAATCCCCAGGGTCAATCACCCCCTCCTAACCAATAAGCCAACCACCTACCCATACACTTCACGTTTCTAGCCCAATTACTTCTCTTCACTTCTCACACCCCCATTCACGACATGTCAATGTTTCATCTACATACCAAGGTGAATCACAGGGTCCAGATTCTGGTGCAAATGAATTTGAGGGTAAACACCAACCCTTTGATGATGCACCCAAACACTCACCTATTAATGTTTATTACTCTTACAATTCACAGGATAAACATTCCGAGTCCAAAAACAGAAGTAAGTCTCATCCAGAAGTATCTGCCTCCTCAGGCATTGAACAACTAAAGCAATATGTTGCTGCTCAGTTTGGTCTGTTCCATCTCAAGCAAAAGAAGCACAAATGCAAAATTTATAAACGACTTGAGAAGTTGACAAAGGATGTTCAAGAGATTGCCTCTGCAGTTGCTGCACTCCAACAACAGAAGACTTCGACCCCTGTTGATGATGACAAAAAGGGGGAGAAGGTTCAAGCTGACGCTGAGTTAGTGCAAGCTGAAGCTTTATTGGAATTAGCGAAAGGAGCAGAGAGGCAAGCTCAGTTTGAGGGGGAGCTGGATCTAGAGAAAGAGGAACCTGTAGCTAAGAAACAAAAGGTGACAGAATCTGAATCTGAAGATGAAGCTGACAGTATTCCTGAGACTAAGAAAGAAACAGAAGAGGAAAAAGCTACAAGAGAATTAATAGAGATGCTCGAGCAAGAAGAGGCAAATGAGCTTGGGATCTCTCTAGCTGAGTTGAAGAAGAGAAAAGAAAAAGAAGTAAGGGACCAAGAAAAAGAATAAGAGAGAAAAGCTTTGGCTCAAGCTGAAGCTGAGTATGCTGGTCCGAGACCTGATCCTATCCCATACACTGATGCAGAAATTTAAGAATGTTATTTCAGAAGGAGCACCAGTGAAGAGATCAAAGGCATGACCTTGAGCAGAATTGATGGAGCCATCATCCTCAACTTTGAATTCGACGATAAGTCTACAATGGGGGTAGACCTGCGATTTGTTCATAGGATGGGCTACATAGAATGGAAAAGGATAATGATGATGCTCAAGAAGTTCAAACAAAGCCAAATCAAGCAAGAGATCTTTGCTGAAGTTTCCAAGCTGATAAATAGAGCTGAGGAGCTGAGATATGTTCTAGTTCCTGGTCTGCAGTGGGAGAAATTATTTGAGATTCCTGAAGGTGTGGAGTTCAAAGAAAATCAGAGTGTTGATACACCTATTCAGGGGTTTGTGTTTAAGGATCAATACTAAAAAAGACCCGGAGCCTTATAAAATATCTCACAAATAAGTATAATCAAGTAGTAACAGCAATACAATGTTAAACAACATAATAAATAAAAATCGAGTCCTTGATCTAGAGTTGGGAGTTTTGGTTGCATCTAAGGTTTTTCTTTGAAGGTATTGCACACAACTACTATATGATTTCATTTCCAAATGATATTAAGGTTCAACTGGTAATTAAAACCGTGACTTGCAAAACTTTCGCTCAGTTATCGCTCAGTTATCATTCAGTCAAGCATAGAGTCTTAAGTAAACTATGACATTTAAAAACTGGTTTTGTTCACCTAATTCTACAAATATAGTTACATTATTTTCTGGTACTACCAACTTCTAGGGAGGAGTTGTCGAAGACATGATATTGCAATCACAGTGAAGAAATAGTTATTTGGTTAGTCAAGTTCCATTTTTATATCACTTGTGGTCATCAATTTGACACTAGCTTTAATAGCTACTACTTTTAAGTTACCATGTCCGATTTTCCTATATTTTCTTTTATTTAAGTGTTTTAATCTAAGAAGGGTGCTTGTGATTGCTTATTTTGAGTTGTTTAAATACATAGGCTACTTTTGACTTTTTCAGCTTATTTATTTAACTAGCTAAGCGACCCGTGTATCAACACGGGATGATATATGTCAGTTTATAATTTATATAGTTTTAAAGAGTATTAACACATATAGTAATAATAATTACAAATTATAGATAGGAATATAAAATTCCGTAAGGAATAAATAACCATTACAAAATTATGAAATTCATATATAAGATTATCATTAGATTTTCTGTAAAATCTCTTTATAAACAACATTCATGGTTTTATTAGTAGGGTTTCCTTCATCATCGCAAATTAAAACTTTTAACCCCTCCTTACACTGGGGAAACCGTCACATATAATTGTCCATGAGTGAAAACGTGTCTTTTTAATACTTTTTATAAATATTAAAGTGTTTCTCATGATGGAGCTTTATCCCGACATTGTAAAGACATAGCTATAATATTATTGTTAACGTTATAATATCAAGTGCTTTAATGACATTTTTATTATTCAATTATATATTTAAATATTTGAAATTGTAAACTAAATTTATTAAAAGTTAGATAATTATGACATCCATATAAGTATACGCAAATTAGATCACATAAAAATAAGATTATAACATAGAATAGATTATGTCTATAGATACGTAAATCGCTTAAGTGTTATTTATTATTCAATTAAATGTAATTGAAAACACAAGATATCAATGAATTCAAATATCCGTGTAATAACATTTATTTTATGTATCAAGTTATTAGTTAAAAAATAGAGTTAATTACTGAGTTGGTCCCTGTGGTTTGCACTTTTCTACTGGTTTGGTCCCTAACTTTGAAAAACTATGTGGATAGTTCCTACTGTAGCAAAGTTGTTGCACGTTTGGTCCCTGGTTTGGGTGGACGTTAAATGCCATACGTTATCCACCTTTTTTAGGGGTATTAATGTAAAAAGCCATGTCTCTCTCCTACTTTTAACCAACCCTTATTTAATACCTTCTTCCCCATAGTAGAACGCGCCATTTTCATCTGCCATCTCCATATTCATCTTCAACAATGGTGGTGTGTTGGTGTGGAAGATAAGCTCAAATAAGGACATCATGGACATCATTAAACCCTGCTCGTAGGTTTTATACATGCTCTGAAGAGGTAAGAACAGTCCTACGCTACAAATTTTACATACCTTCTCTTCTTCCCCAAAATCTAATGTTCTTAGATTTTGGTTTTTATATTGTAGAGATCCAAGTGTAGATTCATAGGCTGGGTTGATCCTCCAATGTGTCCAAGATCAGTTCAAGTTATACCAGGGTTGTTGAGGTCCTTAAATGCATCACAGGAAAAGCAAAAAATTACAGAGAAGAAGGCTAAAAGATTTAAATGTTTATTTATTTTGAGTTGGTTTTGTTTTGCAATGTATGTAATGTTAGTTTCTTAGTATCAGTGTTAGAATCAACTCTTTTGAATGCATCAGTGTTAGAATCAACTCTTTTGAAACTTTGTTTGTTTCTTAGTTTATGTTTGGCTGTAATGTTTTGATTTTACAAGTAAATGGATGTAATGTTTGAATCAACAATGTTCATAAAGCAACTGTTTTAGAAGATTTGATTGTTCATATAACAACTGCATAAATATATATTCATAAGCCATCATAATTTTCAAGTTCCAAAATAGATGGCAGGGAATCATAATATTCTTACATGACAATATCAAGTTTCACAAAAGAGAATTACCAAGTTCATAAATTAAGTAAACATGACATAATACTAGCAAATATAAGTTTCACATAATACTTCCAAACAAGGAATTACTTCTTCTTGCCTCTTGGTTTAGGTGGTTGTGCAGATGGCTTCCTCTTGCCTCCTACTTTTGCTTTTGTCCTTGAATCACCCCCAACTGTCATAGAAACCCCACCCATTGCACTTGCATCAGCCACACTTAAACTTGCACTACCCAAACTTGAACTTGCACCAACAACAGTTACACCAGCAACACTTGCATCAGCAACACTTACACCACCAACACTTGCACCAGCTCTCCTTGTACTTCCACCATCAGTTGCTTGTTTCCACAGTTGCATTTTTATTTAAAATTGGTATTTTGCCCTCACACACAACCCTTATCCTACTCTTGTCATTGTTTACTAATTTCAATTGCCTCCTACTCTCTATTGCATGCTTTTTAATAGAATCTTTCACTTCACTTTCACTACCAAAGGTCTTACTCACATAAAAGTTGATATTATTATTCCCATCATTACTAGCCTCACATTCCTTCTGTAACATCCTAATCTTTTTCCACTTTTGCCCTTCTCTATCACCATCAGATTCACTTCCAAACTCCTCATTATCCAAAACATCTACTTGCAACTCAGCTCTTTGCTCATCCTCTACAACACTATCTAACCCAACAAATTCAACATCATGGTCTATATTCATGTTAAAGTCCCTCATATCTACTTCCACATCAACTATGGGATTATCCTCATCCTCCATGTAATCACTATCATATACATCATCAACATCATCTGTCCATGTAGGCTCATCTACCCTCAAATTCACATTCTCTCTAGGTGGTTCATCCTCAACTACTGTTTGTTTACCCTTTTCCATGTTTTGATTATTAAAACCATCATGCTCCCAAAATGGGTCAAAATCTTCATCTAATAAGTCTCCAAACAAATTTGCATCAAATTTGTTACTTGGTTGGACATAGTCAGAACTAGTGTTAACTGGTACATCACCCCCATGCATATTAAATGACTGACCAACCTCATTTTGATCAATGCAACTCTGTTGAGTTGCATCAATGCAACTGTTTTGATGTTGATCAATGCAACTCTGTTGAGGTTGATCAATTCAACTCTGTTGAGGTTGATCAATGCAACTCTATTGAGGTTGATCATTGGAACTCTGTTGACTTTGATCAAATTGACCAACCTCATTTTGATCAGGCTCTTTCCACTCAATCAAAAGTTGTTTCTCAGACTTCTTTTTAGTTTTACTTGGCCTAACAACACTAGGTTCAACTTCAATTTCCTCAATTCTAACCTTAGGTTTAACTGGTGATTTGAAATATGTATCTACATTAGTGCTACCATGTTCAACATAAACAGATATGAACTTATCATTTATAATGTTCATACTTAAAATATGGACATCTAAATCAGCACCCAAAGCTTGTAACACATAATCCAAACTCATACCAGGAGTTAGAAAATGATAAAACATCTTCTCAGTACCTTTATAACCAATTCCAGTCATCATGTAGTCTAGTTCATGAACTGAGAGCACATCAATATCTATCAAATCTACATAGTTAGTTTTACCATTGACATACTTACGAGGCTTGTTTGTAGTAAAAACACCCCCGTGATGGATCTTGAAAGAGAAAAAATTAGGGTTCGATTCTGCAAGATTAAAATAACAAAAAATGTTAGAAATTTTGAATGTTGCAACTCTATTGAATCAAATTAGCTATTTTTTACATTTACAGAGCATGCATGCCTACCATAAAGACGAACAACATCAGCATTGAGAACATCCCTCGATCTTACACTCCACAAAGTTAACACCATCGTTATACGCAAGCAATTACACTCTCTGACTCAACTGGGTTTGAAATTAGGGCATATATCACGGAGATTGGGGAAGACGACCGTATGTGAGAGAGAAAGGGAGGGAATCAATGTATAGTTACAACTGAAGATATGGACTGTCTTTGAAAGATATTGACATCAAAGAGACAGATGATAGAAAATGACCTTCATACCCCTGTATTTAATTAGATAACGTCTGGCATTTAACGTCCATCCAAACCAGGGACCAAACGTGCAACAACTTTGCTACAATAGGGACTATCCACGTAGTTTTTCAAAGTTAGGGACCAAACCAGTAGAAAAGTGCAAACCACAGGGACCAAATCAGTAATTAACTCTAAAAAATAAGAAAAATTAGACAATTAATTTTTTTTATAAAATTCCAAGTTGTATGTGTAGTTACAAAACTTACTAACATGACAGCTGTTTCATTACTCAGTAATTATGTAGAGTTATAGTTTTTCGTAGGGTTATTTACTCACAATTAACAATCAATTTTAAAAAGCTCTAAGTGGTAATGGTAGTTTTGTAAACAACTTTATGCCACTAATCGTTGGTTATAGTATATTTTTAATTCTTGTTATCGAAAGACCAAGAAATTAATGATTATATCGACTATATTATGTAGAGTGAATAAATATAAAAGACAAATAAAATGTCCAATAATTACATACACGTTGTTATCGATGGATGAAACAATTAAAATATACTAATTCTTAAAAATATTTCTTATTCTCATAAAATTTATATCAAAACGTAGATAAAAATGAGATGCTTACAAATATATAATTATTTTTTCTCAAAACAGTACGTATTACAAGTTACTAAACAAAATTTTCAATAAAACTTATGATTAATTACATTAATATAAAATTTTACTAAAACCACCTCACATATTTCATACTACCCCAAAACAATTTACATTTAAACTCTTCCATTTATATTCAAACAACCCTAGTTCTAATACAATTATCTAATTATTTTCAATTATTTTTAATTTTTTTTTAGAAAATAGAGGGTTGTAATTGGTGGAGCCTTTTTTTATAAGGGATGATAATGTCATCATCCTTTTTCTTTTAATAATATAAGATTAAAAGAATAATTTTGTAAATACATATGCTAACATTTGACTAACAGGCATTATTTTAGTTAAAATAGAGAGATACAAAATCATATATCAAAAATCTTAGTTACTAGCACGTGTAAACACGGACTTAAAATCTAGTATAATATAATATACGTGTAAAATTTATAAGAAAATTATTAAGTACATATTTTTTTGTCACAAACAGAGTTGTAAAAAGATGATACTGCATCTCAATTTTGTGGCTTTAGTGATTTTTTATTAATATTTGATTTTATAATAAAACATTAAGTTTAAATAGAATGGGCCTGTTTGTAATCATATTTGTAAAAGAAAAATTATAGATAGACATGGGCGCATGGTTATCAAAATCGCAATCTTGATCGTAGGATCGTACGATCCTACTAACCGAAAACGCACCGGATCGTATTTAGGATCGTAAATAGGTAGGATCGTAGTCAGGATCGTAAGATCGTACATGAGATCGTAGGATCGTATAAGATCCTACGATCCCACCTTTTTTTTTGTTTTTTTTACATTTCTTAATACTACTATTATCTTACATGTTTATATTTTACGTTTTTTTATTATAACTTTTATTTTACTTTATTATTTTATTAAATTTTAAGTGGTCAATCTTGTGTTAAAAATAATTGTTCGAAGTTTTGTACTTTACATACGTCACAGATTTATTTTTCTTTATTATAAGAAAGAGAAATTCACGAGAAGAAGATATTTTATAAAATAAGGAATTAATGTTGTGCATAGTGTGCTCTAGATTTGTTGATTGTGTTTAAGAGTCACCTATTAAATTTTGTCATGATATGTAAATTAATAAATTGTGGTGAATTTTCATCTATTCTCTTAATATTTATAATTTGGACGGTTTAATATGTGTTATGTTAAAATTTAATGATTAATTCTCTCGTAAAAATATTATATAATAATTTTTGGAAAAAACATCGGTACTGTCAACAGTACCCAACATGTGTACTGCGGGGGTTATAAAAGTAATTTACGTCAAAATATAGCTTAATAAAAAAACGTCCGCTCAATATGTATATAATTGCCAGTTTGCCATTGAATTTTCCTTCATGTTATTCCTTACTTCAAAGAACTTGTCAGGGAAAATGATTAATGATGCATCGATTCCTGAGACAATTCATAATATTTAAAATTTCAACATGAAAATAAGAAAAAAAAGTTAATTTTTATAACCATAAAACTATAAAAGAGAGAACTAATATTTAGTAGATTGGAAACAAAAGCATAGAAATATAATCCCAAATGTAAATCTTTCGGCAAACATAAAAAAATCCAAAAAATCTACTGCAAACAAAGAGAAATACTTAACTAATAAGTAATAAATAAAAGAATCAGTAGCAAGGTTACGAAGTAATCATAAATTCACGTCAACTGCATTAACATTGTGTGGTTCCTCCATCTGAAAAAAGAAATTGATCATATTTAGAAATTCGAAATTTGAATAAAAACATGTATTATAAAGTGCATACCTTTCTCTTCTGACACCCGGTAGTGTTATGACCTTTTGCTTTACAATAACCACAAGTTTTTCTTTTTTTCGACTCCATAGCTATTTCCATGCCAGAGTTTACTCGTGTAGCAACCTTTGGACGCCCTTTTGTCTTAACAGGATTTTTAGGATCATACACATGATTGTGTTGTGACGTGTCCCCTTGTGTGGCACTCTGTGTAGTATAATTAATTTCAGAATTTACCTCAACTCTACTATTCTTTCTTTTGTTTTGCTCCTGAAGAAAATCATCAAACAATGCATTAAGTTTTTCAATTTCGAACGGCGAATCTCGTCCTTCTTCAAGTACTTTGTTAAAATTTGCTCTAATAGACCATAAAGTCATGAAGCTTACTTCGTTTCCACCATCACCATTAATACCCCTCCATCTCCTTCCAATAGTTCCCACGTTATGAATTGCTTTTATTGTCCATCTTGGTAGTAAGTAGTGACTTGGAATAGATGTTAAAAGCTTTCTTTTCATTATGTATAGAATATGCTTACACAAAATTCAAGAAGTCTCAAATCTTGCACATGAACATGTAGCAAAAAAATCTGACGTGACTTTGTACTCAACCGTTTTCCAGTTTTCTTTATTACCTTTCAAATAACCAACACGATATTTTACTAACTCAACATCTTTGCTTACTTTTTCATGTCCACAATCAACGCTAGCCTTCCACTCTTTCTTAAAGATTTCATAAATATTCCGTGTATAAAATTTTGCTGCCATTGCTTCAATTGGATGATCACTATGCAATGTCGGCTTTGTGTTTAAAGCTCTAAAATCTTGGTCTTCTTCCGCACTTCTTCTTGAATTCAGCGCGTTGTCATATTGTAGTACAAAATCATTTAACACGGTTTTAGAATTCACATAATCATCAAAAAATGAATGAATACTTTCGCTTCGTCCACTAGTTGTCATGCCAGCAAAAAAGGTGTCTTTCAAATATGTCTTTACCCAATGATGACGCAGCTTATACATGTTCCCCAACCAAGAATCATCATCTATGAGATACTTATTCTTCAATCTATCCCATCCTACTTCAAAATCTTTAATGGTTTGGCTTTTAACCCATGTAGTATAACTATCTTGAAAATCTTCGTACCGAGACCATAAAGGTTGAAGATGCTCCAACACGTGCTTTTGAATATGCCAAGCACAATATCGGTGCCTTGTTTATGGGAAAACCTTGCCAATTGCTTTACCCATAGCCAAATCTTGATCAGTAATAAGAGAAATCGGTGGACACTCATGCATGCATTTTAGAAAATGTGTAAACAACCATGTGAATGTTGCCTCACTCTCATTTTCCAATAGTGCTGCTCCAAACAAGATAGACTGACCATGGTGATTAACTCCAACAAATGGAGCAAACGGCAGACTAAATTTATTTGTCTTATAAGTCACATAAAAAACTACTACATCGCCAAATTTATTATAAGAGGATCTAGATCTACCGTCAGACCAAAACACAATCTCAAGTGTACCATCTGTATTCAAATCCATAGCAAAGTAAAACTCTTTATCCAACTGAGCTTTCGCTTGAAAATGCATGATAATTCCATGGCACTCTTTTCCTAAGTTAATTTTCTTTTCTCCACTCACAATAGTAGTACACTGAACTCTTGTTAGCTTATCCTCATCGTTGCCTCTATATGCATTCACTATTTTTGTTATGTCACTAGGTTTCAAACCTGCCTTGACAACAAAGTTACAAGATCTCTACATTCTTTGGAACGGTGAAATAACTTGTGAGAATATTGTTTTGGCACATGTGATGGATCGTCTAAAGGGTGGTTATGTTCATCATCAAACTTGTCAACAACCCACAATCCTTGCTTTGACAAAGTTACTTGTATCATAGCCTTACACCCTGTCCATTTAATACAACGACGTTTCGCATCATGTGTTGTTCGCTTATCATTCTTGAAACCTTATTTGTTACAAACAAATACTTGCCTATATATTTCGTTTGTGACTGCATGCCTATTATTATAATGCTTTCTAATACCAAAACCTTTAGAAAGACCATATTCATTATAGAAATCATACGCGCTATCCGAATCACCAAATTTTTTTCCTATCAAAGAGCAACCGAAAGAGTGAGTGAAAATATTAGATGACTCTTTCCCATTTCCCTATGATGAAGATATGTATCGCTCTCCACATCATGTATTTCACCTGTTTATACTATAATTTAATCAAACTTATTTAACCACGAAAACATAATGAAAGATCCAAAACTAACAATTTAACCAATTAGGATAACATTTAGATTAATTTGAAACAAACATATATAAATCAGAGGTTAAATATAACAAAAAGTTAGATATGAAGAATGAAATTATAATCGAACCTGGTTGAACATCGGTTTCGTCATTTTCTTCATAGATAAGATAACCATTTTTGTCGATATCATCAATCATTGTATGTTCACTTTAATTATATTGATCATCCGATTAAATTTAAAAGTAATAATATTTAACAAAAACAAAAATTAAAGATAAACGCGACAATGAAATTTACATTTGATAAAATAAAATATAATCAAACCTGATTGAATGGTGGCTTCTTCTTGTTCGTTATGTATAAAGTATCCATTTTTGTAAAAATCATCCATCAATCTATAGCCACTTTAACTGCTCCACCTGGTTAAGAAAAAAAATATAAACTAGTATATTAATATTGAGTCTGACAATTGAATATGAGTTGTAGTCTAAGAATCAGCTATTAAAAAACGGGAGTCTATATATACCTAGACACCCTAATCTATACTATCTTAATTAAATACTAATCATTGCCCTTAATTACTTATTTCACATCACATATTACTTTAATTATATCATGATAATTAATATCTTATTTAATTACTTTATTTTCTTTATTCTTTTGCTTTATTCTTTTTCTTATTTAGTTACTTTTTATTAAAAAAAATTTACTATTTTTTCTTTTTTTACTTATTTAATTACTTTATTATTCTAATTTTTTAATACCCTTCTTTTTATTCTTTTATATTATTTAAATTTATTTTTAAATTAAATAAGAAAAAAAAATTAATAAAGCTTCAACATAAAAGATTCAGTAAGTAAATTTAACATCGGCGCAAAAGAAAAGAGTTTGAATTCATAAAAACAAATTATAAAGAATTTAACTCTAAATGATTACATAGTATTTTGTTTTCAAGTTCCAATCGAGTCTTTTACCAAACAAGTGTTATCTAAAAACATATTTACTAAATAAGTATACTTTTAAACATATTTTCTATATAAGAGTAGTTTTTGTTTTTACTGCTGTTTTTACAGTTTTTTTACTGCTTTTTAACTCTTTTACTGCTACTTTTTAAACTGCTGTTTACTGCTCCTTCATCTTCGATCTGTATCGTCATCATCTTCGTCTTCTCAATTCTACCACCTCTTGAAACTTCAACACCCCCACCACCCACATTCTCCCCCAAAATTCAGTTTCATCTTTTATAAATCAATAGATCAAATCCCCTTCTTGGTCTCGATCTAGCCTAATTTCCAAGGGTTTACACAACTTCTAATTGAAAACCCAAACAACTGAAAGTTCTGATTTCTGAGCTAAATCCCCATGTGCGATTCGCTATAAATAACGAACCTACCAGAAAGTTTTGAGCTTTGGTTATAAACAATACAATTCTTGGATCCAATATGAGCAGCTACCATGATTCATATGTGGTGGAGCTCGCCGGAAAAATCTTGAAAATCTCAATCGTACTACTGTCTCTGTGGCCTTAACCCCTCCTTCAAAAACAACTAACAAAAAACAGAAAGAATCACCGGCTATGAAATGGTTTACAAAAAACAGAAAGTGTCGCCGGCTGTTGCATTAATCGACCGGCGTTGGAGTCGCCGCTGGCCTTCTACAGCTTGAATCAATGGACGAAAAAACTTACAGCTTGAATCGATGAAGTCGCCGACCTTCGTTGGAGTCACTGCCTTCTACTAAATCGACCGCTACGAAGAAAAATTATACAGGTTTTGACCTTCGTTGGAGTCACCTCCTACGGGAATGGAGTCGCCAACCTTCAATGGAGTCGCCGCCGGCTTTGATTTTGACCGGCGATGGTTATGTCGGCGATTAAAACGTCGTTCGTCTAGGTCGGGGGCGGATGTAATGTTTTTTTTTCCCAATCGATCGTGGGTATAAGGAGGGTAAAAAACAAATAATGTGTATAAGGAGGGTAAAAAAACAAAAAAATACACTTATTTGGAAAATATGTTTAAAAATACACCTATTTAGTAAATATGTTTTTAAATAATACCTATTTAGTAAAAAAAAACTCGTTCCAATCGCTATTAAATTATTTGGCATTTAAAAAAATAATAATAATAATTTTTTACGAAGGCTGTAGCGCACTAACATTATTACATAGTATTTTGTTTTTAATATTATAAATAATTACTTTATATTTTATTCGTTTTTTCTTATGTAATATTATATTTATTATGTTTGGTATAAGAAAGATTTTATATTTGTGATCTTTTAATTGTATCTATACGTTGAAACAAGTATTATTGTAATACAATATCTATTTAAATTATGTATTTTTTGAAATGTAAAACTAAAAAGTTATATTTTGATGAAGAAACATCATACTACGTTGAAATGTTAACACGTAGATAAATATAAGATATTATAATTTGTTTTTACAAACCATTTAATACTCTTTCTAATTATAAACCATATAATTAATTATCAGAAATACTATTTTTATTTTTTTTTATTTTGTAACATAGCCCTATTTAAATTTTTTTTGTAGAGGTTAAAATTTCAATTTTTTTATATAATAAATAACTTTATGTATATGTTTGTACAAAATATAATTTCTTTAATGAGAGAATAAAAATAATTTCGGGAGATTTTTTTTTTTTGAAAATTTTCTTTATTTCTTAAAACTTTAGAAAAAAAAAATTGAACGTAAAATGAAATATTAATTCTAAACATTTTAATACAGCGTGAATTAATTCTTTTGCAACACCATTTTCTATTATTATTAATTCTAAACATTTTAATACAAAAACTAAATGAAAAATTTTCTATATGTCTAATTATTCAGCGTGATTCATCATACCGGGCCTTTTCTGGATTTTTTTACTTATTATTCTAATTTTTTAATACGCTTCTTTTTATTATTTTGCTAAACCATTTTCTATTTAGTTCAACTTTCTAAAAATTAGAGAAAGCCAGAAGCGATGCTTTGCCAAACGACAACATCCTGAAAAAGTCAATATCATTTTCAAGCCGGTATAGATTACAGCTAACAATCTTAAATAAAACTATAAAAAAAAGATATAAAACTATAAAAGAAAGATATAAACAAAAGAAAAAAAATAAAACAAAAAAATATGAGGTAATAATAATTATAAACAATAATAAAGTAATAATTAGAAAATGAAGTAAAGTAATAATCATTAACTTATAATTAAATGATAAAAAGAAATGATATATCCTCCTAAAGTAAAAAAGAAACCAATAAAACTTGGTCAAAACATGAAATAAAGACACCTAATCCCTAGACTAAGGTATCTTGATCCTTAGACCACGGTGTCTAAACAAAAACCCTAAAAAACATAGAGAAATTATATTTCCTCCTATTTTTTTATTCATACTATCCTCCTACTCATACAACAAAGCCACTTGTCATCTTCTTAACATCCCCATCATAATTTACTTGATATTCCTATAATACCCTTAATGACTAATTAAAAAAAACTTATATCTAAGAAACCTACTTGTCTGTAGACTGTAGTAGAAGAAAATAGGTGTCCCTTTATATGCCTTCACACCATCGATGGATGCAAGAAACCCACCAGATTCATTAGACTACTTGGCTTATTCGATGGATTGCTTGGATGCAAGAAACCCACCTGATTCGATGGACTGCTTGCCTTATTCGATGGACTGCTCGGGTGCAAGAAACCCATCTGATGCGATTGGCAGCTTGGATGACTTCGAATCAGGTTCTGAACTCTGTTTCATGTTCGATTTAATTTGTTCTTGTTGTGTAGCTTGGTAACCTAAGTTAAGACAGAGGCGGATCTGTTAAGCATTAAGGGTATGCAAGTGCATACCCTCTCACAAAGCAAAATTAGTGTTAAAAAATATTTACAATTTTTTTTTAATGTTTTATTTACATAAAGTGCACACCCTTTAAAAAATCAGTGCACACCCTTTGAAGTTGACACACAAACTGATTTAATCAAAAATCAAAACAAGACTCACTCAAAACCATATATGATATCTAAGCTACAAAACTAGAGGAAAAAAAAGAGTTTAAATATATTTGTTGTTTTCTTAATTCTTGTGAATCAACAACCTAGAATTAGTAGAGAAAATGACAAGCTAGTACCCATTTTTGTTGTATTATTCAAGAATTATTGGCTTTTATAGTTTATTAATTAGGAATTATAATTTAAAATTATATAGCTAAAAACTCAGGGATCGACGAGTAGAATTAAAAACTCAGGGACCCATAAGCACAAGCAAATAAGATAGATTGTCCAAGCTGTCTATTCGAATCAGAATTTGTTTTCATGATACCGAACTTGGGTAGAAAAATAGGTTAATCCTCCTTTTGTGTTTTGGCTTTATTAGATGAGGGGATGTTCTTTTTTGACTTACCTTTGTGAAAACGGGTCAGGCTATCCCCACGCACAGGATTTCTTGTGGCACGCATTCTTCGCATTTGCCAAGTGCGAAATACCCTTCCTAACTGACAGCCAATCATTGGCACATGGAGATATTACGGCAACGGTAGATATTTTGTCATTGGGCTAAAAAGCTATGGGCCATATAATCATTTAACACTGTTATGGGCCATATAATCATTTACCCCTTCCTAAGCTGTAGTCCTATTATTAATTGGGCTGCATGAACATTATTAATTATCTACTGTTATGGGCCATATAATTGGGCTAAACAGCTACATGTTATGGGTCATGTTAATTTATATACACTTCTAGACTTTGTTTTGAACCATTATTAATTATTGGATTAATAATTAATGGGCTTAAATCATTTTTATTGGATTAATAATCATAGTAAATATTATTAATATATTTAGTATCTTTTTAAATATATATCGTTACTAAATGTTTTTAAATATTATTAAAACTTCTACACTATATTTAGTAAATATTATCAATATATTTAGTATCTTTTGATATTCAGTTGTGTCTAGTTATAAATGATTTATTATAATTTTCTTTTATTGATTTGAAGTTTATAATAATAGGACTACATGTTATGATTCCCTCTCCTGACAATCATGGAGCTTATAGGCCACTGTTACTGTTTGGTTAGGCATACACACATGAAAAAGACTAGCTAATAAATTGGAGTAAATAAGTTCAACTTTTTAAATATATAACGTTATTAAATGTTTTTAAATATTATTAAAACTTCTACAATCTATTGTAATAAATTGGAATAAATAAGTTCAACTTTTAAGTTCCATCGATTTTAATGCCAAATTCCATCGTTTATAATGTCAACCATTTTTTCGTGGTTTTTTATAATATTTAATGTCAACCCACTTCATAATATGCTTTTTTATATTAACATGTTTTTTTTTAATTTAAAAATATCCTTAACAGATTTGTTCATGAATTTTACATAATTATTAAAATAAAAATTAAAACTACACATTGTCATTATTATCGTGGTTTGTTGTATCAAATAATACATTATTCCAATCAATCGAAGCAAAATCAGGATCTTCATTTACTGGACAGGCCATTGTATTGTACTCTTCAGATGGAAATGGTCTGTAATCTCCAGAAAACATTTCGACCCCTGTCCCGTACGCTTGTTGCGATGAGAAATTCGTCTCGAAAATGTTTGGTTGATGTACAAATGATGTTGAACCGAAGGCAGGTGGTTGCAACAACTGATTAACCAAACTTTGGGTGTGTATTTGATCAAACTGTGAAATTTGACCAACATTTGACATTGTACCAAATTCATAACTATATTCTGTTTGGTACTCTGTACTTGAGGACCCAGCATGTTCGTTGCTAAATGTTGAAACATGGGAACTATTATGAGTAGATCCCGATGGCATTTGGCCTTGGTTTTGAAACTCACCACGTTGATGATGACGTTGTGTAGTTCTTTTTCTTCTAACGGGCTGAGGTGTAGGGATTTCAGCACCCTCCTCCACAAAATGCCGACTTTGTCTATTAAGACAATCGGTTTCATTAACGTATCCCATATAATCTTGGATAGTGATTTGTGGATCATTTTGGGGGTTGTTATAGATCTGTGAAATCGTCTCACTCTGTATTTGTATAAAAAAAACAATTGAATTATATATCGATATTATATATTTAACTCAATATTTAATTTTAAAATTAAAATAATACATACCATAACCTCTTTAGTGCCACATTGATCTTGAAAACCATAGATTTCCTCATTGGTCGGAACTGTGATATAAACCACAGTATGTTCCGCATACCATGCTTTGTACTCATTAGTGGCAATCAAACAAGGTGCGAAATCTGCGTTGGATTGACACTCATGATGCCGGTCCCATAGATATATGTAACCGGCCCATTTAGCTTGCCAATCAGTAGTGCAAGTTCCTCTACGATTAAAGATGAAGAGATTATCGCGATCCTGTTTTTTTAGTTGGAGGTTTCTGGGTATTTGTTGAAACAAATGAAACTGTCTCATTACCCTTTCTGACCAAATTTGTTCAACAATTTCCCAGAAAATAATAAACGTATCAGACCTCCAACTACTTTGCCCATCAGTACATCTTTCAGGTAGATCATTAAAAAAAGCATCGTATGGAGTCCAAATAAACTGTATATATAAATCAAATAATGTTAGATTATTTTTATGATGCATATATCGTATAAAAAAAATAAATTCAAAGTCGTATTACATCTAGGTATTTTAAAGAGGACAATGCAGAACGATATGCTTTAAGGACATGTGAGGTGGAATTCTTAAATGAACGATTTTGATTCCACCTACCACCATTTAACAAATAATAAAGAAACATTATTAAATATTTGATATAAAAAAACATCTAATATTTGTATATAAATTTTAAAAATGTACCTCGAGCCAAACGGTAATCCAGGAAAATAAGTTGCATTACGAACTTTGGGAGATATAGATTGAATCCTATCCCATGCCCAAAGCTGTAATAAAACTAACGGACCGCTTATTTCAACGGCATTGGGAGAAGTTGCGTCTCCTAAATTTCTGTACAGGTTTGCAAGTATCGCACTACCCCAACTTATTTTTGAATTTTCTAAATCTAATAGATTATCTAAATATCTTAAAGATACCTTAGATCCAGTTTTGTCTGGACAAAGAGTATCACCTAATAAATGCATTATGTACACTCTAGCTCTGTTTATTATATCTATTTCACTACAATCTTGAGGTAGCGCTGTCTCTATTATATCTCTTAAATAAGATAATTTTATACATTTTCCAGAAAGTGCATTAACAGGAGGAGTGAAACCTAAAAGGTTTTCACATTTTAAAATTGTATCCTGCTGTGTCATCAACCCATAATCCCTTCCTGTAACTACAGCTCCTTCCACCGGCAGTCCCCATATTACCTGAATATCTTGTAAGGTAACGGTGGCTTCACCGACAGGTAAGTGAAAAGTGTTGGTTTCTGGACGCCATCTTTCTACGAGTGCTGTAATTAGCGCATTATCAACTTTATAATAACCGCATTGTAACACTCCTTCAAAACCCGCAGAACGAATATAATTCAAGATACGTTCCGGTATACGGTAATCTTTCAAGTATGAAATTTTTTTTGAATCAGCCCGTCGAACCTTTAGTGTTATATCATCAGCAATATACTGACTAAAAATATGATTAGCTCTATGTGTTGTAGTTAAGTATAATAAAGAATCATTTAAAGGACCCGGATGCATTTGAAAACTCATGTTGTTAAAATAGTTTATAGTTTAAAAATCGAAATGTTTTGTTTTAAGTAACAGAAATGAGAACAATGGTAGGGTGATCGTTGTCGAAGATAGCAAATATAATATATTGAGTATCCTAGTACCTTGGCCTTTTTCGAAGATAGCAAATATAATATATTGAACACATCATATAATCATCCTTCTAACGTAGGAGTCTCAACTCGTCCATTTTGGTACATCAGACCTGCACACGAAGTAGATGTCGATCGTGATTACTACGGTAATTTAATTTTGTTCGCAATTGAGGTTGATGAAAATTTTCACCATCTATGTCAGCCGTACTTTAAAGTTTTTTTTTTTACACAGATGAGTTTGATGATCTTATCACCATCAATCTACACCATGGCGGGTTTTTCACAGATGTACCTGGAAGGAGATATGAAGGTGGTGTTGTAAATTATATTGATTGTGTACGTGCAGAGGATTTCACGAAGGATATGTTGGAAAAAGATTTTATGAAACAGTTAGGATACACAGAGGGTATTCGCTATTTCTATAATCTAAAACCCGGGGGTGAAATGGATCATGATCTACAATTATTTCCGAATGCATGAAGTTATATCTTATTAGCTTACAACTATAGCAAGCAAAATCTTATACACAAATACAGATCTCTTTCGGTATTTGTTTCTAACGAAAAATTAAATGTACGCTACAGATCATGGAAGTCAACCAAAAATTAAATTCATGTACTTTTTAGTATTTACTTGATTACTATTTTAGTATTACACTACTTATAGTTAATCAATCGAGGTAGGGGTTATAGTTTTCCGCCTTGGAGATCTCTCTTGTATTTCTATTCAATTTTTTTATATAAATCCCAGTTTGGCTTAAAAAAATCGAGGTTGGAAACAAACAAAAGTAAACGGATAATTTGGACGAACATACACATATTTATTATTATTTAATAAAGCTAGGTTGGTGTGACAACTAAAATTTAACATGACTGATTCACAACTTGTTGTACGGTCTTGAATACAAACTTCATCATCTACATTTGTTCACTATTTCTTGGACATGAAAATTTATCTTTTACAAACATATAAAAAAATAAATATATAATTAAATTTCTGATATAAACTTTTATATATAGTTACACCTCTCGTACATTACACATCAATATAAATTTTTTTACTAAGGGATCGATGAAATGGACATGTGAACGGCCGAGATCGATTTATATAAAGCGTATTTCACATTTAACAAATGCGAAATACAGGGAGGTATTTCGCATTTGCTAAATGTGAAATACCAAGCTATATTTCGCATTTGCTAAATATGAAATACTTGGTCTACGAACTTTCAAACAAACCCAACAATATCATACTCGTCCGTCATTCACTCCATATTCTCAGTTTATCATCTCACTTAATTATTACATTTTATTTCGCTAAAAAATTTTCTTATTTTTCATCATGGCCCGTCCTTCGTTTATCACAGTAAACTGTTACTACAGTGGAGAAATATAAGAGTATCCGTTCCCACATTATTGTGGTGGGGAGAGATACACACTAGTCGATCTCGAGATTACTGGTTGGAGCATGTCGGATTTTTTTACGTTCATGCATTGGAGATTTCACGCATTTGCCGACTTATTATACTGCGCCCCGTACGCATAACCGACCGGAGGTTCATGATATCTGAAAGTGATTTTTCAGTCACGATTTGCCTTGCAAGTAGACTTGGGAGTGTAGATGTTTATTTTTCCTATTTGGATATAGATGCCGAACTCGAGGCACTAAATTCCGGCTACGCTTCAAGTTACATTAGCGATACTGAATCAATGTCTCTGTGGTTTTTCTTTTCAATCTGCATGTACTAACGAATTAATTAATTAGAAAATATGAAATTTACTTTTGTTTAATTATGAAGCTTGTTTTTTATTTTTGAATGTTTTAATATTGAATTCTCATTAATTAGTTTCTTGTGATTAGTTTATTAAAATTTTAACTATATAATAAAATAATATTTAATGATAAAATCAATATACAGAGATTCTCAATAAAGCTGAATTCGTATTAAATGGATGTGACAATACACGCATGAAAAAGACTAGCTAAGATGATTGAGTAGTTGTAGGTTCCATATAACAAGTGGTTCAGGTATCAATATCTAAGGAGGGAACAATGGCTAATAATCTACAAGATGTAGAGAGGATGATAAAACACCGTGAAAAACACACACATAAGTTTAGGATTATGCCAAAGTCCACCAAATGACAACTAGTCATTTGGCTTATATACCCCTTAGGGTATTTACACTTTTAGTCCTTTTAGTTTGTACGCAGTACAAACATCACCTAGAATTCAATCTTCTATTCTATACAATATTTAATTCTAACAATCTCCCCCTTTGTATAGAAAATAGAAGATGTTGGTTTTTTCAGCTTCATACGATCTTTAATAATTACCTCTTACAAATATGCAGATTTCTTGCTGCATTCTTTAGAAGCTTTTGGGAGACAAGACTTGAATGATTTCTTTTTGAATCTTCAGTCTTTGATTGGATGTCTTCAGAGTGTCTTCTCATCTTAAAAATTAGACTCTTCAATTTTAGAATAGTCTTAAATTTAAAATCTTGATGAGAACTTGAATCTTTAAAGTTCACAGTAACATCCCTTTTCTTGTTTATTTCTTCAGAACTTCTTTAAATTTCAATAAAGCACTTTTACTGTTCTGAAGTCGAAATCTTTCTCCTTTGTTCTTTTCTTCGCTCCCCCTTGACTTGACATGTAATGATTTTCAAAGATTAGCTCTCTTTGTCTCCCCCTCAACTCATGAATCTTGTCTTCATCAATAAGCTCAAAATCAACTGAATTAGTAATTAAAAGTTCTCCCCCTCATGATGATCAGGATTCTTCATGAACATCATGTACATGAATTCTGTATTCGGCTTGATTTTGACCTGAATATATGAACACTTGAATTTTGAATCCCTAACATGAGATTCAGTTGAATGATGTTTGACGGTGTCACCACAATGATATAGCAATTAAAGCATCAGAGACCGTCTTTAGGGCACCGTCTCAAAATTCCCGTGGTATAACACCGAGATCACATAGATTCTTGTTAACACAACAGTTTAAAAAATTGTGTGACCTACGTTCAGAACTGGCATAACGTTGATTCTGGTAGGATTTCCATCTAATCATCGTGAATATCACATAAGATATCACTCCAAGATGTTCTGGTAGTCACGAAAGACTAGATATGCATTATAGATCCAACATGTGTCCTAAGAAACGAAATTTATATGCAAATAAGCTCTAGACTCGATAAGTGCATGAAAGAAGTCGGGGACCAGAGTAGCTATCCTCCTTGTTTCAATATCAACAATCTCCAAGTGAGATGTCAATAGAAATGTGTTAATTCTCCGTGTGAAGTTGAAACAATTATCTTTTAAGAGATAATTGAGTAGTTGGGTGGGGTTAGTGCATTGCATCACTGGGTCCATAATGTCTATTTCAATACCAAATCTCAACGAATGAGATCCAGTAGCAGATGTGGCTACCCAGATGTATACTATTTGGTAAGGATCTTTCTTTTCTTTTGATCCTGTCTCACCCACAGCTCACTAACTATTTTTCAACTTCTCCCTCAAACTAACTTTCCAATTTGATGTATGTATCTCTATTTGTTTGATACATATGGACACTTTGTTATCATTCATAACCGGAATGAGAAATCATGTGATGTACAACAACTCAACAAGAATGATATATCAAGGAATTCACTGTTGAGAAGGATTGTCAAGGAAGATTTGAACAATCAGAGAATATGAACAACCAGGGAATTTGACCTATAATGTCACAAAATGATTTAACGATAAGCTCAAGATATTTTGTTGATCAGATGCACCCCATCTCCTGTTCCACCCCTCTCAATTTCATTTTACCTCTGCTCACCTAGTTGACCTAGTAAGTAACCCTTACTATCTCTTTCTAGATTATAGTGAGCTCCTGGGCAGGTCCTTCCGGCTCTGGATTGACCATAGGAGTATAAAATACCTACACTCCCTCACTCATGGTGCCATTTTCGATCACTTGAATATTATCGATCATGAATGAGCGGTTTCCAGAAAGAATAAAACATTTAAGAACGAAGGAATGAATGACTTGAGATGGAAAGGCGGAAATAAAGGACGATATTACGAAAGATCAACAAAGAGTGAATCAAGAAAGGTATTTGAATAAAACAATGAATGAATACCTTCTTGAACAGATAACAAAAAATGAAAATCAAAAATCCTTTTGAATTTTTAACTTTTCTAATGTTTTTGGATTTTCATTTTTCAATGTTTTTGGAGTTTTCAAAAATATAAAGCATTAAAAACGAAACTCCCCCTAAATTAATGCATGGAAATTGTTTGTCATCAATTAGGTGAATATATAAAAATCTTGCTCCCCTGCAAAAATCAATCCATTAGAACACAAGTTATATCATGAAATGATAAACTGTACGAAATAAGCTTCTCAGGTCATTAGACTCGGGCTAATGCTGAACAGAATGAAATTGAATTGAATTGCAGGGGAACTCCATCTTGTTTGAAAAATATGAGATTTAAAAACTAATCAGCACACTGAACACAATGATCTTCACTGCAGTCTGAATGATCTTCATTGTGCTCCAACAATGTCTCTTTGTTTGTTTACCTGCAAAACGGATTAACAAAAATTGGTACCCATTTTCTTTCGGGTCCAGATTTGTTAGTTGCAGTTTTTGGCATCCATGTTTTTGTATTTTCAACAATAACAGGTTTATGGACCTTTCTATTCAATGGTCCTGAATGCCACTGAGGAATTCCATTCTTAACAACAAACTCTTGTTTTACTCTTGACGTCTTACAAATCTTCTCTTTGGATAGACGGATTAGGTGCTTGACTGAGTAAACCACAAAAGGATACTGTATGTTTGATTTGAGCACAAAATCACCATTTGGTCTTGGGTTAGAGAAAGATTTGCGTCTGTTGTTGGTGTGAGGAATATGATTTGGCTTTGAAGATCGAGCCTCTTTTGGTGGAATCCTCATTGTTATTGGGATTGCAGGTGACGAAACATCATCTTTGATAACCTTCTTCACTCTGTATTTAGATATGTTTGGTGTTGTCTCAGAAGGTTTTGGCTTTACAATCTAGGATGATGTAGTCGTTTTCGAAGCTGTAATCACAGAATCATTAGATTTAGGACTACTTGAATAGCAAGTATTCTGTGAATATCTGAAATCAGCTTGTTTAAATTTAGGCTTTTGGTTTTGAGAGTTAGTTGTTGCGGTTGAATGTGATTTCACTGGATGAGAAGATCCAACAAAGATAGTGATCTTAGGAGTCTTTACAGCATTTGACGCTTTGGTGAAATCTTTGACTGAATAATCAGAACCTGCAACAGAGAAATAAGAATTAGACTGGCTACTACAATGTGAAACTGAATCAAAATTAAGAATGTCAGCGGAAGTCTTCGTTGATTCAGTAAGTTTTGTTGCGCTAAGCTTAGCATTCAGAATTTTAGCCATGAATTCTTTCTTCTCATTCTCAAAACTCTCTCTCTCTCAGTGTCCAATTCCATCTGCAGTTCAGATATTTTCCTCTTTAAAACTGAACGAGGAACATAGGATTGAATTGACTCATGCATCTGTTGTTCAAGTCTGGTGACGTTGTCCTTCAATTCAGCCTTTTCAATGCACAGTTTGTCTATTATCTTTTCATCATTTTTCAACACAGTAGACAACCTTTGGTTCAACTCGGCATTGGCTTGAGTCAATTCTTTAATCTTGTTCTGCACATTCTCAATATCTGTTGTTTTCTGCTCTAATTCAACTGCATAAGAATTGCATATCTGTTCGGCAAGTTGAAATTGCACAGACACTGTGGACACCTGCTCAGTGAGCTTTGCATTGACTGTGGAGAAATCATCTGCTCTCTGCGTCTCAGAATGAAGTTGTTCAAAATTTTGTTCAAACTCTTGGAGTTTCGCAAACAGATCAGAATTCTCTTCTTTAAGTGCTTTTGTAATTTTCCACTCTTTGCAGAATCGATCCCATGCAGAATCATACAAGGCAAACATATTTTCCCACAGTTTGAACATGAAACACTCATTTTCATTGAAATGATATTTAGATCTCTGCCATTTCTTAATTTCTTGTTCAATGGAAATTCTGCAAAAGGAGGTTCTTGTAAGATCCATCTTGATACCTGAAAAATATAATGATCGTTTATGATTGAATTGATTTGATCAAAAAGTTAACTAAAATGATTTTTGAATCAATTTAGTGCGAGTTGATTAACGGCAACAATAATGTTGGCAACAATGATATAACAATAAGCGCGACTACAATAATATAAGACCAAAGCAGCTCTCAAATTTAATATCCAAAAGAATTAATACAATCTGTTCAAGCCAATTAATTCAAAATGAATTAATGGACTTGAGAATTAATTACACATTTCCACCACCCACAATTCAAATGGCCTCGAACAGTATATTGCTCATAATTCAAAATGAATTAATTCCATATGCTCACAATTAAATCCACACACTTTTTGAGATCAGCAATTAAATTTGATGTCAAGAATTAATTAGAAGTGCCAGGTGTCCTCAAAGGTGTAAGCAAAATTAATTCAATTAATGTTTTGACTGGTTGACAATTGCAACGAATTTAAAATTGTTGACCGCTCTAAATGCATAATTCACGCGCAATACATGCTAAGAACTAATTTCTCGATAAATAATGCAGCTTGTGGAAATATTAAATGAATTAATTAATAGTTGCTTTGAGACACAATTCTCGATTGAAGAAATAGTTGGCTACTACTTGGAACAATTAATGCAGCAGGCTGTCCACACGCAAAGCTCTTTCAATTTATGACTGCAGGTCCAATCGATAACAGCTAGCCTATGATGGTGACAGCTCAGTCTCGAGAATATGCATGCCGGTCTCGAGAAAACCAAAAAGCAAATTCAAAAAGTCACGCTTTTACTAATAGATCCATGCGATAGGCTGTATGCGATCGAGAGAGTCGTTCGATAGAATGCGATTGGACTTTCACAAGTTGAAACTGAAACAATCGCATGCGATAGATATATGAAGCGTGCGATTGGGCTTCACAAGTTCACCGAGAAATCGCATGCGAATGGGTCCCGGCTGATAGCTATCAAATCGCGTGCGATTGGGTCTTTTAAAAAAAAACCCGGCTGATAGGACCAAAAACACCTACAAACACCTTTTTCCACACACTAACAAACCCAATCAGATCTGACACTCAAAACTTCATCTTCTTCCTTATCACCAACTCAAGAACATTTCAAGAACACAAAGAAGACGATTTTTAAAACTCAACCAAAATGATTTTTCTATTCAGATCTACATGTCTCCACTTACACAAACACCTTTTATGTACTCCTAACTCGAAAACAAGTATCAAAACCCACGATTTTGAAGAAAATTCATCGAGAACACCTCAAAAACGCAGAAAATAAAAACTTAGATTTCTTTCAAACCGTAAGGAGTTTATGCATGAAATTTTAAACGAAGGTTCATTTCATCATGAAGAACAACATATTCGAAAATCAGCTCAAACGGAGCTCGTATGAATTTTCTATGATTTTTCGAAAATTTCAGCCCTCTCAAATACGAAAATTCAGAAAAACTTCTAAAAAACTTGATCAAAAACAACTCAAATCAATCCTAATCAAGCTCTGATACCACTTGTTGGTCCCAAGTGGTTCAGTTATCAAGATCTAAGGAGGAAACAATGGCTAATAATCTATAAGATGTAGAGAGGATGATAAAACACCGTGAAAAACACACACATAAGTTTAGGCAACTAGTCATTTGGCTTATATACCCCTTAGGGTATTTACACTTTTAGTCCTTTTAGTTTGTACGCAGTACAAACATCACCTAGAATTCAATCTTCTATTCTATACAATATTTAATTCTAACAGTAGTGTTACTGTTTTCGCTTGGTTAGGCTCAATCCTCCAAGAGATGAAATGTCAATCACCTGTACTCTATTTCGTATTTACCAATTAGTTTATTAAAATTTAAATTATATAATAAAATAATATTTAATGATAAAATCAAATAAAATGTCTATTTTAAAATTTAAAAATAAAATAATATTAAATTACGTATTTACCAACTAGTGTTACTGTTTTCGCTTGTTAGCATACACGCAATCCTCCAAGAGATAAAATGTCACATCATCTGTACTCTATTTCGCCTGAAACCATCCTCTTATATTACGTTTAAATGAGTTATTATAAAAATTTATCTAGATGGTTATACTATTTAATATCTTGCTATTTTAAATTTAATAAAATTATCATACCTTTCAATATATATGGCATTAATATTCACATTTATTAAGATTGATAGGTTTATATTTATTATATATATACACGGCATTAATATTCACATTTATTAAGGTTGGTAGGTTTATATTTATTATGTCAATAAAGCAACAAAAGTCATGTGACTATCTACAATATGATAAAAGGCCAATATTACTCATTATAAAGGATTAATATATTACACGTAAAAATAAAAACTAAAAATTTTAAGTTCACCAATCTTGAATTCACAATACCTCGTAAAAGGATAATAAAAGGCCCAAATGTCTTTTTTTTGTAAAGCAAAAGTAATTATCATTCCAAAACTAAAGCCAAGGGCTTAGTTATAACCAACAAGAGACACAAAATAAAAAAAAATTCTTGCTTTTAAAAAAAAAAAAAAAAACAAGAGACACAAAAGAAGCCAAACTTTACATACAAAAAAAAAGCCGAAATGTCTAATTTGATAAATGCGAATTTATGTCAGAAATAGAGAATTTCGCACTTGCTAAGTGCGAAATACATGCATGCGCATAGCAGGACCCTGTGAAAACAAGTGTTGTGTACTTTTGTGAAAACAAGTGTTGTCTTTTTTGACTTACTTTTGTGAAAACAACTTTAGTGTTGTCTTTTTTGACTTATTGTGGCCTGTGGGTTTCCAAAAGTAGTACCACTCTATTAAATTTAACTTACACAAATCAGATTGTATGAGTTCAAGAAAAGCAATGATGAAAAAAGCATAAAGCAAAGTGGTCGAGTAGTTTGTCATCCCATTAATCTGGTTGTGGTCCTATAAATTAACATCCCTACAAAACTTCATCTTGCAATAATATTCATACATCAATGGAGCCTCGCAAGTTACATATCACACTCCATTCTGGAAAGGGTCTCTACGACGTCAAGTTTTTCGGCACCATGGACCCTTACGCCATCGTCTGGGTAGCTGGAGAGGGCAAACAGTCTAAACCCTGTAGGACCGAAACCGCAATTAAGGGCGCTTCTTGCCCTATTTGGGATTGTCGCATGGAATTCAACGTCCCTTCTTCAATGAGCAAAAACTACGCCCTGTTTTGCGAAATCAAACATGAAGGAAAGATATTTGACCGGGAAATAGGACACGCTCAGGTGCCGTTCAGAGATCTCCTCGCTGGAGATAGTTCGGGCGAAAAAGTGAGTTACCCTGTTAAGAATTCTTCAGGGGAAGTGCATGGGGAAATCATACTCTCACATACATTAATCTCGGTGGGATCCGGTGAGAAAGATGGCTCCGGTGGGAAGGCTGCAGGTGGTCCCAAGAAGAAGAAAAAGAACAAGAAAAACGAAACTACGAAACGGATTGCAACGAAGATAGTAAACCATGTGGTTACTGAAGTAGCTTCGTTAGCCGTAGCAGCTGGGATTATAGTTGCAGTTGATGCTATGGACGACGGAAGTGGGCCGTCGGCTGAAGTTCACAATGGAGATATTGACGGGGATGGAGACGTTGACGAAGATGAAGAGGAAGATGAAGAAGGAGACGTTGACCAAGACGAAGATGAATAAGAAGACGAAGACGAAGATGAATATGAAGACTAGGATGAGATGGAGTATTGATCGAGACTACAGTTAGTTTTCTTTGGTAGAGTGTTCAGATCAAGTTCACATCTGGCTGTTGGTTCAGATCGTGGTTGGTTCGAGTTCGTGGTTCATGGTTGTGGTTCTTGGTTTTTGGTTCATGGTTCGTGGTTCGTGTGCCGTTATTGTGCCGTTGCCGTGGTTCGTGGTTCGTGGTTCGTGGTTGTGTTTCGTGGTTCGTGTTTCATGGTTCGTGGTTCGTGGTCCATGGTTAGTGTGCCGTTGCCCCCCTACGGTTCGAGATTTAGATCGGAAGTGTGATTCGTGGTTCGTTGTTTCTTTCAAGTTGGTGTGGTCAGTTGGTTCGTTTCGTTCGCGTGGTTCGTGGTTCGTGTGCTGTTATTGGTTCGGGTGGATTGTTGCCCCTTCAAGTCCAGTTCGAGATTATTGTTCGTTTGCTTTGGTCGAGTGTCCAGATCAAGTTCAGATCTTGTGGTTGGTTCAGATCTAGTGGTTAGTTCGTGTGGTTCGTAGTTAGTTCGTGGTTTTGTTGTTCGTGGGTTCATGGTTAGTTCGTGTTTAGATCTTGAACTATTTTAGATTCTGGTTAGTTCGAGTGGTTCGTGGTTAGTTCGTGGTTTTTGGGGATCGTGGTTAGTTGTCGCTTGTAATGCTTTTGCATCTTGCAAAAGCAATAAAACTCTGTAATTGTTTTTGGTATGGTATGGTATGGTATTCGCCTTTCAAAAAAAATATTTATATAGTATTAAGTATATTTGTAAACAAATAAAGGGTTGTGATGCAAATAAATTTTTTTTTTGAAAGGCTGAATATATTGATAAATATAAGGTGCTGTTTGGTTTGATGGATTCCTTAGTAATTGGTGGGAATTGGAATCCAATTCCACCAAAATCATGTGTTTGGTTCAAAAATAAGAAAGGAAAAGGATTCTGAAAGATGGATTACATTCCTACAACTGATGGAATTTAAAATCATTCCCTCACCCCATGGAATCTAAATTCCCGAGTTGAAGTCATACCACATCGACCAGAGGGCGACGGGCTTCGACGGTGGGTCGTCGACGGCGACCAAAGGGCGACGGCTAAAGGCCTTCGACGGTGACCAAGGGCGGCGGCGATCTAGGGTTTCGACATACGACGACCAGTGAGGTGGTGGCGACGGCTAAAGGCGTTCGACGGCGACCAAGGGCAACAGCGATCTAGGGTTTCGACATACGAAGGTGGTGGCGACGACTATCGCTCTTTGACGGCGACCAAGGGCGACGGCGATCTAGGGTTTCGACATACGACTACCAGTAAGGTGTTGGCGATCTAGGGTTTCGACAACGACCAAAGGGAGACGGCGACGGCGATCTAGGGTTTCGAACGAGGTAACCTCTTCTTCTCTTCTTCATTCTTCTTTTCGATGGTGGTGGTGAAGGTGACGGCAGTGAGATGGTGGTGAAGGTGGCGACAGTAGTAGGGGCGGCGGTGTAGGTGGCGATGGTGGTTTGTGGTGGGGAAGTGAATTCCATTTCCTGATGTTACCAAACACAACATTGAAGGATTTAGATTCAAATTCCAAATCCCTCAAAATCCAATTCCTTCCCAAAATCCAATTCCTTCAAAAACATTCCATCAAACCAAACACTACCTAAAAGTACAACACCAATGGACAAATAATTGTTCCAAGAGTACTTTTTACGTGGTGTAAATCCTTTCTTAGTCATGTTTTTGAGATCATTCTTTTTCTTTTTTGTTTTTGAAAAGAAGAAAATAGGAGATTTGCCTAAGTCGTCTTTGCCTCTTAGTTTACCTTTCAACATTATTGGAGCGAAGAGGGCCAGTGCAATAAATACCTTTGGATCTCATGTCTTGTGTTTGACCTAGTAAAACCGTATTAAATTGGCAAAACTTTTGCAATAAATACCTTTGCATTTCAATATTATTATGGAATGTTTAGCTATTATAATAGTAATTAAGAATATAATTAAGTTTATTTAGTTATTTTCTTTTAGGTTTGAATGAGGGTATATTAGTAATTTTATCTTATTTAATTTTAAGAGTTTAAGCAAAAGGAGTGACCTGTTTTATTTAGTTCTTTTCATCTCTTTCACCCTTTTCTTTTTTCACTCGTCGGTGCGAGTAAGACTTGTGGGTTACCAGCTTGTTTTGTTTGTCAACAAGGTCATTATTTCCGGCGAGAACTCCATTATTTCCAGCGAAAGTTTCAAGTTTTCCGGCGAGATCTTAAATTCCAGTCAATATTAACTTATAAAGGTTTGTGTTTTACAATAAATTAATATTTCTTTGTTTTACAATACATAACGTCGTCGTTTTTTTGTTAGTTATTTACATCGGTGAGTTTTTGGCACTCCGACGACTACTCTGGTGAGACTTTAACTCAAAACAACATTTTAGTTATGGTTTTCCTCAAATATTAGTTAAACAAAAAAAATATAAAAATTTGTTAGTAATGAGAAGCATGTTTAAAGCAAGTAGACAAGGATCATGTTCAATCATTTTAATTAATTTCTTGATTATGATTTGTGATCTCCACATGATTTCATCCATTATTATGACTTTATTATCCATGATCTTATATATATATATATATATATATATATATATATATATATATATATATATATATATATATATATAGGGGACGGTTCAAACGAGAACTGTTTTTCGTACGAGAACCGCGAGAACCAATCTCAGCCGTTGCTTGAATATGGGAAGTTCATGGATGGAGAGCGTGGAGGGGATCAAGTGTGGCAGGGTGCATGTGAGTAATTCATAGGTGGGCAATGACATTAAAGGAGGAGGAATTGGACGGCTCAGATTGGTTCTAGCAGTTCTTGTACGAAAAACAGTTCTCGTTTGAACTTTTGCCTATATATATATATATATATATATATATATATATATATATATATATATATATATATATATATTGTTGGATTATGTGCAGAGATAATTAATGAGTACATTGTATCCAATTTTATAAGAGACTAAAGGGTCACACTGCTACACACCCAATTAGAACAGTTCGGAATTTTCCAGTGTTTCGTGTGGAATTAATTAATCAGTGGAATTAATTATTTAAGAGAGATATAAATAATTAATCAGTTGGATTAATTATTACAAGTAAATAAATAATAAATAGTTATTTATTATTTAAAGGGAATTAAATATGAAGTTTAATATTTAACGGATCAGTTAATTAATAGTTAATTAATTAACTAGTAAAGTCAAGGGGGTCAAAGTGCAAGGAATGAAACTTCAATTAAAGACATGGGCTTTAAATGAAGGAGCTTGGACTTGGATAAGGTTTAAGTATTTAAACCTAGAAAAGACACATTTTATAGGAGATAAGTGATCTAATCCTAAATCAAGAAAACCCTAGTCACCTTGCTCCCTCCCCTGCGTCGACTTCGACAAACCTCAAGGGGGTTTCGGTTTTTGTGATCCACGCATACACACACACGAGCTTCGTGTTGTTCTTCACGTAATTCCAGGAGCGGTCTAGCAACCAGTTCGTTGGTGGTGAAGTAGTGGTGGACTATCTTTAGCAATCCCAAGATCACAAGAGGTATTGTTTTCTTAACCTTTTATCTGGATTGTTGTTGAGAAACTGATATGATCATTAGAAAGATCCTAACCCTTTTGGGGTTTCGAGGGTTGTGTTCAATCTGTTTCCGCTTTAGGATTGAATAGTAGAATCAAACCCAGGTTTGACCAGTTTGTGTCTTAGAGTGGTTTGGTCAGATCAAAACCCTTTAGTGGTATCAGAGGCTCGGCTCTATGATCTAAAGTTTCTAGCTTTATCTGTTTTTAGGATTAAAGGTTTGTTCTTGAATCCCTACTTGCTTCTAGTGATTTTCGAAAATCAAGAAGGGCAACAAAACAGTCTGCTTTTGTTACCCAGTTATTAAAAGCCTTAATCCTATTAATCAAAAAGTTTAAACAGTTAGTTTGAACGGTTGAAGGATTACAACTTTTAAGGAAACAAGTTTTAATCAAGATAAATTAAACAGTTTGTTTAATTGATAGAAATCTAGTTAATCTAGTTGTTTGATTCGTTTAAGTTATATCATCGTCTACTTCATCTTGTTTCTCCTTGTGAAAATAGAAAACCAAAGAGATGATTAAAACAAGTTTTTTGTTTTTCATTTAAAATATAAAATTCTTTATTTTAATCAGAAATGTTTAAACAAGTTTTTGTTTAAACGGTTAAAAGATAAGTCTTTTATTTAAAAACTGATCTTGACCAGAATTTTAAACAACTTTTTGTCTAAAGGTTAAAAAAATCTAGTTTTTAGGATTGTTAATTATTAATGGAACTTTTTTGGTCACATTAATAATTAAAGTTTATGGTTTTAATTAAATCCAGATTTTAATCAGTATATTGAAAACTGGTTAGTTTTTAATAGATTAAAAGGATTAGATTTTTAAAAGGTTTTATTTTGTTTTAATCAATAAAAACCGAGACAACCACCACCGCCGCAAGTGGCGGCAGACGTTGGCAGCATAGGCGGCGGTCGATCGGTCGGCGGCAGCCGCAGGTGGGTTTCGGCCAAGAGGGCACTCGGCCCAAGAGTTTTTCGGCTCAGGTGGTCTTCGGCCCAAGGTGGGTTTTGGCCCAGAGGACACTCGGCCCAAGAGGGCTACGACCCAAGTGGGTCTCGGCCCAAGGGGATTTCGGCCCAGGTGGGTCTCGGTCCAAGTGGGATCCGGCCCTGGAGGGTCCTCGGTCCAAGTGTAGTCGGCCCAAATTGGTTTTCCGATTAAATACAAAGTTATTAATTTTTAAGTGTTAAAATTAATAAGTTTTTATATAAACTAGTATTATATATATTTTAATTAGTTTAGTTAAAATATATATAGTCTTTGAACGTTTATTAATCACGTCTAGTTGAGACGTTGTAAATAAACTCCAAAAGGTAAGTTTATATAAAGAAAAACGAAACAAGATGTTGTTATTTAAATAGTCATCAAGTTTTGTCATGTTTGGGTTTTTTTGGTAAAATCAGTAAAAACTCGACATAAGAATTATTCTTTTTGATTAAAGTTATGTTTATCAAAGTTTGTTGAAAAACTGTTTTGATCAAGTTAATTTAAATAACTTAGATGATTATAATTCTCTTTTTTGATTAATAGTTATTAGTCAAAAGGGTAGATGAGAATAGTTAAACGAATCAGGTTCTGTGTTTATTGCTTTTATATATATTAACTGCGTGGTTGTATATATATATATTATATATATATATATATATATATATATATATATATATATATATATATATATATATATATATATATATGTTGTTTATATATATTGCATGGTTGTGATATATAGCTATAGTTTTGCCAACTTAGGACTCGCTTTTCTTTCTTCTTTTATTTTTTGGTTTTGGGAAGGCTGCGTGCCAATTACAACCCTTTCTCAATTGTAATAATGTACTGGTTCGGGGAGGCCTGTGTGCCACTTACAACCCCTTTCTTCATTGTATTTTGTAATAGAATAGTTGTAGTTTTGTCCCATGATCAAAATGGAGTTCAACGAGATTCTCAAGATGATGGCTTGCATAGTGCTCGGGTACTTCGGAGGAGGTGTCAAGGCAAGTGGGAGCAATGCATCATGAAGGCGAATCCAAGTTATTTATATCCTTAGGATTGACCCTTAGGATTAGTTGGCAAAATTATAGGTTTTTATCTGCTTATTTTTCTGCGTGGTTGTGATCCTTTTATGCTTATTCATATTTGTATGTGATGCTGTGGAAAAGGGGTTTAATAATAGGTAATTATTAAACAGTGAAAAACCACGGTTTATGACAAACTAGAATATGACTTCAGTTTGCAAGTCGTATTATTTAAATTTTTATAAATTTAAAGTTTTGTCAAGGTTATAAGTTTGGAACTTATAAAACCGTTTTTTGTGTGCACCTAGTATAGGTACACATGTAAATCGTATTTTTAAAATGAATAGTTTTAAAACGGCTTTTCAAAAATTGGAAAGTTAAGTTTTTCTTTTAAACTTAATTATAAAACCCAAGAAAATCTTAGATCAGTGTGCTACCCACCTATGGTACACCTTTGCTGTTAAACGGTACTCGGGTGTCGGAAGTGCCCAAACCTTGGGCATCCAGGTTCAAACCATTGCGGCAAAGGGTATGAAAGATTCTGCGATAATCGGGAGTCCCGGACAAAATTCATATTGTCTTAGGTGGTGCGATCTATTTTGGTGATAATCGGGAGTCCCGGCCCAAAATGCGCTAGAGTAGAGTTAAACATACTAGACTGGGTCTAAGTGCTCTACGAGGTTCTAGGAGTCGTATCAGCTACGTACGATTGGTACAGGGTGTTACCTACCAGAAATATGATGACTTGGAGGGAAGTGACCAAACCTTGCGTCAAGTATGTGAAATATGGGTCCTAGGTCTGATATATATTATTTATGGGTTTTGATGATATATGTTAGAAAAGTTTATTTGCAATTACTAATTAAACCGAGTTTTAATTTGTAGATGACAACCAACGTTACCAACACTAACAACCTGTCTCTTCGCTCTATCCTAGAGAAGGATAAGCTCACCGGCCACACTTTCTCACTTGGGAGAGAAATCTCCGGATCGTGCTGAGGCACGAGAGAAAGTGGTACGTCCTAGAACAACCTCCGGGGAACCCTCCTGCCAACAACGCTAGGGCAGACGTCAGGGAGGCTTTTCAGAAGCGCTCCAATGACGCCCTGTACGTGAGTTGCCTCATGCTTGCATCAATGAGTCCTGAGTTGCAGTCAAGCAGGATGGAAACTCCTGCTTACGACATGATCCGCCAGCTGAGGAACATGTTCCAGGAGCAAGCCCGCACGGAGCGTTATGATGCCACTAGGGCATTTAACTCATGCAAGATGGTGAAGGGGACATCGGTCAGTAACCACGTCATGAAAATGAAAGGGTACATGGACCACCTAGAAAGGCTTGGGCACCCAGTACCGTTGCAGCTAGCAACGGATACGATACTCAACTCGTTGTCAGACGACTATAAGCCTTTTATAGTCAACTACAACATGAACAACATAGAGAAATCTGTGGTGGAGTTGCACTATATGCTTAAGACAGCGGAGCAGAGTCTGGGGACCAAGTCTAAGGACGTCCTCATGGTGGGCAATGGCGGTTATAAGAAGAGGAAGGGGCGCAACGGAAAGGGAAAGGGTAAGACCCAGCCCAGCCAGAATGCACCCAGGGCTAGTGATAACAAGGGCAAAAAGCCAAAGCCAAACAAGGCAAAAACCAAGAATCGGTGCTTCAAGTGAGGCGAGGCCGGACACTGGAAGAGAGATTGTCCGAAGGCTCACGAAGCAGGAGGCAAGTCTGGCTCCTCAGGTATCGTGTGACTAGCTTCTTTGTCACTTTCCACTTGTAAAGTTTCTTACTAGTTTTCTAATATCTTGCAATCGTTTATTGCAGGAGGTGATGGAAAGTGAATCGGCCCAACATTTAAGATCCTATGTGCTTTATCCGGATATTTAATAATTCTTAGTTGTTAAACTTTTAAAGTTCTTTTTTTTTGGATTTGATTGTTTTGGTTTTAAACAATTGGTTAACTTTATGGTTTGAGCTTTTTAGAAAATTGAATTATTTGACTAATATATGTGCACGTATGTTTTTAAATGAATCAAGTTAGTCCAGTTGTGACTAAAGGTTACTAATAAGTCAAGTTTTGACTTAATAGATGATTCATGGTGATCTTATGCATTAATTGTTATAGTTACATTAAATCTCACTATATAAATACTTGGATAAACAAGTTGTGTTTATGAAATTAGAAAGTCTTTCTAATTTACAAGTATTTAAGGATTTTATGAAAGATAAATGTTCAAGGCAATGAACATAATCAGATAAGAAATAATAGTTATTATTTCTAGATACAAGTTTTTGGATAAAACATTTAAGAAAGTATAAAGGTGGTTATAATAGTTATTGTGATCAAGGTTGTTTTATACTAAATGTTTTAGGCAAATAAATTTAAAATACTTTTACAAGTGTTTCATACTTGCAATCGTGTTTTGGGAAACCGTCTTCCATAATTGGAAAGGTGGATATATATGAGAAATCCAAGTTCTGGTTTCATAAAACGTTTAAATTTCTCACAAAAACTGTTTTAAGAACAAGTGTTTAGAACACAAGTTTTAGGCGTATTAGTCAAGGACTGACTGCGTCTAAAAGGGTGTTTTAAGGTAATGCACTTTTTCATAAAAGATAGTGGGAGCACCTGACTAGTGTATTTATCAAGTTGTCAAGGTAGATCTAACTAGTATGATAAATACAAGTATGAACCTTTAAAGTATATAATTGTCGGATGATTTTAGAAGTGATATAAAATAAAAGGTTCTTGAAAGGGAACTAATCCGAGGAACGCATGACTTATTGAAAGGTTCTCAATAAGGATGTTATTGCAAGTTTTTTAAGTCAAGTTATGACTTAAAAAGAATTATATATGATGCAAAAGGTCAAAATAATTAATCTTGGTGGTTGATTAACGTTAGAGATGATAAAATAGGATATTTTTCGGTATCCTTAGTAATGAAATTAGATAAGTGTTAGTGTATACCGGGGATCTAATCTCAAGTTTACAAGTATGTGTAAATGGATTTGTTGTTTCAAAAAGGGATATGAATCTAGTAAGATTTATCACATCTACAAGTGTAATTAGAGTTTTAATTACAAGAGGATTATTTTATAAACTCAGAAACTTTGGAGTTATTTCCAGTTCTCAAAGTTTAAGGAATTTATAAAATAAGTAAGTCTAGAATTGTGTTTGGGTTGTGAAAACGATTTCTAGCAAAACCAAGGAGTGCTTTAAAGTACTAGTCTTGAGTTTTGGGTTTATAGACATATTATTTTCTCTGTAATCCGTGATAAGTTACAATGTAAAATAATAAGTAATTCAGATAAACGCTGTGAATTGAGTCAATGAAATGGTAGAAATTATGCATCTTTATTCCAGGGTGGAATATGGAGGGTGCAGAAATTAGTTTCATTGTTCTTCACCATTTTGTATGTTTTAGACCATCCAGGAATAAACTTGGTATATTCATAACATTATCCGTGACTACTTATCTTGGTGGGAACCTTGATAGGGTTGTAAAGTCATCGTAATTTTGGGGTGGATTCGATGGAATATCGAATATAGCTGCAAAAGGTTTTTGCGGACCAAAATTGACGGATATTCGTTAGGGTTACGAATATTGGATTGACCCACTGTGAAAAATACTTCGTGGATTCATGTCAAAAGTATTTATCACATAGGTTATCCTTAAACCTGAGATATTTGGTTTGGGATGCGGTAACTGTTGTCTCCAGTGCGTCCTAACGCCACGCCGTAACAGGGTGGTCATAAGGGGCGTATCTAGATTCAGTGGGAGCCGTGTTGCCAAATGCAAATATGCAAGAAGGTATTTGCACCTCCTTTTTAGGAGAGATATTTCTGGGCCCCTTGACTGATTAGAGAAACTGGTAAGTGCACGGCCGTGCCCAAACGAACTGATCTGTTTTTTGTCGTTTATCACGCAGTTTTGAAATCAAGTATGTCATGAAATAATTCTTGAGATTTTGATTTGACACTCTCCATGCTCATGCTCAAAATTGAAATATCGTGCTGCAAAGGACAAACCTATAATAGCCGTACCCATTCATAAACAGGTAGTTTATGATAGTTGATTCATAAACAGTTAGTTTATGATAGATTGCTCATAAACAGTTGGTTTATGAGAGTTTACATGATCACACTTTGTTTTGGGGTATAAGAGTTCTTATGACCTGGTTATCCTAAGTGTCTGGCTAGGGACCTCCTTAGGATAACAATGTACAGTAACTATTACTTATCTTGCACAAGTGGAAGTCTGTTTGATTATGTGCAGAGATAATTAATGAGTACATTGTATCCAATGTTATAAGAGACTAAATGGTCACACTGCTACACACCCAATTAGAACAGTTCGGAATTTACCAGTGTTTCGTGTGGAAATAATTAATCAGTGGAATTAATTATTTAAGGGAGAAATAAATAATTAATCAGTTGGATTAATTATTAGAAGGAAATAAATAATAAATAGTTATTTATTATTTAAAGGAAATAAAATAATAAGTTTAATATTTAACGGACCAGTTAATTAATAGTTAATTAACTAACTAGTAAAGTTCAGGGGGTCAAAGTGCAAGAAATGAAATTTCAATTAAAGACATGGGCTTTAATTGAACGGGCTTGGGCTTGGATAAGGTTTAAGTATTTAAACCTAGAAAATGCTCATTTTATAGGAGATAAGTGATCTAATCCTAAATCAAGAAAACCTTAGCGACCTTGCTCCCTCCCCTGCGTCGACTTCGACAAACCCCACGGGGGTTTCGGTTTTTGCGATTCACGCTTACACACACACACACGAGCTTCGTGTTGTTCTTCGGGTAATTCCAGGAGCGGTCTAGCAGACAGTTCGTTGGTTGTGAAGTAGTGGTGGACTATCTTTAGCAATCCCAAGATCACAAGAGGTATTGTTTTCTTAACCTTTTATCTGGATTGTTGTTGAGAAACTGATATGATCATTAGAAAGATCCTAACCCTTTTGGGGTTTAGAGGGTTGTGTTCAATCTGTTTCCGCTTTAGGATTGAACTAATATTCTCTTTTTTCCTTATTATGATTTGCATAAAATTCATTTTTAGGATATTCCATGTTGATGTATGATTCAGTCATTTTTATTAATGGATTAGTTCTTTCAAAATTTCAATTGTTAAGATTAAGTGATCACGAAGACGATAAGTTAATTCTACTTCTTCGACAAGTGGTGAGTTATTGAAGTAAGATGATGAAACATCAGTAATTTGATTAGTTCTAATTTCTTTAATAATCTCAAGTTCGAGCCTTTCTATATCATTATTAAATTGTTTTATTCTATTTCTTCTTTCTTTTATACATTGTTTAATATTGTTAGAATATGAACTCATTTTAGTGAATTTGGTTTTTCAGGTACTCGAGTCTTTTAATTAATGATGTGTGAACATTATTTTGTATATTTAAAACTCGAATATGGGCAAATCTATTATAAACATTTTCTTCTGTTTTAATTTTGTGATTTAATATTTCTATGTTTTGATTAATTTGTTTGATTCTGGAAATTGTATTTTTTATTTTTATTTTAAGATTTTCCGAATATAGACTCATATTAACAAATAATTAATTCAGATTTAACTTGGTTAATCCATGAGAAATATAATTTAATTCTATCATTTATATGATTATTTCTTACTGTGAGATTTGCTAGTTGTACCCATTGGACATTTGTTAAGTCTTTAGGTTGTTCCCATTGAATATTTTCTTGATCTTTAGAGGATGATATAATTTGTTGAAATTCTTGTTCAATTTTCATTAATTCTAATTCATATTCATGAATAATTTTCCAATATGATTTTAACTCTGTTATTTTTGTAGAATTAAAATTACATAAAACTTGAGTCTTGTTACTCATAATTGATTTTTGAAATTATTAATTTCTGTTATAAAATCTGATCGAGTTGGACTATATCCTTCAGATTCACTTTGTTTATCTTCGTTATAAATGGGTTGTGGAATATTTTTATTAAAATCTACATATCTTAAAGACTTTGATTTTTTGATAGAAGGATTTCTTAAGTCGATAGTACTACTAATTGAACCTGTAGATAATCTTGAGGAAATAATTGGAGTATTTTCAAAACTTATTTCTACAGAACTTTCTTCGTGTTCTATCACACTAGATGCTCTATTAGATTCTCCTATGGGTTTGGGTATATTAATATCTTGTAGATTCCAATTACAAGATTGACTTATTTCATTCCATTTGAGACGTTTTGGTGTTTGAACCTTGGTATGCTGTGGATTGGATTCAAAAATTATTGTTTCATTTTTAGGACTAACTATTTTAGATTTAGGTTCTATTGTTGAAGACATGGTTTTATAACAAACTCTATATATAATTGCAATAGCCTTTGTTTCTTCTTTGAACTCTAGATTTCTTGTTTTATTGTTAAAACTAGAGTGTCAAGAATATTTGGGTCAAATAAACCTACTGAAAAATTTGGATAACAATTAAAATATATAGGACCATTTGATATATTAGTTTCTGCCATAGCTAATATTAAATTTTGAAAATTAGTATGTCTAGCATCCCTTAATATTAAAAGGACTGAAGCATCTATACCTAATCTAAATAATGGTTTAACAGCTACTTGTACTAGACCAACATGTAAATATTTGTATTTATTTCTACGTTGAATTATTGCAGATTTGGATAATAAATATAAGTTATCATAATATTTATTAATAGATATAGTTTGTTCATATGCTTTGATTGAATACCCATGTAAAAAGTCAAAAGCTCCAATTTTGTAAATAATATTAAAATCTTGTTTTGGAATTGTCCAATTTGATAAATTTTGTTCGATATCAGAGATATGAATTTCCATAGAATTCATATGTAAATTAGTTTCTTCATTATTTTCTTTATCAAGATTATGTTTTTTAGAAAATAAATTCATCATTTTATTTGTAATCATAAATTGTAATTTTAAAAGTAGTATGATTCGAAAGAAATTAATTTCTTCTAATGATTTTTAAATAGATAACGAAGAATACCTACAGTGCTTTATTGTTGTGGTCCGACTGGGCGTCTTACAGACCTTGCTGCGCCACTTACACTAATCCAACCAACAATAATGACTAACACTGACAATAATAGATCTTCTAACGTTATTATTTTGAAATCATTAAAAGATTTAATGTTCTTTAAAATCATAACTGCTAGTAAAATTATTTCTTTATGGAAACAAATATCAGACTTCATTATAATCTAATAATATAATCAGGATAAATTGATTAATGAAGAACGACTAAGAGCACATGGCTCTGATACCATTTCTATCCTTTCATACAGGATCTTAAAAATTTGAAGTAAATAAGGCAAGCAAAATATATTTAGGATAAAGTACCTTCTTTGATTAAACAATCTTGATTACACTTGTCTTTACGACAATCTTGACATACATCGGGAAAAATGAATATTTGAAAATTTAAAGATTTTGAACATTGGGAAGTTGAGAATTAAGAGAGGGTTTCTTAGAAGGTTGCATAACATTTTTCTAAAAACTAAGGGATGATCTGAAACTAAATCTTGAGTCTTCTTTTATAGAGCAATTTTTGAAACTTGTTAACCGGAGATATCCGGTTGTGGACTTCAAATTTTCTCCAATTTGCTTTTGAAAATCTTGATCATTATGCACCGTTGCTTTTCCTTTGGAATCTTGCTTTTTGAAAAGTCTTTTGTCTTCTTTTGATGATTGAGCCAATTGATTGAGTAATTGGCCGACACTTCTTTTGAAAAATTGAAAAGTTGTTTGTCCTGGCATTTGTCTTGGCATCTTTTATCATTGATCCGTCTTTTGTACCTGTAGATATTTTGAGAAAGCTGTTTGTTTGAATAATACATTCTTCTGAAATACCAAAGAACGTATTTCATACGTTTGAATAATTTATTTTGAATAATCTACAAAGACAAATCACCAAACTCACACAACGCTTTACATTGTATTAATCAAAAGGACTAAATTCTTCATATGGGTCTTGAGCATCTTGAGTCATGTCTTGAGTAGAACTTGTAGGAGAACTTTGTTTGATTTCTTGAATTAATCTTCTGATCTCATCTCTTGAATTTGCAGCCATAAATTGCTTTATTTGATCGTCTTCATTTTCTTCTAATGGACTTGGAGGTGGTGCTATAGAAGCAGCTGCAACTCCAAAGTTTATTTGATAATATCTTGATACATCTTGAACAGTCATATTTTCTATTTGTTCTGCCGGAAGTCTGTCCCACCACTTGACTCGAACAATTCTTTGAAGTAAAGGAGGGGATGTTCCAGTGCTAGGAATAACCTTGAATGTCCATGCCATAATCTATGGGATTTTGAATATAATTGAGTATTGAAGCACATATTCAAAATCAGGAATGTTTTGAATAAAGATATCTTTGAACTTTAAAAAGCCTTCTTTAACACATGCAGGAAAGGTGTCAAGAAGATTTTCCGAATATTTGAACCATCTAACGAACCATCTTGGATAAGAACCATCAAAATTCTTATCAAAGAAGAGGGCCATACTAATATACAAAATTCGGCCACCACCACTTTAAAATGTCTACACAAATACGCTGTATTAAAACAATGCTTTCGAACATACAATTTATCACATAAATAGTCAATCTCAAATAATTGACAACAAACGAGGTAGTATTTGGATCCCTTATTCAAAAACGAATCTATTGATACCATAAACACATGCAATTAAAGTAAACAAATAATCAATTATTTAGATACTCACGAAACAACTAGGTCCGAATTTAGGATGTTATAGTATCTTATTAATTATTTCTCTTAATTGTTTATTTTATAGATTTAGATTTGGATGAAGATGCAATAAAAAATATTTCTTTGGCCAAGATCGAAGTTTTGTTGAAAGGTTTTTCCATGAGCCTTAAAAATATACCTAACATAATTTACGTAACATGTTGTATCCTGATTACAGTTACATTGAGGACTCTTGCAACATGTTGCTTCAAGAAGAGCTATCCTATGATAGAGAAATGTTGAAAGATGAACATGCACATCTCTACTCATTAATGACAGATAAACCAAAGAGTATATATGATAAAATTAGTACCGCTGTTATAAATGGTGAAGGTGGTGTATTCTTTGTATATGCATATGGTGGTACTGGTAAGACTTTTCTATAGAAAACCTTATGTGCAGGACATCATTCAGAAAGTAGCATTGTATTGAATGGTGCTTCAAGTGGGATTGCATATTTATTGCTTACAGGAGGTAGAACATCACATTCAAGGTTTGATATTCCCATAAATGTGAACGAAGATTCTTTTTGCAATATCTCTTCGGATAATAATATGGTAGCTTTTTTGAGAAAAACGGATGGGATGAGGCTCCAATGATGCATAGACATTGTTTTTGAAGCTTTTGATAGGACTCTAAAAGACAAAGTTGACCATGAATTTAGTTCAACATCATTTGGTGGAAAGGTTATAGTGTTTGACGTTGACTTTCGGCAAATCTTGCCTGTTATTCAAAAAGGACGAAGAGAAGATTTTGTTAACGCTGCATTGAATTCATCTTTCTTATGGAAAGATTGTACCGTTCTTAGGCTGACTGTTATCATGTGACTACAAACAGGTTCAAACCTACAAGATTTACAAAGTACAAAAATATTTGCTGATTGGATTTTGGACATTGGAGAAGGAAATGTTGGTGACCCAAATGATGGAGAAGTTGGAATACAGATTCCTGAAGATCTCTTGATTACATCAAATGGTGATAATGTCCATTCAAATACAGAGTCTATTTATCCATAGACCGTATTTACGATGAAGATTATTTTCAAGATAGAGTAATTTTGGTCCCAACATGATTAAATAAACGAGTACATGTTATCAAATATAATTGGTAATGAAACAACTTACTCCAGTTCTGATACTATTTGTCTTAATGAGATGTCAAGTACTTTTGAAGAATAATTATACTCTCATGACATACACAATTCTTTCAATGTATCAGGTATTCCAAACCACAAATTATCTTTAAAGGTTGGTGTTCCTATTATGTTACTTCGTAACCTTAACCAGTCAAAAGGCTTATGCAATGGAACGAGACTTCAAGTTATTTGACTTTGTGCACATGTTATCGAAATAAAGATCATATATGCGAAGAATATGGTGTCGTCGAATATATTCCTTGAATTAAGATGATTCCATCAAATTCAAAAATTCCAGTGATTTTCCAAAGAAGACTAATTCCGATCATGGTTTGTTTTGCAATGACTACTAACAAGAGTTAGGGCTAGTCTACTGTTGGCTTATTTATCACACGACGTGTTTTTACACATGGACAATTATACATCGCACTTTCACGTGTTAAAAGTATGAGTAGATTAAAAGTTCTTATTTGTGATGACAATGACAATCCGACCGACAAACAATCAATGTAGTATATAAAGAAGTTCTACAACGAATCTGATGTCACTGTTTCTGATTGGTTTTTTAAAAGAATTTGTATATTCGTGTACTTTTTTTATTCTATAGAAGTATTTACTTATTACTTCATGTGTTATACTTAACACATTACTTAAGTACTTTATTATTTTTTCGTTTACAAAGTTATTGCTTAAAATTTTATTTTAAACTATCCGTGCGTGTACAGGTCCCTAAATCTAGTAATTTTGTAATTAGCAGATCATGATGAAATATTAACTACAGTGCAATTCATATTTATAATGTATTTTTTTTAAAATATTTTGGTGAATTTATGTGAATATTGTAGAATTTATTTCTTGATTTTGTAGTGGTTATATTTTGAAATTGTAAAAATAAAATTATAAAAAAAACATGAAGACCGGTTACTAAGTAACAACCTGTCTCTAAAGTTTTACAATAGAATTACTCATTTATTAAATACTTGTACATGGGGACCGGATTTTATTATAAAAACCGGTTTGCATAGTTTTGTTAATATTGTTTGTACAATTTTTCTTATGATGTAAATGTTGTAGAGACCGGTTGTATATCTTGTCCCCATGTTTTTTTTTCTTAGAGACCACTTCCCTAATAGAGACCCATTCTAAAACAGGTCTCCATAATGAAAATAACCGGTCCCATGTCGTTTTGTGTAGTAGTGAGAATGTTCATTTGTTTTTCGATTACAAAATTTCATATGTTAGGTTTAAAAATAACTTTATAAGAAATTCATAAAAATAATAAAATGAACAAATAGTCATTTTGGTATGTGTTGGGGATGACTGGATTGAGTTGGGAAAAGTTGATGCAAAGAAATGACTATAAAACTTGAGGAAGTAGCCTGCAGCCATCTTGGCTTGACCCTTTTTGAGGTTTTTTTTATGATACTAGGTATCTTGAATTGATGTCTTAAACTTTGACCCACAATCACCTTGTTCTTTTCTTAAATGTCTAAGATGTTAAAGAGTGCTCAGCCTAACATATCTAGTGAAAAATAGTAAAACGTATATAAAGATATAAAATTTTAAAAATATTTATTTATTATAAATCAGAATTTTGTAAAATCTCTTAAGATAGTATTAACCAATGATAAATTTTTTAAAAAAACACAACATATTCATATAGTGTCACATGTTTCTAATTTGATTCAAAGCTTGATATGGTAAACAAATTAATTGTATTTTTAAAGTCTTATTTTAAAGGTGAAGTGAAAAACATTGTTATAATTTTCTTTCCACTAAGTTGACGTTTAGTATACAAATATAGCCATAAAACATTCTTTGTTTTATTTTTCAAGATGAAACAGAATTCATAATATAAGCTAAATGTTGATTTTAATTTTTAAAGTGAATGAGCATGGATCATCTTAATGGAAAGAAAATTATTAACGTCTTGCACTTATTGAAACCCGGTTTACGTGTCAACCTGTTCGACCAGCGAGTAAACCAGGTTTCTAGAATTTTCAAATTTATATATATATATATATATATATAGAGAGAGAGAGAGAGAGAGAGTAGAGAGAGAGAGAAATTGGATCAATAAAGAACCATGTGTTAAACAAAGAACTTAAAGAACCAATCTGGACCTTTAGATCATCAAAATCAATGGATGAGATTGATCGGTGGAAAAACTGTTATTATTATGTATTAATTTAGTAGAATAGGGCAAAAATGTAATTATCCCCCAGCCCTAAACCCACGATTTAAAAAAAAAACCACCAAAAAATTTAAATTGCCATAACTTTTTAAGTTTTGTGAATTTAATCAAAAAAATTATACTATTCTTTTAGTTTTTTAATCCTCTTTCAAACAAGATCACTTTTCCTATACTTTTCTAAAATTTTTTGAAAATGATTTTTTTTTTGCATTTTGGAAGCTGTACAGGAAAAACACCTTTTTTTTGCATTTTGGCAGCTCGTCGCTAATGAGCTGAATGTCGTCGCAAAAGGTTCGTCTCAGACCAGAAATTAGCGACGATGAAGTTAAATCTGTAGTCGCAAATAAGCAAAGTCGTCGCTAATGACCTTGCAGTCGTCGCAAAAGGTTCGTCTTAGATCAGAAATTTTGGGTTTTTTCGTTTTTTGCATTTTGCATGTTTATACGGATTTACGTTCTGCATTTTGCATTTTTTTTTTGCATTCTGCATTTTTTTGCTTTCTGCATTCTTCATTCTGCATGTTTTTTTGCATTTTGCATTCTTCATGTTTTTTGCATTTATGCATTCTGCATGTTTTTTGCATTTTGCATTCTTTCATTCTGCATGTTTTTTGCATTCTGCATTCTTCATTCTGCATGTTTTTTGCATTTTGCATTTTGCATGTTTTTGCATTCTGCATGGTTTTTGTATTCTGCATTTTTCATTCTGCATGATTTTTTGCATTTGCATTTAATATAAACACAACTCTAAATGCATATAAACCGCAAAAATTAAAGAAAAACATTGCCTACAATAACAAAAAAACTAAACCTACACTATCATCAATCCAAACACATTAATGAAGTCATAAATCACCAAAACCAGCTTTATGTTAACCGCTCTAGTCACCGGATCCCTGGTCAACCAGTTTGAACGGCCAAGTTGACCCGGATCTTAAAACATTGGTTTTAACTCGATGATTGGCCTCTTCATGCAATATGGATTTTTTGTAAAACTAAGATAGTCCGAGAAAAACCTACAAGAATATTATTATTATAATTATTATTATGTTTTTCTCCAGTATATTCCTTGCTTTTCAAAAAAAAATTTGTATTGAGATAGTTATTATTTAGTCATGAATAAGTTTGGGTTTTAAGTTATTGGAAATGATTGTGTAGGTGGGGGTCGCTTTATGAGTGTATGGTTAAGAGTTGTAGGGGTGTTCATTTTCGGATATCCGGATTTTCGGATATCCGAATTTCGGATATCCGAAATTTTCGGATAGTGATTTTCAGTATCCGAATCCGAATCCGAAATTTCGGATATCCGAAATTTCGGATTCGGATATCGGATATCCGAAATATCCGAAAATTTCAAAAAATATATTTTTTATATAATTTTTAAAAAATATATAATTACTAAATAACCATATTTTAAACTTTAATCACCAAAAATAGCTCAAATATGTTTCAAAATAAAAAAATACACGTATATATAAATATATATGTTAAGAAAACTATATAAATAAGCATATAAAAAATAAAAAAATAAAAAATAAAAATTATTTTTCGGATATCGGATATCCGAATATCCGAAACTTTCAAAAAACACTATCCGAATCCGAATCCGAAAATTCGGATATCCGAATTTTCGGGTATCCGAAATTTCGGATATCCGAATTTTCGGATAATTTCGGATCGGATTTTCGGATAATCGATTCGGATGTTCGGATTCGGATTATTTTGAACACCCCTAAAGAGTTGTATGTTGTAGTCAACAGTGGTAAAAAGAAGAAAGGCGAAACAAGATCTAACATGCATTTTCATCTTCTTGTTTTGAATCTTTTTAATTTATATACATTTATTGTTGATGGCGAGGTAATAAGAAATGATTTTTAACCGTTAGATTCAAATCATTATTTTTGAATGTGCTAAATTAATCTTATCTTAGAGAAATTGGAACGGTTAGTTTTACTCATCTTAGGCTTCTTGTTTAGTTATATTGGGTACTTTATGTTTGGTTTTGTTCATAATCTAAAATTATAGGTTCAAGTTTGTTATAAATAAATTTAAGATAGAATTAAGAGACTTTCAAACAAAAGAAGTTAGTTTTACTCAAAAGAGGCACCTGTTAAATTCTTTTATTTAAAATTTATACCATTCAGTTGACTCTTTAATATAAATTCTATCTTTTGTATTTGTACTTTTAATAATATTATACCATTCAGTTGCGGCGGTTTTTAATAAACATATAGAGCGGTTATAAATTAGAATGCTAGAATAAAAAAGAACACAACAATACATTCTCAAATCAAATAGAAATAATAAATAAAGAAAAAAAACTATAAAATTAATTAACTTTTAAAAACATAAATAAATAAATTTAAAAGGTTAGAAAAGTAAAAAAAAAATAATAAACTATGCCTATGAAGAATGGAATTACAAATTAAATAGAAAAAATATTTAAATAAAAATAAAAATAATGGAAGTCACGTAGCAATGATTAAACACAAAATAAAAACTGCAAATGACCTGTATGGAGAATCGAGCTCGGGACCTCAAGCAAGTTCCAACCAACGCTTTACCACTGCGACGTATAATCATTGTGTTCATAATTTCATACATACATACATATATATATATATATATATATAAAATATTTGATTTATGCAGAAATAGACAAAAAAAAACTACTGTTCATCCTTCCTGCAAATTGTTAGATATTATAATGCCTATTAAGTGAACAATTTCAAAAAATTAATTTATTTTATTTAACGGCAACTCGAAAGAGCATATTAGGCAAAGAACTTTGCAATGACCATTTGTTGGTGACCATACAAGTATGAGAGATGATCTGTACATAACAGATTTTTGTCATACATAACAATTAGTTGTTGTTTGGACAATTATATTATTATACACATGAATATATGAATGTGAATAAAAGGTTGTGGAATTCTTAGGGCATAAAAGTCACAATTGTTGTGTATGGCAAAAACTTGTTGTGTACAAATCAACTCGCTACAAGTATACCTCAATCATACAACCCTATTAGTTAGAAGCCTGGACTAGCTAGGCTAGTCAATATATAAGAAGGATATAGCGTCTTGATCAAAATGAATTTCTATTGGCCTAGTGGTAAGCGTCTTGATATTAACAATTTGTATCATAGCCAAGGTCATGGGTTCGACTCCCACTTCGGTCAAAACTATGCCGAGGGAGATGAATGAGTCATTGGCCGCCATCTTCCTAAATCCGCTCGTAATCTTGATGTTGTGATGAGTTGAAATCTCATGAGTCTAAGGCATTGCGACAGATGCCAGGGAGAATTGTTGGCAACCATATTAGATACCGCAATCATAGGACCACATCAATTTGAACCCATAGGTGGGTTAAGCTAATATAAGAAAGATGTAGTGGCTTAATGGTAAGCGACTTGATCTCAACCACCATCTACCCTCACCTAGCAAACTCAAAAAATTAAAATAACTACAAAGTAAAAAAAATATATAAAGCTATCCTATTGCATATTTACTTATAAGAACTAAGACATATCATTTCTTTCAAAGAGGTATGTAGAACAACAAAAACATGAAGTAGAAGAATAAAGTAGAGAGAAAGTACTTTTAAAAATTGAATAAAGCTATCTTGTTATATATTTAGGTTTAATATGATTATAATCGGGTTTTTTTTTTTTTTTGCAAAATTTATTCCCTACGTAAATTAAATATAAGTTTTTTGAGTGATTGTATATCTTCTTATTAAATCTTCCTATTTATCTTCATGCACACTTAATTAAAACGAGTATTAAAATTAAGAATGAGAAGAAAAAGAGTTAATGTGTTACATATTTCAAACACCGAATAAGTAAGGGGGCGAAACAGAAGAATAAAGTAAGAAGAAATATGTTTTTATTTTTGTCATAAAAAGAGATCATAACATTTTTCACAGTAATGTTAGAATGAGAATGTTTTTTATGCATATATTGTGTTGTGTGGATCATTTTCCATATAGTGTAGTGGACCACTCTACTCTAGTAGTAGTCTCAATTACTTATGGTTTCTTATATTTCAAAGTTTCAACCACCAAGCCCAACTACATTTTAGACCAATTTATTACCAGATGATGTGACTTTGTGTTATAACTTTGACTATATCCAGATAATAATATTTTTATCTTAAGATAAAATTTATCATTACATACTACATTTTTATTTATCAATTAGAATTTAGTAATCTTAATTTAAGATGTAAATATCGGGACAATAAGGCAAGGTAAAAGAATATTTTCATAAAAAAGATTAATCGTTATTAATGTTTTATGTTAAACAATTTGATTAAATAAACTAGAATTAGTAGTTTAAAAACATGCGAGGAGGCATATGTATATAGAGAGACGAGTTTCTTTTTTCGTGTTAAAGAACACTCGTCATAGGCTTGGGTCACGATGATTACCACTCGGGACTCAAATAATTTTTTTTTTTGAACGGCAAAGGGCTTTCATAACACATCTAGCAAGGTGCTTGAAAAAAGATACAAGAGGAATACAAGACACAGTGAATCAAAAACAATCCAAAGGAAAATTACACCAATCATTTCATCTATAATTAAACAAAGCGTTTGATGATCTTTGTTTAATTCAAAAAAACGAGAGTGCTTGGACTTGAGAGAAGATCATCTCCACCTTTGTAGCTGAGTTTGTCGAGAAAGCTAATGAATTCCTACTCTTCCAAATAAGCCTAAAGAAAGTATACATCACACATTCACACACACAAGAAGGCTTTCCTTTTATTCTTTTGAATTTCACAATTGAAGCCCACGTTAGAGGATGTAATTGGGCTGTCTATCATCGAAAGCCCACTAGTCCTCCATTTCATCCACCATTTTGCAGAATGGGCACAAAGTGCAGATCATCAATATTCCTCTTTTAATCAAATTTATTTTAGTAGGCAGCCTGTTAAGGAAAGTCCTCCAAGCCATAATGTTGATTTTAGATTATTCCGTTCCAAGGGAATATTACACAAGGTCGACAAAGAAAAATCATCAAAAACTACTCGAAGATTCAAATGTCTATAACCTTCTTCGGAGCTTTATAGAAAGAAAAAAATGGCTTTCCATGAAGAAAGTTTTTTTTTTTGAAAAGCAACAATATATTAATAGAGGGCAGGATACAACAGCAGCTAAACCAAATACAATGACAGTACAAATTGGCCCGCCACTCTACAAGACGTAAAATGGAGGTGAATTTGTACAACAGAAGCTACGACCTACAGAAAAACAAGCAGCATATTAATTACATCAGAAGCATAAAAAATCAACCCTCTACGCAGCTAAAAACCTATGGCTGGACGGGAGATTTGTTGGGTCTGAATACCAGCAGGGCCAGTCAAATCTTTGTGTTTTCCATCTTGCTTTAACCCAAAAAAATGTTTTCCATTGAAACTCTAGAAACAGGTCATGCAGCCGACACTTCTTTCCCCCAAATACTAGTTCATTTCTGTATCTCCAAATTATATATAGGAATCCCCACACGACCGCTTCCCAGATATTTTTTGTTTCTTTTTTCCACCGGTTTTGGCCATTGAAATCTACAAGTTGTTTCAAATCCACCAAGTAAGTATCTTCTACACTCCACCAAGAGAAAACCTTTTGCCATATGTCGTATGCGATCCGACACCTCACTAGGATATGGTCTATGTTCTCCAGCGCGTCATCACAGAACGGGCAAAGTATGGATGGAATATCCATACCTCGTTGATCAAGTACCACTCATACCGGTATTCTTCCTTGAAGGGCCCTCCAAACAAAGATACATATCTTTTTAGGTGTGAGTTTTGACCATCGCGTTTGCTCCACCTGTTCGGGATCTTCGTCTTGCCACTTATTTTCTATTATCTTTCTCAGTTTCTTGACTTCAAAAACACCGTCGTCCGCCAACTTCCACTTCCAAGAATCGCTATCTGTCCGATTAGAGCAAAAAGATTGTAACATGGAGGTAAGGTTTTGTAATTCATTTAAAGAACGACCTCTTATTATACTTGACCAATCCCAAGACCATGACCACTTCCCATTCTCTCCCAAGACTCCTCTATCACTAACCGACTCTTTTATGTTTTTCGTAAGTTTATACAAGCGAGGGAATAATATGCTAAGACATGAATTACCGACCCACATATCATTCCAAAACGAAGTTGAGACCCCATTACCTACACACTTCCAAAAAGACTCCGACCAAGGTATTCCCAATTCTGAGATATCCCGACCGACCCTTACTATTTTACTCCAGACGCCCCCTCCCTTTATTGTTTGTAAAGAATTACCTAGCCCACAATCCGACCCATAAAGACTTTTAATGACTTTAACCCAAAACGCCCCCGTATCTCCCCTTGCTCGCCACCACCATTTACCCAAAAGACCAAGATTTTGTGCTTTAAGAGAAATGACACCTAACCCCCCATATTCCCGAGGCATGGTAACTTTGGACCATTTAATCCAGGCTACCGGTTTAAACTTAACCCCCCCACCCCAAAAGAAATTTCTCCTCACACTCTCTAGTTTGTGTATCACTCTAGCTGGGGCACGAAACAGTGAGAGATAGTATAACGGAAGGCTACCGAGAACCGAGTTAATCATCGTTAAGCGACCTCCAAATGATAATGCTTTTGCCTTCCACGATGTCAAAGTTTTTTCAAATTTTCAACCACGGGTCCCCAATGCACAACCCTACTCATGTTGTTTCCTACTGGCAGACCGGGATACTTTATTGGAAATGTACCTACTTTGCAACCCATGTCATTTGCAAGATTTTTGACTTCATCCGATGTCGTACCTATACCATAGACGTTGCTTTTGGTTAAATTAACTTTCAATCCCGACGCCATGGAGAAGCATTTCAGGAGCAAGAGAATGTTCTTGATGTTTCTTCGATCCCAGTTTCCAAAGATGATCATATCATCGGCATATTGGAGGTGAAATACATTGACCTTATCTTTGCCCACTTGAACTCCTCTCACCAGGTTATTGGATATCGCAACTTTACAAGCTTGATTCACACCTTCAGCAGCTAACAAAAACAAGAACGGGGCCAAGGGGTCTTCTTGTCTAACCCCTCTTACCATAGGAAGTTCCTTTGTGGGGGACCCGTTCACTAGGATTGAGATCTTTGACGATTGTAAGCTTGCTTTAATCCACTTTATCCATTTTTCAGTAAATCCCATATTTACCATCGTATCAAACAAAAAGTTCCACTCCAGTTTGTCGTACGCTTTTTCTATGTCTATTTTAAAAACAACACTCTTTCTTTTTGATCTTTTCAGGTATTCAACCGTTTCATTCGCCACCAAAATTCCATCTAAAATAAATCTCCATTGGAGGAAAGCATTTTGTTCTTCCCCAATTAGTTTACCAATAACCTTTTTCAATCTATTGGCCAACAACTTTGCTATTATTTTGTAATAAGAACCAATTAGACTAATAGGACGGAAGTCTTTGAATGAGAGGGGATCTTGTAATTTTGGGATGAGCAAAACAAAGGATGCGTTACAGCCTTCTGTGATGATGCCATAAGACCAGAACCACTCCAAAGCTTTCAACAGGTCACCTTTCAGAAGAGGCCAAAATTTTTTGTAGAATTTGAAATTAAACCCATCAGGGTCAGGGGCCTTTGAGCTGCCACAAGATTTTATCGCAAACCAAACTTCTGTTTCAGAGAACTTTTCCTCCAACGAGGCGGCTTCTTGAACAGATAATTTATTATATAAGGGGCTGTGAAGAGAAGGCCTGGAGCAAACTTCATGAGCAGAGAATATGGAATTAAAATAAGAGAATGCCTCTTGTTTAATACGAGCAGGTTCATCCACCTAAACTCCAGCAATCATGATACCCGCAATTGTGTTCTTTTTCAGTCTATGCCTAATGCAAGAATGAAAAATTTTGGTGTTATCGTCACCTTCAAGATTCCAACGAACTCTCGCTTTTTGTTTATTCATTTCACTTCTCACATTAAGCTTTTCCAGCCAAATTTTTCTAGCATCCAACCACTTAATCCTTTCCTCATCTGACAACTGTTGTTTTTCTGCCAAAATTTCCCACTTACTCGATTCCGACTTTAAGACCTCTAACTCTTGATCCAGCATCCCAAACAGACGTGTAGCCCAACACCTTAGATCTTCTTTTACATTTTTAAGTCTATCCCGGAATTTGCAATCTGGATTACGAGAAAAGACTTCTTTACTCCAAGCTTTTGTAACAATCTCAACGCACTCTTCATGCTCCAGCCACTGATCGAAAAATCTGAAAGGCTTAGGGCTGAAATTTAGGTTGTTTGATCTCAAAATAATCGGGCAATGATCTGAGTTCCTTCAATCAAGAACGACGGCTTCAAGGTTACCCCAAAGATTCCAAAAATTCTCAGAAACTAGAAATCTATCTAGTTTACTCATTTTAATTCCGTTAGAGCAAAACCTTGTGAATTTTCTTACTCCTAAAGGGATATCAATTAGGTTCTCATTGACAATAAAGTTATTGAAATCAGCAGCATCTTTTTCAAATACTTTACTATTTGCCCTTTCACTAGCTCTTCTTACCTCATTAAAATCCCAAAAGATACAGAAAGCTGCTTGCAAGGAACACAAGAAATCACTAATCATATCCCAAACCTCCTTCTTCTTTGATTTGTCGTGTGTACCATAAACATTAATGAAACAAACAACCTCCAGTAGACCTTTCCAGTTCCTCAAAACCACCAGCATATGATCATTACCATTAACAGAAATAACTTCAAAAATTGAGGAATTCCAAATTGTTAGTAACCCTCCCGATTTACCTCTCGCTTCAATTCGGGCAAAACCAAAATCAGACGACCCCCAAATATTCTCTACCCACGCTTCTGTTATCGAAGAGCACTTTGTTTCTTGGATTCCCATTATGACAGTTTTTTGAGAACTAACAATGTGTTTTAGCCAATAAACTTTTCCTTCACTACCCACCCCTCTAATGTTAATTGATACTAAATTCATGTAGAATTTAAGAACGAGTGACTGGGTACCTGATTACGAGGCTTCGTTTCCCCTGTATCATCAGTTAATCTTTCGAGATTCTCATTCCAATGGAACCCAGCTTTTGAACCAAATTGTTGTAACCTATTGAAATCTCCTGAACCAAAGCTACTCGATTGATCTTTGGAGTTGTTTGAAGCTGAATTCAACCTTGAACTCATATTTGAAGAACTTTTGAGGACCTGCGCCTTGGAAAACTTTTGGGAAGAACTGGAACCGAGAGAGATTTTTCTTTTCTTCCTATCTCTTATAATTTTGTTAAGACATCTCATACTTACTCCTCCATTCCAACCGCCAATAGAGGAAGTAGATATTTTCTCCTTTTCGCGATGTTGTGACTGCCTTAGGTTTCCGCTCTTCCTTTCTTCGATCCTAGTTTGTGTATCGAATGATTCCACCGTGTCATGGGAATTAAGAATTGGGCTTCCACCCACGTTTTCGTTAGGGTGGGAATGGGTCATTGGAAAGGGTGGAATTGGGCTTTCAAGATCAACGCAACTGGGCTCAAGAACCTTATTAAGATGTGAAACAGCTCCCTCCGGAATGGGCACCACCTTGGGTTGATGTATAACTTCATTAGGCCCACACGAATTACTTTTAAACTGATATTGGGTCTCAGTTTCTTCGTACACCTTATTAGACATTAATTGTGCCGTACACATGGTTTGGGTTTCCGGTACCTTTTCTCGTTCTTCTGTATCGCCGCTAACAGCTGAATTTTCCGAACGTTGTGCAGTGCAACAACCGTCATCTTCCTGAACATCTTCCTCCGACGAAGCATCTCCGGCGTGATCTCTTTCACTCCCTTCCTCTGATTCTGGGTCTGTTAAGAAACTGCTACACTCAGCATCTTCTTCATCAATTACATCATCAACCCACCCCTCATCTTTAACCTTGACATTGATCCTCCTTTCATCAATTGTTACTATAATTTCTGATTCTAATGGAATGTCATGTTTTGTTGTTAGAAGCACCCTTCCGGCAACCATCGTAGTCACTTTATCAAAGTCACAATTTTCTAGCTTAATAACTGAACCCCACATGCTTGCTATCTTGGTAAAGTTTTCTTCCGTCCAACAATCTAGCGGAACCCCAAAAAGTTTGACCCATGTCATTCTTCCATCCACCTGATAATCTTCCGACCAAAATCTTATATTTTCAACCCATTCCGTGAGTCTATGGTCTTTATCATCTACTATTGCTTGTGCCACCTCTCTCTTTTTACAATCTAGCATTATATCTAGACCTCCCAGAGATCTCCATGTAAACCCTTCGAACCCCAGATCTTCTAGTAGTGTGGTCATATCTTCCAACAGTTCACCTTTCTTAACACTCCCTATTATGCTTGAACTCAAACTTTGTCTAACAGTTGGATTGCTTGAAATTTTTACTTCTAGTAGATCTGCTTCTTCTTGCGTACCGCTATTTTTTGTACCTTGTAGTACTTCCTAAAAGGACCTTCCATCCCTTCTGCATCCGAAACTTCTATGGTGAGGAATAACTTGGTTGGGACCATGTCGTACTTAAAGACAGTCCATAGGTTTCTGACTGTAAATTTCTCCGGGAAATTAAAGAACATAAATGATGAAATTCCTTTAGTTTCTTGGTAGTGCCTAACTCTATTGGTTCCTTTAGCCTTCCCATTATACCTACCACCCAAGCTGCCGTTGAGCCCCCAGCTTCTCACCGTCATTATCCCTCTGAACTCTCTCTCTCCACTCTCTCTCTCCCATTTTGTAGTTTTTCCATGAAGAAAGTTTGTTCCTGAATTTATTCACAAAAGGCTCCCAATATTCACTCTTGTGTGTTCTTTCAATGTCATATTAAGGTAAAGATCAAAAGAAAAAAGGTAAAGCTTTCAAGAGAAAATCTACATCACATTCTATCATTTTATTTGTATAATTGTGTGAGGATTAACTCTAGCCAACAAATTAGAGTGAAGTGTGAGGATTAACTCTAGCAAATATAATTAGAGTGGAGTTACGCACATCTTAGACTTGTTTGCAAGAGAGAAGATTATTTATTGTAAGCTAAAGAGAGAAGTTGTAAAAGTTTATAAAGGAAAATTTTAATGAAGCAAACTTTTGGTGGGTGATGCCATGAAGTGGATGTAGTGCAAGTTTGTTAACTTGCATGCATCATTATGAATCACTTGTCTACTAATTAGTGATATCTCTCTATCTCTACTTTTTTTATTTCTTGCAAATATCTGTTGTGTTATTATAAACTTCAAGATCATTCTATAAAACACAACTTACTAATTTTTTTTATTAAAAAATGGTAAACTAGGTAAAAGAACCTATTCATCACCCCTCTAGGTTCCTACAACTCTTGTTCATAGAAACATCAACTCGGATTCCAAGATAAGTGAATAGAAAGGAACCGGGCTTGCAATGAACTAAGCTTGCCATGAAATCAATTTCCACATAACTAGTACCAACCCTCATAAGTGAACATTTGTCAACGTTAATTTTAAGCCCCGAGGATAAATAGAAGCAACGAAGAATCCGAATCAAATTATATAGATTCGAGGACCAATCACCTGTAAAAATAACATCATCAACGTATTGCATATGTGAGATCATGGGTCCTTTATTTGGAAGGTATATGCCATAAAAAAGACCCCTTTATTACAAGCCTCTTTCATAGCAATATTAAGAGCTTCAACAGCTATGATAAATATCACCCTGTCTAACCCCCAAACCCATATTGAATTCCTTTGTTGGAGACTCAAAAATAATAGTATCTTATTTTTTAAAAATTCATACAAACATTTTAATCGGTAAAATAAGCTTTTGAAAGAAATAATTAATTAAAAAAAGACCCAATTCAGTAACTCACACCTAATTCGTTATTCCGGGCTTCTTGTCGCATGAAAAGTATAAAACAAAAACGAAACATTAGATGACTTCAAAATTTGAAAATCTATTGTTCATCATTAATCTATTCATCTTCTTTCCGAGAACATCAATCATAATCATTTTTTGATTGGCTGTTTTTTCATTATCTGTCATATTTCCAGACATGCTCGATCAATTGTTGATTCATAATTCTTATTCATCATCATCGGTTCCTAAAAACGACTTGATTAAAATCAAATGTGAAATGAAGGTTCTAATTCATCATGAAGTACTACTTCTGATTGTAACATCGAAGGTACACAATGATTAACATTTTCACTTATTAATTTTAAAAATTTTCATTCGTTTGCAATCACTTATGTTCAAATCTGATGCAACATTGGTGTTTGTAGATGAAATGTGTTGGTTCGGGACGCCGTCTTTCAACTAGCGTGGTTATAAGACTGTGGTTAATAAAATTGTAACCACAGTCAAATACACCACCGAACCCTTTTGCACAAATATGTTCCATCACACTCGGCGGGATGGGGTGATTTATGATAACTGACAATAATTTCTTGTCGGCTCTTTTAATTTTTAAAGTGAAATTTTCATATAATCGCTTGTGAAATAAATAGGACTTCATGTGTTTTCTCCCTAAAGATGATAACCCATGGTTTGGTGGACTTGGAGTAATAGTGTAATACTAACATTCTCCTTTTTTAAACTAGACTATAATATAGAGCAGAAAAGATTGAGTATTTAAAAAAAAACAAAAACAAAGAAGCAGCGACATAGCCCTATAACGGAAGCTATCCATAGCCACTACATCCTATCCAAGCATGGTTATATCTATTTTGTGAGAAAAGAAATGGAGATGAAAGAATGAATTAGCTGATAATGCTAAAAAATTCATTGAACAATCAATGAAACTGACATCTTGAATTATATAAACAAGAAAATTAAGTAAACATATATATATATATCAATGAAAGTTGTAACAATTGTTAGATCTTATGATTGAAGATCAGCAAATTCCCAAAAAATCATATGCACATGATCACCTGTACAACCAACCAATGGACGGCAATTTACATTGAGAGATTGGTTACCCTGAGAAATCATCTCGATCCTCAAACGCGAGGCATAGTGGGAGCAGCGGCAACATAGGCAGATGCAGCGGTGCCGGCAAGGAATGAAAGGAGCCCTGTGTTCATCGGTTCCTGGTCATCCACAAATACCTCTTGTGGAACCCTAAATGCTCCATGAACACAAGTGATTCCTAATCCAAATATAACAGAGGAGATCACTAGCGACCCCAATCCTGTTAAAAATACAATTAGAATCGTCGAAACGATCAAAATCCCAAGGATTTCACGGTCGGAGTAAACGCGGTCGTAGAGAAGAACCGGCTGGTCTGGTGAACGGAAAAGGTAAAGGTAGAGCCATGCCGCCAGGAGGCAGAGGAGGAAGAAGAGAGGGAAGGGGTGGGAGAGGAGAGAGAATGCGGTGAAGATGGCGATGAAGGCGGTGTAGTTAATACGGAAGTACGATAAGTTTTTCCTGATTCGAGATACGGCTTCTGAGAGGGTTTCCGGACGGGAAAAGGTGGAGCGTTCGATTAGTTCGAACCATGGGCGGCGTTGAGAAAAGGAATGGCGGAGGGAGGTGGAAATGCGGGAGAAGAAGGGGCGGAGGTCGGGGTTGGTGGCTGCCGGGATTTGTTGAGACCGTTGGAAGGTGGTGGTGGTGGTGGATTGAGGGAGGCGTGATGGCGCCGTCGTCTTGACTTTCACCTTGTTTATTAAAGGCGCCATCGCGTTGCGGTGGTGCGAGGCGGAGGACGGGAATTGATTTGCAGATTCCGTAGAGAATGCAGAGAAATGTCGTATATACAAAACAGGCATTGTTATTTCAGTTACTAATTTCTTCTCATCACCCCTAAGCTATGGTTTGGTGTGCCATAGAAGTCCCTAACTTTCTTTTAATTTTATATTTACTCCCTAAAGTTTATGAGCCCATTCATAATTCGGACAAAACTTCACATTTAGGGTTTTTTTGTTTTGAAAAAAAGGATATATGTTTTCTTTGGATGAATAAACAGAAAGTTTTTTATAAATAAAAAGCTTCTTAAAGTAGCTTTTAAAACTAGCTATTAAACTTTTTATATATAAAATTACCTAAATTCCTTCTTTAGTTGTTTTACAATTCTTTCTATTATAATTATTTGTCCTTTATCATTTTACGTTATTCAGCTATAGCTATCAGATATTTTGCTAAACATATATACAAATAAAAGATACAAATTATAACTTCAGCTACAAGCTACTTTTATCAAACACATCCTTAGATTATTTTTTTGGTTTGGCTTTTAATCATCTAATTACATTGGATATCACGTGTGTTAGTAACACTTTTTTTATGACTCAGCATTTTTTTGGTGATTGCATACCTATAAGAAGCAACGATGGATTTAGGGGAAAAATTTTTATGGAGACACAAACGACTAAATATAACGATATGAATAGATTGGGCAACGGATCAAAATGAATTCGGGTCATGGCTAATCGGATTGAAAATTTAATCAGTACAAATTAAGAAACCTCAAATAAATCTTGAAAATTTTGACTTTCTCGATTGCTTAAATGTGGCGTCTTCTCGATCATTTTCTTCAAGTTCACATTATTCTAATGTGGATGAGTATTTCAGTATTTCTCGGTTGCTTAATTAATTGTGTCACTTGTATCTACTGAGCTCGTCATGCTTGACTCTTTCCTTTGTCTTTCCACAAGACCACAAACCCAGGAAACTACATGCAGTGTGTGCAACAACTAACATGAATTTAACGTTAATGAGCATATTTAACAATTATTAATTACATATTATCAATATATCTCGTTTCAATACCCTCAATGTGTTAAAATATTACAACTAACATCACGTACTAGACTGTATTCATAACTCTTACGGTGAATTATATCGTGTCTACTTCTCTTCTTGTCACGATACACGACCATACTCTTAAACGGTTAAACTTGCCGTAGTAGTATGTACTAAAATCTATCTTCTAACTTGCCGGTGCGTATATCGGAATATTAACTATCTTCTTGCCACAAGATATATTGGTATTAAGGTTATTATTTATATTTATGAATCACTAAATTAGTTTTCATTTTGAGTTAATTGCAAAAATGGTCCTTTAACTATCCCCCGATTGCAAGTTTGGTCCTTTTTTTGAGAAAGTTGCAAAATCAGTGCTTTGTTTACCAAAAAGTTGCGTATGTGGTCCTTTTTAACGGGAACCGTTTAAAGTTGCCGTTTACACCCATCACGTGCCATTCAAATGAGGGTAAAGTTGTCCTTTTACCCATCCCTTTCCTCTGTTAGCTTAGTCTCACCCTCACTTATTGAAATCGTCGTATCATTGAAAGCCTGTGAACCCTAAAATCGAAATTGAAGAAGATGGTGAATCCCTTGTATCGCATTCGAATGGAACATGAAGATGTTGACGTACAAGCAACTTACGGTTAGTTTATAGTTATTTCATTTAGAAACTTCGCTAATTGATTTCAACTTTGAAGTACATTACTCAAAAGTTTCGATATTTTGCATGCAGAGGGTGACCCAAATCGTTTCTCTATTGAGCTTCACCATGGAGGCTACTTCACGAAATTCCCAGGAAGAAGGTATATTGATGGTAAGATGAACTACATTGACCTCCTGGATATAGATAGGTTTTCTGCCCATGAGTTGGATGATGTTTTAGAGGAATTAGGATATGATGAAACCTTGAAAAGGTATTACCACTTTCAAAAACCTGAATCTGATTTAGACTTTGGCCTATGTGGTTTAGGTAGTGATGAAGATGTTATGAATTTGGCCAAGTATGTAGGTGTTCACAAAATTTTCAGAGTTTACACTGAATTTGGTATAACTAAGTTGCACACTTACTTCACATCACCTTCTAAGGTAGTAATCAAAGAAATTGATTCAAATGAGCAAGTTCCATCTTCTAGTAGACTTATGTTGGAATGGCCGGATGAAGCAAACCCTACTCAACAGAGTATCCCGTTAGACTATGATGACCTTATCAACTTTGATCCTTTCATGGATTCCCATATTAGTGTACCAGGTTCTGGACATGAAAGTCAAGGAGTTGAAACTGATGACAAAAGTGATGCAGAAGGTAGTGATTATAGTGAATTCTTAATTGATATGGACAATATGGATGATGAGGTTGAAGTTGATATGTCTAATTTCCACTTACACACCGATAAGGATTTAGAGGATGAGGATGTCTTCAACATAGGAGAACAAGAAACTGATGATGTTGATGTAGGCCACAATGTTGACTTTGATAGTGGTACTGATGAAGATGATTATGAAAGTGGTAGAAGTAAATATGTAAGAGATATTAGTAAGAAACAGAAGAAAGAAGCAGGAAAAAAGAATTTGAAACACTCATTTTATTTAGGGCAAAGCTTTGCAAACTCAAATGAAGTTAAACAACAGGTAAAGGAGTTGGCTGTAGAAAGTAGAAGAGAACTGATAATTAAAAAAAATGATAAGAATAGGATAAGGATAGTATGCAAAGGACAAATGCCTGTTTTCCAAAACAATTTTTTAATTGGAGATGTTGGAAGTAGTGGGTCATTGGGCAGTGGAAAAGGGAGTGGGTCAGGGGACAAAAATACAAAAACAGTTGATAAAGGACCACAATCTAAAGGACCATCGTTGAAAAATAAGGGGGGAAGGGGAAATAAATCAGATCCGGACAAGTTCAAATGTACTTGGGTTTTGCTTGTTACTAAAGAAAAAAATTCAGAAACATGGTTGGTGAAAACACTTAATGATCAACACACATGCCTTCAATCAAGAAATGTCAAGGCTTGTACTTCAAAATTTCTTTCAAGGTTTGTAGTTGACCACATGGAGGGGAACCCTAATATTCCCACAAAAGCACTCCAAGATCAATTACAAAGAAGATTAGAGTTGGGGATATCCAAATACAAGGCATTTAGAGCAAAGTCAAAGGCAAGGGGTCAAATGAAAGAAGACTACACAGAACAATATCTCAGACTGAGAGATTACATGCAAGAGCTTCTTATTACAAATCCAGGTACAACAGTAAAGCTAGAAGTGGAAAGGGAGGATAAACCCAATGTTCCAACCAGGGTATTTAAAAGGATTTATGTTTGTTTGGGGGAACTGAAGAAGGGGTTCAAGGCCATAGGAAGGGATCTATTGGGCTTAGATGGTGCATTTATGAAAGGTCCATTCTCTGGACAAGTGTTGACTGCTGTTGGGATAGATCCAAACAATGGGATATACCCTGTGTCTTATGCTATTGTGGAGGCTGAAAACAAAAGTTCTTGGACTTGGTTCTTGGAAAATCTTAGAGAGGACTTGGATCTAGAGGAAAATAGCAATTTCACCTTTATTAGTGACAGACAGAAGGTACAGTCATATTTTTATATGGTGTTTAATTTTTTTGCATACTAATTAATTTACTGTTTTGTGTACTGTTGTAGGGTATTGTGCAAGCAATGGATTTTGTCTTTCCTTCTGCTGAGCATAGGTATTGCTTGAGACACATCCATGAAAATATGAAGCTTAGATGGAGGGGTCAGGCTTACAAAAATTTATTGTGGAAGTGTGCTACTACTACCACAGTTGAACAATTTCATAAGGAAATGGATGAATTGAAGAAATTTAATCAAGAAACTCATCTGTGGTTGTCTAAAATACCACCAAAACACTTGTCAAGAAGCCACTTTTCAGGTAACATATGAATCTATTTGCTGTTTATAATTAAGAAGCTAAACTATTGTTATTCTGATGTGTGTGTATGGTAAAATATTAGGGAGATGTCATTCTGATGTGTTGCTTAACAACATCTGTGAAGTGTTTAATAAGCAACTAGTAGATGGAAGGGACAAGCCTATTCTAACTGTCTTGGAATATATCAGAGAGTATATAATGAAAAGGATTGTCAAAGTGTTGAGTACCATTGACAGGAGTGAAGGGCCATTGACCCCAAATGCTGTTAAATTGTTAGAATCAAACAAAAAAGAAGCAAACAAGTATACTGTCCTGTGGAATGGGGGTGAGAAATACCAAGTTAGTGGCCCATGGGGTGACCAATGTGTAGTTGATGTAAAGGAAATGGCATGCTCATGTAGAAGATGGGAATTAAATGGTATACCTTGCAAGCATGCTGTGGCAACTAACTGGAACATGGCCCTCAATGGAATACAAGCACCAACACCTGAAGGCTGGGTACATGCCATTTACTAGGTGGACAAATGGAAAAAGGTTTATAGCTACAAGGTCAACCCCATCAATGGTATGTCTATGTGGGCTAAAGCAAATGTTCCAACCACCCTTCTGCCCCCAAAACATCACACACCAATAGGAAGGCCAAAGAAAAAAAGGGTGAGGGCTGCACATGAAAAAGAAGAAGGGGAGCAGACCAGGCTATCGAAGAGGATGGTGACCATGACATGTGGGAAGTGTGGAGGTGTTGGACACAATCAAAGGAAATGCAATGGACCAGTTTCTAGTTCTAATGCATGATTGTGTACTTTTGTTAAGACGGTTATGTACTTTTGTTATGTTCATTTGCAAGTTGGATATGTACTTTTGTTAAGACAGTTGGACCAAGTAAACACTTCATATTCATCATGTTAATTTGCAATGGTTATGTTATGTAATCTTTCATATTCATCATCATGTCTTACATCATTAAGTGGTCCAAGTAAAACTGTAAACAAACACTTGGACCATTACAAACCTAGGATATTTCATACCATTACATTCTTCAATCCCTACCTAGCTTAAAGACATTAAACAAGACAGTTTGATCATTGTTCACACCATCCAACCTGAGTACAAACAACAACCAGTCATTGGTTTTCAAACCATGATGATGCTTCATCCAACCAAAGTCTCCTTTGATTACCATGTGATCATCAACCATGTCTACGGGCCTTCTTGAGTCAGTATGAAGATGCATAGTCATGAGATGGTCCCAATCATCAAACCTAAGGATGCAGGAACGATATGGCTGAAGGTTGTGAAGTCTCACAAACTCTACGGGTATAGTCTGCACAATGAACCAAAACACTTAAAGAAAGAAAATCAAATACTTTTTTAAACACATTTCAAGACTTACCAATCTCCCATTCTTCACAATGTGCTTCTGAAATTTGATCAAGAACTCGTCATCATCTGCCATTTTTTTGAGCTTACTCTGGTTTGTGCTTTGGTAAGTAAACAACAATTTCTACTTAAATAGACCAAAGGAATTCAATGTACATTCAATACCAATGCAGTTTCAAACTACTCACTTCACCAACCAAAATAAATGCATCTCTGCCATAACTGAGCCACATTTATTGTGGCTCTTAATACAAAACTTAAAAATAATACTGATAATAATATTTGTTTCAACAGAAATATGAAAATACATATACAACATACGAGCTTAAGATTTCAGTTTCATTAACTTACCTTTTAAAGATAATACTTTACAAACACTGCAAACCCTACCCAACTTAATAACAGATATAACTTCAATTTCAAACATTTTGCTTCACATTCTTTCAATTTCACTTCAAGATTGTTCCTTGTCCTCAATAATCCTGGGATAATCTCTGTTGCACATCGACACATAGCAGGATCAACCCAACCAACAAACTTACAACTTGATCCCTGAAGTGAGAATAACACGTAAATTATCAAAATTTATATCACATAAGACGGCATTATTTGGATGAAATTATGCGATTACCGTAATTGGACATGAATAAAACCTTCGTCCAGGGTTTAGCGATGTCCATGAGGTGCGAATCACAGCAACCCTCCCACAATAGCAGAACACCATCTCCGATTTGAGAGATTTCACCTTGTCGATTCTCAGATCGATGCTATGATCCACAGAGTTAATTGCAAAAAAGGACCAAATTCATGTGAATTTAAGCTAACAGAGGAAAGGGATGGGTAAAAGGACAACTTTACCCTCATTTGAATGGCACGTGATGGGTGTAAACGGCAACTTTAAACGGTTCCCGTTAAAAAGGACCACATACGCAACTTTTTGGTAAACAAAGCACTGATTTTGCAACTTTCTCAAAAAAAGGACCAAACTTGCAATCGGGGGATAGTTAAAGGACCATTTTTGCAATTAACTCTTTCATTTTTATGAGGTATTTTTATTTAGGTATGAGAATATCTATATACAACGACTAGTGAGGTAAAATTCATTTTATGAGTTAGTTTATGTTTATTAATCCATAAATCGGTTATCTATTTCCTTGACATAATCATACAATATTAAACTCTTGATATATTTTTCTATGTCACTAATTTTATATAGAAAATTTATTAAACTCTATTGTTTTTAATAAATATATCATTTGTAAGTGATTAACCGGTTCAAAGCTTTGCATGTCATAAAAAAGGATATGAGTGTGACATCCGAATTTTAAGACATTACTATAATGAGCTAATGAGGTGATTTATGTATTCATTTGGATATATAATTTGGGATTTATGTAATAAAAATAAAAAATTATGGTTAAATTATATTTTAAAATAATTCTTAACATTTTGAAATAAGAAGCATTCATTAATTGAGATATAACTTAGTCCTCCAAATACCATTACTTGAAGCCTTTTATATATATATATATATATATATATATATATATATATATATATATATATATATATATATATATATATATATATATATATATATATAGGGAGGGGATATTGTAAAAAGAGTTTTAAAGTAAAAAGAGTAAAGAGAGATCCTAGCAATTAGATCTAACCAAAATTTTAAAAAAAAATTCAAATTCCCACCAGATTCACGTTTTAAATTTTGGCAGTTAAAGGGTATTTTTGGAAAATTAATAAAGATGATTTCCTAAATTCCCGGCCAATTTCCAGCCATCTACGTATACCACCAGTTTCAAACTAAAATCTGAACAATTTCAAGCCATTTTCAGGTGCACAAATTCGCAGAAATTCAACTGAAGAACATTTCAACCAAATCAACTAAAGAACAATTTCAGATGCACAAATTCAACAATATCAATTGAAGAACAAAATTTAAGAGTGATACATACAAATTGATGAATGTCTACATGATACCTAAGATGCACAACCTCTTGCTCAAGCTAAAATAAAAACCCGAAAATTGGTTCAATCAAATACATAAACAAATGTAAAAGAAATCAGATTCACAAATGAATTACAGAATCAATAGAAACGAACGGAACCCTAATTTGTGTAAATCAGATGCACGGGAAACGAACGGCATCTGTGTAAAATAAATCAGAATCATAAGCTAAGATAAAAACCTCTTGTGTAAATCAGATGCACGGGAAACGAATACTGATTGCATCAGGCTTGAGAGATGGAGATACGGTGGGGAAGCCCTAATCTGTATGTAAATCAGAACATTTTCAACCAAAATCAGATGCACGGGAAATGAATTTGTGCATCAGACTTGAGAGATGGAGATACGGTGGGGAAGCCCTAATCTGTGCCGGCAACGAACCCCTTAATATGTGGCGGCGGTTATCGAATACTGATTGCAACCCTATATCGAGCGAGATGTAGAGCCGGTGGTGGTCTATTTGCGGTGATCGAACACTGATCTGACCCTAGTCGGTATTGGTTCTTCCGTCGCCGGAGAGCGGCGACCGGCGTCGAATATGAGGGAGACTGGAAGCAGACGCAGTTGAAGCGGCGTTTTACGCAGTGGATGCAGGAAGAAGACGATGGGGGCAGCGGATGGGGGGAGAGGGATTTTAGGGTTTAATTGGGACGATCGATGAAATAAGAACAGATCGTGGGTTTTCGAGAACAGTGGCTTCACGTCGTTGGTGTCTTAACCGGAGGAGACGGCGACGGTGGAGGCTTCGACGGTGGAGGGACGATCAGGGTTCTTGATGGGGAGGGGAGGTAGACGGTAAATGAATCGAGAGAGAGAGAGAGAAAAGAGATTAAACGTGGGGGGCTATTAATTTGGGAGGAGAGATAAAAGAAATTAAACTACCTATTATATCCTTTTTGATTTTTTAAATTCAAGGGACACGTGTCAATACAGGATTTCACCCTACACTTTTTACCCTAATTTTCTTTTTATTTGATCTCCATTATATATATATATATATATATATATATATATATATATATATATATATATATATATATATATATAATATTTAAGTATTGTAGTTTTGTGCCCAAAGTGAGAGGAATTAGAGTTTGGGGATAAAAGTGTAAGTTAGACATATACATACTCAATTACTTGTCATTCTCCACTTAGAACTATTTGAAGAGTTTCTTCAACAAGTTGAAAGAAAAGGACTAGAGAATTTAAACGATTTTAGAAAATTCATGGAAATTTGTTGAATGAAAGAGTTGCGCTCAAATTGAAGTATTTAAGCTTGATTTACCATTGACTTGCCGGCCATTCGAAAAACTCTTTTGTATCCAAATTTGTTTTTTTAACATATGAAATTCTATTGAACTAGTTATCTTATTGTCACAACTTTTGTACTTTTTATAACATATGTATATACTATGTATATACCTAGGATTGCTTGAGAAAGTCAATATCAGCGATATGAGGCCTGAATTAATTGAAAATATTAAGAATTATGTATCCTTCTAACTTTTTTACATTCACAGTTTTATATTTCCCAATATTGATAAATGATTATTATTGCTATATGTGCCCTTCGTAAACACCATGAGCACTAAAGGTGGAACAATGAATTAGATATGTATAGGTGAAACAATTTATGTAGGAAAAACTTTTGGATAATGAGTTGTTTTCTTTTTTCTAATATATTACTAATTATTATTATTATTAAGCCAACCCGTCTAATACATCCTATAATAAAGTAATGACAAAAATGATAAGGAAAAAAATAAAGAAATAGAATAGATAAAACAATGAGATGAACGAGGTAATTGAATGAGTCATAACTATTTTATCGACATGTTTGGTTACTTTTGTAAAAAAAAAAAGAATCATTTGTATGTGATATTTTATTGAAATAAATAGGCCTAAATATAGGATGAAGTATATAAGTAGACAAAAATGCTTTTATAATAAAAATAGATATAACTTAAATTTTAACAATTCCAGATACAAAAATTTATTTTAATTACAATGTACATCTTAAATAAAATGATATTCAGATAAATTCAAACAAACAATTGAGGAATGTATAAAAAAAGATGATAAACCAAGAAATCTTGAATTCAAATATATATATATATATATATATATATATATATAACGATCATGTAGTATTAGTTGGAGACATTATGGTCATAATCCATTCCATCTACACCATGGAATGAAAAAATAACAAGGGGTAGTGGTTGAATGGAAAAATGGAAAAGTGAGGGAATGAGATTCTCCTCGCAATGTTTTTTTTCTTTCCCATGTAAACACAAACGGTATTTTAGAAGTTGAATAGAATGAACTTTTTTTCCCTTTCTCATTCGAATGAACACTCCCTTAAGCAAAAGACATTTTTTTTCTTATTATATATACTCTTGGACATGTTATGTGCATCAATATATTATAATCTTCAACAACTTAGGAAATATCATTAAAATTCCATAAACTTATGACTTTATAATACAATTTAGCAAGAAGTAAAACATAAATTTGAATTACGTTTACTTGTGAAAATTTTGACCATGTAATTCAATTATTAAACATTTCTTTATTTATCATGTTATGATCCGCTTGACTACACATTAAATATTTAAGGTTTTTATAACTTTTCTGTATATACACGTATTATTCAACTAGTAATTTATTAAACTCGTTCCTTAACAATCCTAAAAAACAATTATCAATGAGTTACTTATGTTTACATTTTGATTAAACTAGCTTAACATTCCGTGTATAAACATAGAGATAATTAAAGTTACTTTTAAGCTTTTTTTAGGTTTTTTAGATACTAACATGTATAGAAAATAAAACTGGCAAACATACATAGAATATAGAATGTATTTAACCGACAAAATTGAATCATTATCAGGATTTATAAAATCATCCGTAGCTTCAACAATGGTGTTATGGAAAAAGTTACTTTTCGCCATATGATCAAATAATTTAGGTTTAGAAAAGTATGATGTAACTCTGAAATTTGATATTATATAAAAACCATCTTCTTTTAATTGACATTTGAATGTTGTTAATAACATTTTTCTAATTGTAGCGGTTATCTTGTAAACCTTGTTGAGAATAAATATTTAAATAAAAAATACTAATAGAAATAATGAAATATGGGCAAATAATATATATATATATATATATATATATATATATATATATATATATATATATATATATATATGATTTATATAGAATATTAAAGATTACCTGTTCATCCATAAAGATCATCTCAAGGCTAAATGAAATTATTTGATTGTCATTAAGGAAGTTCTTTCACATCAGAGTTACTTTTACTTTGATGATATTTATGTTTTTTAGAAACGTGAATCTATCTCGTTTTCCACTATAGCATTGTCACCTATAAAATTAGAAATCACCATTGAAAGCAACAGAAAATAATTATAAAAGTTTTGAACTTAATTTCACTATTTAGGTATATATTGTAGGATGATAAACATATATTATTTTTATTTTTAGATATTTACCATTACTAATCACCTAGAAATATGGAAAGTTTGAAAATTTAAAAACTTTATTATCTAAATTTAGTTTCAATTGTGAATAATCACACTTGTTATGAGAAAAATAAATATATTGAAAGTATGAGGTTGTTATTAGTAATCATCAAGGGGTTTTTAAATAAAATTATAAAATAGATAAAGAAATGGAATAAAGTAACACCCAATACCGTCTTCCACGGGTTATGGGTCCCAATACCGTTTGCACGGTGTATGGGGGAGGTGAATGAGGTAATTGAATGAGCATAACTATTTGATCGACATGTTTGGTTGCTTTTGTCAAATTAAAATGAATCATTCCTATGTGATGTTTGGTAGAAATAAATAGGCCTAGAAATAGGATGAAGTATGTAAGTAATGACAAAAATGCCCTTATAATAAAAAAAGATATAACTTATATTTTAACAATTCCACATATAAAAACTTATTTTAATTACAATGTACATCTTAAATAAACTGATATTCGAATAAATTCAAACAAACAATTGAGGAATGTATAGTAAAAGATGATAAACCAAGAAATTTTGAATTCAATTATATATATACGACGATCATGTAGGATATTATGCTGGGGATATTATGGTCATAATCCATTCCATCTACACATGGAATGGAAAAATGGAGAAGTGTGGGAATGAGATTCTCCCTATAATGTTATCTAAATACAAACCATATTTTAGAAGTTAAATGGAATTAACTTTCCTTTCCCTTCTTCATTCCTTCGTAACAAACACTCTCTTAGACAAATAGCATTTTTTTCTCATTATACATACTCTTGGACATGTTATGTGCATCAATATATTATAATCTTCAACAACTTAGGAAATATCATTAAAATTCCATAAATTTTGACTTTATAATACAATTTAGCAAGAAGTAAAGCATAAATTTGAAATAGGTTTACTTGCGAAATTTTTGACCATGTAATTCAAATATTAAACATTTCTTTATTTATCATATTATAATCCGCTAAACTACACAAATATTTAAGATTTTTATAACTTTTCTATCTATACACGTATTATTCAACTAGTAATTTATTAAACTCTTTCCTTTAACAACCCTAAAAAACAATTATCAATAAGTTACTTATGTTTACATTTTGATTAAATAAAAACCTTTATTAAAAACTAAAATACAATATTAAAAATCACACATCGAAAACGATTTCTAAAATGTTGATTCTAAAGTCGATTCAATCTAACCCACCAATAAAATAGGGCCACGTCATAAACAAGAGGGAGGCACACGTTAGCATGAAGAACATAAATTTTAAGAGGAAAAAAAGAGGGGCGACAGTAAGGTGGGTGAAGAAACTGATGAGACGGGGCGGACATTTCAAAGCCATTTCTTTCCCAAAAATATTATATATCTTCAACTATAAAACCTAATTTATCTCCAACCTTGCTTCATTTCTACTTCAATCCAACATCAATCTCTCTCCTTCTTCACTCATGGAGTCTGCTGCTGTCTTGCGCTCTTTTCAATGTAAGATCTTTTCTTTTCTCTATATGATGCACACATTGGTGATTAGTCATGTGATCCTTGTTCTGATTTTAGTAATTTGATGATAATATATGTGTATCATTGATGGAACATAGGATGTTTTATTTGATTCTTCTCAGATCGAGTCGTGTTATATGTTTTTACTGATTCAGCTATGTTTGGTTCAAACTGATGTGAATCTGTGTTTTAAGTTTGGTTGATTTAGCAATTAATGTACATATATGATCTGTTAGTGCAAATGCTTTAGCTGCTTGTGTTAGACGCCTCAGTTTGGTTTATTCTGCAAGTTCGTTAATGTGAAAATTTAGAGTGTTTACCTAGGATTTTGGAACAACTTGCAGGTTCTGTTTCTCTATCTGTATATGCGACCTAGGTGGAAGCCAAGTAGCTATTACATTAGTCTCATAGTTTAGCTAAAGTGCAAGGAATTATTGTGTTGTGTGGGTGGGTGGGTGTTTTGCTGTTTTTTTTCTCTTTTTTTTTTTTTTTGGGTTGGGTGGGGGGATACAATTAGCAGCCCCAAACCTGGTTTACTTGTCAAGGCTTCATCAAATATCCAAACTGATATGACCAACTCACTGTTAGAGGCTTGAACCATAGTTATTGGGGGTGAAAGTGAGCTTTAGGCAGGGAGAGGGTGGGTGATGGATAGGAGCCCAAACTTGTTGCTTCTGAAATGAACCTTACGGTCTTCCATCTTGTAACTAATTTGGGATGAATAGGATCACTCCTGGATCATTAGGTTTCCTTTTTGCTTTGAGCTGTGATATCATCTTTTCCTGATGAACAATTTTTAACTAGTAAATATAAAAATTAACATTCGTTCTACAATGGATCCGGACTCTGGAACTTGTGTTCCTGACATATCCTCTTGCATGGAGCTCTGTTTAGGACTGTTGAGGCTAACTAGTGTGTCTAAGGCTTGATCTTTTGATGTAAATTGCTTTAGACCTTCAACCTTGGTTTCTTTATTTTCATTTTGTTATTCAACTGAGTGGTTATTTACTTATTTATATGAGGGGCTTTATACATGTTTTCTTCACCGACATGCGTGTTTTATTTGCTTAGGTTTGACGTCTTCTCAGTTCTCCCCTTGAAAAGAACACTCTTGCTCTAAGAAAGGAGGGTTTTCATGAAAGACTACATATTGAGTCACATACATTTTTTTTCTTTAGGGTCATAGCATCCATAACCCTTTTTAAAGTCTTCATACCCCAAAAAAATGCACCAAACAATTTCTGGTTCTAGTTTCCCTATGTTTTGTTCCACATAGGATGTAGTGATGTACAACCCAATACTCTTAGTTCAAGATTCAATCTTTTAGGTACAATGATGAGTTCATGAAGAAGTTGAATTGGGATTTTAAAATCAATAACCCGAGATGGAGTTTTGTTCACGAGATACACTGTTGATCGAACTGCTTCTCCCCAGTATTGTCTTGGAACATTCATGTCAAGCAATGAGGCTTGAAGAATTTCTAAGAGTTGTTGGTTTCTTCTTTCGACCAACCTATTCTGTTGGGGTGTGCCGCGACACATGATGTTTGGTGTCGTATAGAGTTTTCTCAGCAAAATACTTCCATAACATGGTTAATATTCTCTGTCACATTATCGATTGAAGGACTTGGATATCACTTTTTTATTTTGCCTTCACCATTCAATAGAGTTCCCGATACACCTAACATACGTCTTTTTATTTTTGAGAAGTGATATCCATATCATACGGGTACATTCGTCAATTAAAGTTACAAAATAACAAGCACCATTAGGTGTAGGTCTTCAAGTAGGGCCCCATAAGTGAACAATCATAAATGGAATCAAGGATTTATGATCACTAGGAGCATAAGATATTTTATGGCTTTTTGCCATTTCAGAAATACTACACTTGAATCGTTTATTTTAATTCATAAACAAACTTGGCTTTAACTTTCAAAGGTAACTAAAAGATACATGTCCTAATCGACGAAGCCATAACCATGCCAATGTTCTATTGCCTTGAGTTACTCCGGTGTTGTGAGCTTCACCATGCATTTGCTCTTCAAGATAGTATAACTCCCCCCATCTAATACCATAGCCAAGAATCCGATGCATGTCTTATCTTGGAACACACATTTATCATGCCAAAATGTTACAAAACAATTTTTGGTTTTTGTAATTGGGTAATGGATAAAAGGTTAGATGACAAAGAGGGAACAACAAGAACAATGCTAATGTCGAAATGTACATGAATATTTTAGTTATGTCTCACGTCATTAAGATAGTTGCGTCTACGTACAAGATTTTTATCTATTATCTTTCTACAACTTTAGTAATGCATGATGCATATCTGAGGTCTGAGACTCTGAGTATTATGTTTCTGTGTACTATTTTACAATAAACTTTGTTACCTAGAATTATCTATATAGCTATATATCTTCTTTTGGTTTAGTGGGATTGATAGAGCATCATCAAACTTCGGTTTCTACTTTTATTAATATCTTAGATTTTAAGTGCAGATTCTATGGGCACCCTTTCACCTTTACGCTCCTCATTTGAGAGACCCAGTGTGGTTTCTACGCATAATGCAGCATGGATCGTATCAACTAAATCTTCCATCCAAGGATCATCATTTGGTTGTGATCTTATATTTTCTCAGAAAAAACGGGCAGGGGCCCTTGTTTCATGTGTTAAGTCATCTGAAGTTGCTGTTGTAGACAAATCCAATGGTGAGTGTTTTCTCTTAGGTGCAACGTTTCCCCCTATCTAATAGAAATTAGTGAGATTGAATTTTTGTATTCAAAGTTCAACTTTCTCTATTCATGCCTTGGTAAATTTAAGTATGTTTTACTATTATCTATTAATAATCATGTGTCACATTTTCTATGTCAAGGATCTGTGGAGAAGGTTACTTCAACAAGTGCAACTTTTCCTAGTGGCTTTGAGGTGAATGTCTTCAAAGATACCCTTATTTACTTCAATTACAGATGGTATCTATATCTGTTATAATGTGAAATTTCCATATTTTTCTTTGATCATTTTACTTACATGCATACCCTTCAATTATCAGGAACTTGTCTTGGGTGTCTGTGACGAGACACAGATTGCTGAACTTAAAATGAAGGCAAGCTCTTATATTTAGTGATCTCCTTTGCTTCTTTTTCTTACTGTGGTTGCTTGTTTTTCTTCCAAAATTGATATTAGATATGAAAAGTTTTTGTTTTTGTTATAGATTGGGGGATTTGAAATGCATCTGAAGAGAAACATTAAATCAGCAGAAGCCATGATGCCTATTGCTTCACCCACAGAAGCACCACCAATCCCTAGCAAACCAATGAACGAATCTGCCCCTGCTATTACCTCACCACCTCCACCACCACCTCAAAAAGTAACTCCATTTACAAATGTTCCTGTTGAGAAGTCCAAGAAATTAGCAGCACTGGAAGCTTCTGGAGCTAGTGGATATGTTCTTGTTGCGTGTCCAGCGGTATTCTTTTTGCATACCCGATCTTTTCTTTATGCAAAAATCTTTATAAGTTCATATTTTATCCTTTCTTCTTTTGTCAGGTCGGAGCATTCCGAAAAAGCAGGACACTTAAAGGGAAGAAGCAGCCTATTCTCGTCAAAGAGGTAATTTTTGCTACGTGTTCCTTTTTTTCTTTGTCAAGTTATGTGAAGAAGCAACGGTTTTCTTTCTTTTCTATTTTTTTAAATACTCTTTCCAGTCTTTGACCTCCTTACTTGGATTGACATATATAAACACTATATACTAAGATACTCATAATGAATATGCCGATAAGTAAGAGGTGGCAGTGGGTTTCTTAGAAGTTTGCTTTATCTGTAATGGGTCAAATAGGTGCTAAAAAACTTTTCTTAAAAAGGAAGGAATTCAAATGGGTTGAAGGGGTAGGGGTGGCAATTCCGAACCTGACCCGAACCTGACCTACCACAAATTAAATGGGTTAGGGTTGGGGCTAAATGGGTTCGGGCCGTAGCAGGTCAATCGATGAACCTGTTTAATAAACGGGCTGGGTCGGGGTTGACCTCACCAATTCGTTTAAAAAATCAATTAAAAATAAATATTAAGAAGCATAATTACATAGAGGCGACGATTTTGATCTTATAGTTATCTAATTAGTTCATTTAGATTGGTAATTTTTTATCATTTAAATGTTTATTTAGAATCTGTATCAAACCGTTATCACATCCGGAACCAAATTCATACGGAGCCATTAAATTATTTAGGCCATTCAATCGTACAACATTAACATCTTGTTGTATCAAACAACCTTTGAGTCGTTGATTTCGATCTTATTATAATTTCCTTTGTCATTTTGTAGTTGGCTACTGAATTATGGATGTCAGTGACACTAACCATAGAAACGGGTCATTAACCCGTTTCATAAACTCGTGTTTGGGCTAGGGTTCAACTTCTCTACACGGTCAATTAGATCAGGCTAGGGTTGGGTGGTAGAAACCCTCCTATATTCCAACTTCATATACTACACGACTACACGTATTGCCAGCTCTATTTTTAAATTACTCAATAACAACATGAACAACATTACCCACTCCTGCAAGAGCGGGTTAGTGGGAGGTAAGATGTCGACATTCATATTTCTACCCGTTGGTAGAGGTTGCTTCCCGAAAGACCTCCGGCTTATAAAGTAGTATAATTATGTGAAAGTTTTGAATTAAGTTTCGCTGAAGGAGTTATTATTATAGTTATTATTGTTATTGTTATCATCGCTAGTATTATTTCTATTTACTTCATATAAAATTAATATATTATATATGGGAATATGTGTGCTACTATGTTTTAGCCTTTTAAGACTCCTATAAACATGGTGTGTGTTTTAGAAAGTCGTCGTAGTAAAGTCATTTTGTCGTTTTACCCCGGGGGAAACCACTAAATTATTAGCTCAAGTATAAAACATATAAATGTTTGATTTTTTCATAAAATTACCGATACCTTATTTTGAATGTATAAAACCTCGTAAGTTATTTAATAAATATACTGGATTGATATTTAAATAGCATGATTATTATAATTTTTGAACAGAAGTGTCTTGGTCCAAGGAATACTCAAGGATCAAGATTCAAATAACACCTTGATTTAGAGCAGTCAAATAATAATATTCAACATTGGACTAAACACAAACTTTTATAAACAGGGTGATGTTATTAAGGAAGGACAAACTATATGCTATTTGGACCAGTTTGGTACTGAACTTCCGGTGAAGGTTAGCAGTAATATCACCAAAGGGTTTTCCTTTACTAAAAAGAATTTCATTTCGATTTGATTGTATTCTTTTATCTTGTGAAATGTCGTTATGCAGTCAGATGCAGCTGGAGAAGTCATAAAGATCCTCTTTAACGACGGAGGTATGATCTCTACTTGTAGAACAAATAATTACAAAAAAAGAAATCAATTGTTGTTTCTTGTTGTTTGCTGAAGAATGTTCAATATAGTCCATATTTAATTCATAGTCCTGAGAGACTAATTTTAGCCTTTGGATCAATGACATCAATGGTCCAAATTGCATTTTAAAATTTTGGGCGGAGTGGCATTTCGTAATTAACATGTGATGCTTTTACAATCACATGTGATTGTATACTGAATCACCTGTGACTGAATATTAAAATTTCAGGACTATGTTTTACATGGACTTTATTGAACACAACTTTGTTTGACAATATCAAATTTGTAAATATGCAGAGGCAGTTGGGTATGGAGATCCCCTTATTGCAGTGTTGCCCTCGTTTCACGATATCAAGTAAAAACCTTCACATATTCAAGTAGTTCATGGGTATGGAGAGAGAGAGAGAACCCTAATGGTTGCGGTTTGCTTCTGATTTTGAATATTCTGTATTCTTCTCATTTGTGTCATTTTTGCCTTTGCCAGTTTTGTGGGTTGAAAATGACTTCGAATCTGCAACAAAAAAGGAAAAACATTATTAATTTCGACGACGACTAGAAAGTTCATAATCTGTATTTGTCAAATTTTTGTAAGCTGGAGGATGATAAATTTTATGATCATTTGTTGCAGTTGAACCTGATACTTGTTATCTAGAAAATAACAGTAGTTTTGTTGCCTTAAACCTCAAAACAAGTGTGTTATCTTGGTGCAAACATTTAGGGGGAGTTTGTTTTATAAATTTTGAAGTCCAGACTATTTGAAAAGTTTAATAATGGGAGATGATATTTTCACACCAAAGGTTGATTTATCCAAGGTAAATTAATGATTCTATCAGTTTGTACATCAGGTTAACACTATATGTGAAAGGATCAATTTTTGCTGTGAAAATATCATCTACCTTTAATAATACATGTTGTAAAAGATTTCTGCTACTATTTGGCAACTCATTAGAAAAAACAAGAAGATCTCTTACAAAAAAAAAAAAAAAAATACAAAATAAAATTAACCCATTGTATGGAATCAAGTTCATTGGAAACTTATTAGTTGTTAGACATGGGCAAATTCAATCCAATCCACTGAATGAACTTTTTTGCAAACCCTATCAATTATTATAGGACAAATAAATTGTCAATAAAGGTAATAAATGATTTGTTGTGTTGAGAAATCAATTACGGTTTACAATACAAGCCATACACTTATATACATCACATCATATGGTCATATCTGATTACCAAAGGGGTGCAAATAGTCGCACCCTTTTGAAAAAAAACTCTGATAGAAAGAAACTGCGATAAATTTAATGAAATGTTCTCTGGATCATCTGTTACCTTCAAAGTTCAATTCTTTTAACTTAGAAGTCTTCAAGACGCCTTTTAGTCTTTTAAGCTCATCAATCTTGTTTTCAGATATGTTCTCTCTCAATTTGTTTATCAATGACTGCAGGAAGCTTCCCCTATGCACCAGCATACAACAAAGTGAACTTGATTACCAGATTTATAGCGATGAAAAAGACCCGAAAACCCATCTACATTGGTTTATAAGTTTCACGCATATGGTTGTGTTTCTTCAAATGCTTTTGAGTTTCATCCATCTTTGTTGGCGTGATTGAAGGAGAGAGCAATTTTGTGAGGAATAGTTACAAGGTGATCATGGAAGCAGGTTAAATAAAAAAACCCTTGATAATGAATAACGAAAACTCTACTCGTATAATAATTTGTTGTTCAAACGCAATGGCATATGATATATCATTTATATAAGTTGCATAAAAAGATCGGCCTACACTACACATTTTCATTCAAGCATTGTGTCAAACATCTAGTATACAACTAAACCACAACCGTTAAAATCATATATTATTGTTTAAAAGAAAGTACAGTTACATATCTTAGAAAAAGAGTAGTTACATTGTTACAAGTATGCTTATTGTTTACAAACACATCTCGAAAAACAATCTCTATGTCTCTTACAAAGATATCACTGTCTAACCGTCTAAATCATCTTTTAAAAGTAGGCAAATTAGGTTAAATGAAATACAATAACAAATCTAAGACGATGCCATTAGGTATCCCAAAACTTCGACAAAAGGGGTTGTCGATATTCGACAGCTACATAGCTAACCCCAAGCTCTCACAACTAACAACTTAAAACAACTATTAGAGTAGTAATTGAAGATTAATCTTAACTAGCTAATAACTTGTTGAATCTTGTTCCCAATTGCTTACTTGCTTGCCAATCTTCTGTAAAGCCTTCGTCACCTCTTCATTCGTTACATTCCCGGTCACTGTCACCTTGTTTAGCTTTTTGTCGATATCATAGGCTTCAATGTCTGCCAAAATAATTAAAAATATATATAATATTGTTAGTGAAGTACCCAGAAATTCACATCTTCAAATACCAAACTCTTTAACTGTTCTTTTTAGATCTAGTTATAGTCATACAACATATAGGTTTTGGGAATTTGTATTGAGGCAATGATGTGTGCAGTTAACTGCATCTAACTTAGGAGTATTTACACTCACACACCACTTAAACAAGGGGTATTTCAGTCATTTGAATATCTTAATGATTAAGTGGTATGTGAGTGTAACTGCGCATAAGTTAGGTGTACTTAACCGCACAAATCATTTCCCTATTTTTATTTATGAATACATTTACAATATTATATCAAGAAAGTTGCGCTACTTAACTTATGTGGGTTGAAAGAAAAAATCGAGTAGAAGTGATATATAAAAAAAATTCGGTCAAAACTTAATATTATGTGTAGAAACTTGTGATCAAAGGGTTCGGTCTGCCAGTATCAGTGTGTGTTTAAGGTGTTTCCATATTGAGGATGTAGGTTTAAGTCTTGATGAGGATATATATACGTGTAGATTAGGATATGTATGTGTATGTATTTGCCGTTCAAAAAAATAAGTAAAAACTTGAGGGTAGCATGGACTACCCTAAGCTACTTGCTAGTTTCACATTTTCACCATTCAATGAAATCAAGGGGAAACAAGGATGGGTGGATTGTACCTTCAAATTTCTTGATAGTCTTTAAGATTTTTTTGATGCACTCTTCACAATGTAAGCCAACCTTCAATTCTACTACCTAAATTAAGAAAGAAAGACAAAAAAACAAATTTAGAAATAAGTGACACTGATTACTTGGTTTAAAATGCAGAGATATGATATAGGAAACGCATACATTAGCCATTGAAGAAGAATTAGCAGAGAAAAAATGGGTTGTAAAGTGTTGATAGGAATTTATGAAGCAAATAAAGGGTATTTAAGAGAGGGGGGGGGGGGGGGGGGGGGGGGTTGAAGTGGGGAATTCGATTCTCATGGGTGGATGCCATTTTAACTTCACTTTATGTGATGTTTGGAATGGGACTCGTTAGTCATTACCCACCGTACACATGTTGGATTCTGGTGTATTTTAGTCGACTGAAACCTGGACTGCATATTATTAGTGCTAGTACAGATTGAGAGACTTATTTGAGTTGATTCAAACCGGGTATTTTAGGATGTGTGGAGTCGTTTCAAGTATAAAAACGATAAACAATGCATAAAACAAATAAGAATGCAAGAATTTATGTGGTTCACATGATCAGACTCGTACCATCCCCGAATAAGCAATTTTGTTATACAAGGATTTTACCAAGATCAAGGAGAGGAATTGATGCCAAAAAAAAATATCACGATTATACACTCATATATATGAAACCAGAAAACTCGTTATCTTAGACCGTTGAAGCCGCCCCACTTCCAATGGTGTATGTAAGTTTAGTGTAGGTGGGTTATAGGGGCATCCTAGTTTTAAAAACTGTAACACCCCGATTTTCTAAAACCAGATTTTTACTTTTTTTTTTTCATTTTATCATAAGTAGCGGAAAACATTTAAAGTGACAATAATATACAATCAAAAGTCAGCCACAACGTACAAAAGATACTATTGGTGTTACCATGATTTCGTCCGACCATCACAAATTAAATATATACAAACATAAGTATCATGCAAAGTGTTCCATCAAAACATAAATACATCCAGCAGGCACCCAAACTCACATGTCTAAGCATCACCTGCATCATGGGGAGAGTATCTGTTAGCTATAAAATAGCTAGTGAGCATAAGATAGCATAATCATTAACATAAGCATATCACATATCATCAATATATCAAACAGTGCTATCCTAGCATCTCGCGATGAGCTGGCACAGCCAGAAGGAAGCATAATATTGCAGGGTAGCTAGCCCGGCTCAACACTCCTAACTGGGGAAACCAGACACATCAACCGCGCGGGTGGGGGAGCGGGTAGCAGCCCACCGTTGCGTTTCAGGCCAAAGCCTTCATGGGTACAACAATAAGTTGATCCCCATAGCTCTCGGGGAACGCTGGGTTTGCAACCCCAGGTTATTGGCGCTATCATCGACCAGGTCTCAAAACGCCCCAGACCTCGTGCTGGCCCCGTTCAAGGAGGGAACGCTGGGTTTGCAACCCCAGATTGACGCTATCATCGACCCGTAGGTCTCAAAACGCCCCAGACCTCGTGCTGGCCCTGCTCAAGGACTAACCAGCCCTCATATCTCGGATCCGATCACAAACACAAATCTGACCCATACAGGCCTCATAGCGCGCATATCATAACCACATAATATCCATGGTTCAATTCATACATGCTTCTTGCATATTCATAATCATATCATAAATCATGGTTCAATTGTTACATGTGTTATGCATAAACATAGCATACATCAATTTTAATTACATTTCATAGAATTACTAGCACATATAAATAACATGTAACATAGTTATATTAACTCTTATGTCATCCTATACTCACCTGAGAGGCTAAAAGTTACAGTAAACAGAATTCATGATCAACACATTCTTCGGAGTCGTACGGTTCACCTGGAGCCCACGTTACGCACAAAAGTCACTAGCATTACACCGTTCCTCAAATATACCTAACACAACGTATACACGCTTGGTTAACACCTATACATAGTGCACCTAGGTCGAAATGCAAGTTAAACAAACTATCAGCACAAAACAATCTTCTACGGCCGTAAAGGATATGTCCTACGGCCGTAGAACACATCACAACCATCCCTACGACCGTAAGCCCTAAACCTCACGCCCGTAAAGCTTTTTCCTTGGTAAACCACACAAAACACCTCCTACGACCGTAGAGACTCATCCATACGGCCGTAGACAAAACCCTACGGCCGTAGAGATTATCCTCTACGCCCGTAGAGAAATCACGAACAGCAGGCTTCGTCCCTGTTCGTGGACAGACCTGCAAATACCCGATTTTGACACCCAAATCGACTAAAACTCAACTTCAATCGTTTATACACTTTATTTATCATCTATAGAAGTTGGCTAACACCTTTTGTACATAAAACCCACATCAAAACACCATTTAATCCTTCAATTTGGTGTTTATTACTTATAAACTCAAAACTAGATTTAAAGCTCAAGAACACTTACAAATCTGATAATACACAGCAGATCGAAGCTTGACTTGTTACTGAAATCACTTGACAATCCTTTCCCTTCTTGATTTTTCTTCCAAAACTCCAAGAGTTGAGAGAGTATGCGTGTATGTATGTGTCTGTGTGTTTGCGTGATTGAGAAGAGAAGAGAAGATAAAAGGCTGACTTAATTCTCAATAATATCCACAAGGGTATTTTGTTCCCCTTTACAACTTATAAACTAATACCCGTTTACCCGGTTCAACTAACGGGGATGTTTCCGGAATCCTTATTCAAAACCATCTACTAAAATACTAATTTATCCATTAATAAATCTGAGATTCTAAGACACCAAGAGTATATACGACTAGGCCCTTTTTGAGGATGTTACAAAAACAAAAATTAAAAGATAAACTTTTTTAAGATCAATCTTAAATATAATAAAATAAATATGTCAAGTTAAAAAGCCTAGGGTTATCTTTCAATAAAATAGCTCAGCGAAAAAACATTAAACACCAATACTGAAAATAATGGGCTAACGTAAACTTTAATTAAATTTATAGGTTGGAAAACAATATATACACTCAAATAGTAATCGAAAATAACTCAACTAAAAAAAATAACATTTTATACGTGTGTGCGTGTGTCTCTATATATGTATATGTGCTAGTGTATATATGTATGTGTATATATATACTTGGAAATTCTTTACTCGTGCAATGCACGGCCTAGATAATTAACTTTCTAAGTTTTTGTAATAATCGACAAAGGCCGTCCGGTTAGGCTTTTTATATAGCCCAACTCGAAGGCTTTGGGTATAGTCTTGGGTTCTTCGGGTTAAAAGACTACATCCCCCCTCCCGCCATTTTACCCGATCGGTTTGCATTTTCTAGATGGAGAATCCTAGCATTTAACCACCCCACCCACCACCCCTTTTTTTAGATTATAGCGGTTAACCAACAGCTAGAAGTAAAAAATAATAATTTTTTTTACAATTTATAAACACAATATATTCTAACACTTTACCCAATTCTTTCCAAGAAAAAACTTCCCACATGTTTAAACTTTTTTACAAATCTTCCAGCAATTTTTTATTTTTACTTTATCATGGATTCAAACGTTACCACACCCACATCCCGATGCAACCGCGCGAGGTATTCGGGTTCAACCTCACAATCTTCGGATAATCCGTTCCCCGGCTTCCAACAAGGCTTTGTGCCTTCGCCCAATTTACGCAACAAGGCTTCCAACAAAACATGTCCATGATATTCCAAAAAGGTTTTGTTCCCGGAAATGTCCCGCTTCCTCCTCCGTCTTTCAACACTCAAGTTGAGCCGGGCAAGTTCTAAATCCCGACCCAAGCTGAGATACCACAATCTAAAATGTAGGAAATTTTTGGGGGTCGTGTTCTCGACATGTTTCACTAGCAAGTGAGTCGTGGAGTGTATTGGAAGGTTCCTCAAGTCACTTCCAAATTTAAAGACTTAAACAAGAAAAAAATGATGTTTGCTGTCATTTACAACAACTTGATAAACACTAGAGCTAGCGGAACAAGCGAAGCCGATATTATACAAACAACACACTTTCGACACCGATGGGATAATAAAGGGTGTGCTTTTACACATGAACTAGCTTAGGACATCCTTAAAAAATGTCCAAAATGGCGCCTAATATGCCAGATGGCGAAGACTATTACTTTCCGGCCTACAAAACGTAGCAATATGTTGAATTAAAAAAATTACACGAGCGGGTATTCCGATGGACCTTGTAATGTGGACCTAAACAATGACGATGCCAATGAGGAGGTTGAGCTAGATAAAGGAGCCTCAACGACTCGTCGAGAGAAACAAGGAAAAGAGGTCTTCAACGAAAAAGAAAAAGTAATGAAATACTATGTGAAAACTGGATTGTAAAACCCAAATTCCATGCAATACGGATGATCTTATGCATCTCTCAGCTTCAGCTTTCGGGTCCAAGTGTCCATTGGCTTCCTTTAGGAACACTAAAATATGGAGAAAAGCATATGACACCTATTCGATGAGTATAATTGTTTATACATGCTTTGCCAGAGCCGAATATTTAAATTTGCTCCTTAATGACCAAGAAAAAAAAAAGAAAACAAAAGAAAGAAACCAACATCATAAGTTAGCAACGTCATACCCTACTTTTTAGAGAAATGATTTATCCTTCTATTTTTTATTCTTATTTATCCTCCTACTCACTTGATCAAAATAAGTGTCAAAATCAATGGATGATATGAGGAAAAAGAATTCGTACATTACACATGTCAAACATTGAATACGTAGGAGGATGAAGTAAGAACAAGAAATACGAGAATATATCATTTCTCTATTTTTAATGAATAACGAAGCTTGTGAAATAATGAACTTGAACTAATAAAAGCCATTAGATCCAAATGAATTGGTTATTTATTTTAGTAACCTAATACACACATATATTAAACCTACTTCTAAACTATATAATTTTATTCGTAATGAAATTAGAATATATGATCATGAGAAACACCTACTAAACATGTTGATATCGCTACACTACAAACTCATTAATAAATGAATTGGTTAATTAAACCTTAATTACCAAGGTTTCTAAAAGTTAAAAAGACAAAGAATGACACTCATTATCAATCTATCATCACTTTTATTGGTTTCACATACTATGATAGTTTGGTTAATTAAAACCTTAATTACCAAGGTTTCTAAAAGCTAAACCCTTAACACGGCCTCCATGTGAGATTTTTGGGGTTGATGCGTGAACTGGGTAACTACTTCCACAACATATGTTATATCACATCGGGTGTGTGAGAGATATATTAGCTTTCATACCATTTGTTGGTATCTTTCATTGTCGGTTGGATCTGTTTTTTCTTCGTTAAAGAGATTTTGATTCACAATCCTCGAGGTCTCTACTGGTTTGCAACCAATCATACTGGTTTCTACTAACATATCAAGAACATACTTTTTCTAGCACATGAAGTGTAACGCGCTGGATTTCACAAGCTTAATTATTAGAATATACTATTTTCAAAGCTCGATTTACCAAAATATATCGTTTAATAAACACAGCGGAAGTATTTATCTAACTAAATACACCAATTATAGTATAAATTTTAACAACAGATCCAGCGGTGTTACCGAATATCTGCCGACCATTATAATCAAACATCAGAGTAAACAAAAGCATGAACAAATGTGTTCCTCAAAATTTACAACTGAAATAACCATAGCATGGCACCTTTCCTTACGAACAATTATATACCTGCATAATAGGAATGATACATGGAGGGGGTTAGCTATAAATAGCTAGTGAGCAACAGTTAACCAATAGTATCATAATAAGGATATTATATCATGCATGGCATATCACAGATCAGCAATCAAGTCTACCCTAACATATAGCGATGTTACGGTGCAACCAGCAGGAGTCACATCTTGCGGGGTTGCAAGCCCAGCTCAATGATCCGTACTGGGGAAGCTGAATACATCATATCGCGCTGGTGGGGGAGCGGGTAGCAGTCCACCATTGGATTAACGAGGCGGGGAGTGGAGCCCCTCTATCCGGATCAGTGGGAACTGATAGCCCATAATAACGAGTTGAGGACGGAGGTTCTGCAGAACCAAATATTCGCGATCGCCAAATCACCGTGCCCTAATATATAACAAAGTGCCGGCACGAACATGTATTGGCCGACTCTGGCCGCATCATAGCATCATAACAAAGTTGGCCTACAAAAAACCATATCATATCGAGGTTGGCCTGCAAAAGCCTATATCATAGCAAAGTTGGCCTACAGAAAGCCATAGCATAGCAAAGTAGCCTACAAAAGCCCATATCATCAGCACAAATCAAATCATATCATAATTGGCCTACTCAAGCCTAACATAGTAACGTATCAACTCATATCGTAACATAACATTATCATACCATTTCGTATCTTATCATAACATAGTGTTTTAATCCAACTTTAACCATACATGTATCATAACTCAACTTTGGTGTCTAATAAACATTTAACTATAGCATGTGAATAACACAGTTGGCCTACTTAAACCATAGCATAAGAAGTACCTATCCAGCATATACATTTAGCAATACAAACGCAATAACTCACCTTAGATGTGATATAACAGTCTTATTATGATGCCTAAGGTTAACCGGTACCCACCTCAAAGCTACAGCAGGCAAATGTAGTGTTCGGTGTCCTCTGGTTCTTCAGGAGCGCCTAACACATCATTTACAAGCTTGTTAAGATCTTACAATTAACACAATTAGTTCTAAACATAAGCTACAAAAACCACCACACTGCACCACTGCTTGCAATCGCATGGACCTTCCATGCGGTCGCATGGACCCTATAAAAACACCCCTTGCGATCGCATGGATATCCCATGTGGTCGCAAGGACCCTATTTTCAATAAACGATGCTTCCGATCGCAAGGGGAGTCCCTTTTAGTCGCAAACATGGTTCTTTGGTTGGTTACGACCGCAAGTTATGTACCTACGATCGTAAATCTCATTTCCTTCGCTCGTAAGCGGTAAATCAACAAAACAATCCCATGCGGTCGCATGCCACTTGCTTGCGATCGCATGGGTTTCCTGGACTACATGCAATCGCATGGACCTTCCATGCGGTCGCATGGACCTCTGTTACAGTAAGCTTCGTCCCTGTTCGAACACAACAACTGTAACTCGTGTTTTTGACACCCAAATCAACCAAAACTCAATTCCAATTGTACATAAACATTGTTTGACATCCCTTGAAGCTTATACATACTTTGGACAACAAATCTAACCACAAAAACACCATTTTACACCATTATAATGATGTATCATCTTCAAACTCAAATTAGGTTCTAAAATGGAAGAACACTTACTGAAATGATGATTAAGAGCCTCAAGAACTGATCTTTTACACTTGAATCAGAAACTATAATGAAAACCTACCTTGTTCCCTTGATTTCTTCTTTGAAATTGGCAAGAACTTGAGGTGTGTGTGTGTCTACAAGAGTTAGTGTGTGTATATATGTGTTTTTGTGTTTCTCCAGGAGATAAGGACACAACAACCAACTTTAGTTGTTTATTAATTTAACACGTGGTATTTTGTTCCCCTTTTTAACTTACAACTTATCACTCGTTTACCCGTTTCAACTAACGAGGATATATTTAAAACCATTATCTAAAACCATTTAATATTTTATAACTTTTACTATTTAACCTCAACTTTCATCTAACACCTTGTATATCCTCTTTAACCAACTAACAACATTGGTTAATAACTAAAATCAATTAATTAAAGTCAAAGTACAAACAGTTTTACACAAGGTACAACTAGGCACTACTAGGCCCATTTTCAGGATGTTACATGAAGATCTCTTGTTTTGATCTTAGAACTTCAATCCCAAGGAAATACTTGAGATTACCTAGGTCTTTCATTTCAAACTATGTAAACAAGCTTTTCTCCGGTTAACTATTTCTTCTTTGTCATCACCTGTAATAATCATATCATCAACGTAAATTATTAGACATGTGAGATTTCCTGTCTGTTTAAGAAATAGCGTGTGATCCGAGTTTCCAGAGTGAATCTTCCAAACCATGCTCTAAGGGATTGTTTTAATCCATAGAGTGATTTCTTCAGAAGGAAGACTTCTCTAATTCTCTTTCCCTAAACTTGTCTGTGAACCCATGTGGGGCTTTCATGAAGATTTCCTTTTGTAGTTCTCCGCGTAAAAAGGCATTCTTCACATCAAACTGATGTAAAGGCCACCCTTTGTTTGCAGCTATGGAGCACAAAAATCAGATTGTGTTAATCTTTTCAACCGGAGAAAAAGTTTAAGAATAATCAATTACGTATGTGTGTGTATAGCCTTTAGCTCCAATCTTTCCTTATACCTTTCAGTTGTGCCATCGGGTTTATTTTTAGTGATAAACACTCACCGACACCCGACAGTGTTCTTCCCTAGTGGCAAGATACATTTTCCTAAGTGTTGTTTTTTGTAATGGCTTTCATCTCTTCTTCCATTGCATATTTCCATTGTCTTGATTTTAAGGCTTGCTCTGTATTCTTTGAAATTTCGTCGGAACACAAGGATGATATAAATGACTTGCTCTGTATTCTTCATAGCTACCATCGCCTTCCGGATTAATAGCCACTGTCACCTTCCGTTTTGATTACCACAGTTGCCGTTTGGTTCTGGTAACCACCGTACCGTTGTCTTCAGAACGTCATTTCAATTGTTCAAATCGTTGTTCAAACCACTGCCACCTTCAGGGTTCAAATGTCCACCTTCTTGTTCGTGATTTAGATCTCGATTCCGTGGTTCAGATCTATTAGGTCACGATTTATGCTTTCAATATTCAGGATTTCAATATAGGTTTTTATTGTTCATTCTCAGATTTTTAAGGTGCGAATGTTCAACATTACATCTCGATTCCGTGATTCTTGAAGGTACGATTTTTTTTTTCTCTCTCTTTCTCCCACTAACACTGACACTGTGTTCCAGAACTTTTAATAGAGAGAAAAGAAAAGAAAGTATTAAGAAAGAAAAGAATATGAAAGAAAATATTTTAAGTTTTGTGTTCCTTTATAGAAAAGAAAGGATGGAAAAGAAAATAAAGTTTGTAAATTTACAAATTTAACCTTGCATTATAAACAAATAAAATCATAAATACATCTTGCCGTTGTTTAAAAGAAAATAAACAAACACATTATATTATCAAATGATCAATCTACCTATATATATATAAATATATGTGTGTGTGTGTGTGAAAAGCTATTTTTAGAGTAGATAGGATATATATATATATATGTGTGTGTGTGTGTGTGTGTGTGTGTGTGAAAAGCTATTTTTAGAGTAGATAGGATGTAGACATGTGATTAGAGTAGATAGAATATGTGATTAGAGTAGATAGGATGTTAGATAGGATGTAATCAGATGTCTTTGTGATATATATACTATCTACTCAAAAAATAGCTTTTCACACACACACACACACACACACACACACACACACACACACACACACACACACACATATATATATATATATATATATATATATATATATATATAGGGTAAAGATCAACAAAGACCCCCCTTAAACAAAGACCCCAACGGCTCAATCTCAGCCACTAATCTAAAAGGGCAAGATGAGAATTGCATAATTTCAATAAGAAAACTCACGCCAATTTTCCAGCCATTCTCACATTTCTTTTTTTTACCCTTAGATCTTTAAATGACCATAACTATTTCAATTTTTTGAATTTGCAAAAAAATTATACTGTAAATTCATAAATTATATAGAAATAAGAGTTTCTATGTAATATACTCATGGAGTATATATAGGGATATGGCTAATGTAATTGTTAAGGTTTTGGGCATAAAGAAATAAAGAACTAGGTGTTTTCTATGGTGTAAATCATATTCTCTCTAGTTCTATACATGCAAACCTTCATCTATCCTACATATTACTTGAATCACTTGTTATATGGGACTAACATGTAACACCCTCCTTACCGGCTTAGTAGGATTAAGGTAATTAAGATTATTAATCTTGGTTTAGTTGTTAATTAATTGTTTGTGTGTTTTAATTAATTAAATTTAATTAAAATGTGATTAGTTAATAATTATAATTAATTGTGAGGGTTTTGTGGGTGGAGTATGAGGTGTCACGGTTTTGACACCTAAACCACCTCAATTGCCACTTCTTCTCATTACATGCAATAACCAAAAGATGAGTGTGTGTGTTTGTGTCTCGGCCGAGAAGCAAGAAGAAGGAAGAAAGAATTCGAAAATTTGTTGATCCTAATATGTTTAATTGAAGCGTTCTACAACAATTTGAGGTTAGATTAACTGAATTGATTGTTAATTGTTGAATTGTTTCGGAATTATATGAAATTATGCAAAAATCCGATTGAATGCCTTTCTTTTGATGAATTCATGATCTAGGATGCATGTATGTTAGATTATGATGTTAGAATGATCAATTCATCTTTATAATTTAGTTCTGGAAATCATAGATAAGTTGCATGTATGAATTCAGGTTGAAATTTGAAGTTGAAATGGTTTTTGAATGTATCGGAATTTCAAAGTATGAATCAATCGGATTTGGAAGTATGAATCACTCGGAATTATTGAAATCCGATAAAAGTTACCGGATTTGATAGGAATTCGATAGAATATAACTGTTTGCCTTAGCTTATAATCGGATTTGCCTTTACTCGGATTCCGATACTATCGGATTTGGAATTTTACTCGGAATTCAAGTCTATCGGATTCCATGTTTGCTCGGAATTGTCCTTTATCGGATTTGAATTACCGGATTTCATGTTTACCGGATTTACTTAGTGGATTTCAAGATTATCGGAATTCAATTACCGGATTTCGGATTTGAGATGACCGGATTCCATGTTTTATCGGATTTAGACTTATATCGGATTTGGTTTCACCGGATTTGACCCTATCGGATTTGATCTAATCGGATTTGGACACAATCGGAATTCCAACAATACCTATGCTCGGAATTTGTGAAGGTTGTGTTATGAAAGATCAATTCTTGGATGATTTGAAGATAAAACATGAGCTTGTTGCCTTGGCTTATGAAAAGGATGTATGAATTGCCTAAGCTAAGGAGTTGGATGAATTCACTAAATTACAGGAAGTAAAGAGTAATAGTGAATTGTGTGTATTGATTGTATATACATGAGTTGATGTGTACTGGTAATTATATGTACATATATGTTTGAATATAGTATTGTGCTTATTGTGTGTTGATTAAGCAAATACTGACTATTAGTTGTTTGTTCAGGTGGAGACAAGACTCAGTAGTTGAGAATAGACTGAGTTACCTGAACTGTTGAAGATATTGGTGAGTGGATATATATCTTGGATGTATGAGATATATCACCTGATTGTTTGCTCTTATATTGTATATATACATGTTGTTCTGGAGATCAGCTTGGCGGTTGTTATTCAGCTGGGCCTATGTTTAGAGATACACAGTAATAGTAGTTGTCTTGATTTGCATTTGTTGTAATCAAGAAGTGCTATTATTGTTGTCTGTTGTAACTTGGCTATCGGTAAACCTCTGCTTTGGCCGGCATTGGTTGAAGGTCCCGCAAGACCGCCGGTTCTCTTGTTTGTTTGAGCATTGTTGTTTTGGGCTTATGTCTTGTATGTTTGTGATATCTATTCTCTCACTTAGCTTTGTGCTAATCCCCCACTGTTGTACTCTTTTACAGGATATACCTAGTATGTGGATGACAGGAGTTAAACTGGAAATTGGGACTGATCTATACTCTGATATCAGTAGTTTTGTATAAGAGCCTGTTTTGTAGTAACACTGTAAATGTACTTATAAAGCAAAACCTGTGTAGTTGTGTTCAATCAAATTATATTATATTATATTTTGTTAATTAAGCTTCCGCACGTGTTTAAAATAGTGCTAGTGAGAACAGTGTTACATAACATATACCAATCTACTCATTTTTTAATCCTCTTTCAAACGAGACCACTCTTCCTATATTTCTGAAATGTTTTTTTACGAAAATGATAATCTGTCATTTTCATCATTTTCGTGTCCCCTTATATATCACTTAAACAGCAGGTCCCGAAAATAATGAAAATGACAAAAAATTATCATTTTCGTCACCTGCTGTGCTGTTACGTGATATACAAGGGCACGAAAATGATGAAAATGACGAAATTAATCATTTTCGGCTGCCCTCTTATATATCACGTAATAGCAGGTGACGAAAATGATGAGTTTTCGTCATTTTCATCATTTTCGTGTCCCTTTATATATCACTTAAACAGCAGGTCCCGAAAATGATGAAAAATGACGAAATTTATCATTTTCGTGCCCCTTATATATCATGTAACAGCAGGTGACGAAAATAATAAATTTCGTAATTTTTATCATTTTCGTGTCCCCCATTATATATCACTTAAACAGCAGGTCCCGAAAATGATGAAAATGACGAAATTTATCATTTTCGTGCCCCTTGCATATCATATAACAGCAAGTGACAAAAATGATAAATTTCGTCATTTTCATCATTTTCGTGTCCCCCCTTATATATCACTTAAACAGCAGGTCCCGAAAATGATGAAAATGAAGAAATTTATTATTTTCGGTTGCCCCTTCTATATAATGTAACATCAGGTGATGAAAATGATAAATTTCGTCATTTTAATCATTTTCGTGTCCCCTTATATATCACTTAAACAGCAGGTCCCGAAAATGATAAAAATTACATCATTTTAATCATTTTCTTGTCCCCTTATATATCATGTAACAGCAGTTGACGAAAATGATGAAAATGACAAAATTTATCATTTTCGGGCCCTGCTGTTAGGTGATATAACAGCAGGTGACGAAAATGATGAATTTCGTCATTTTCATCATTTTTGTCATTTTCGTCGAATTTCTTTTTCAGAAATATAGGAAGAGTGGTCTCGTTTGAAAGAGGATTAAAAAATAAGAAGATTGGTATAATTTTTTTTGCTCAAATTCAAAAAATTAAAATAGTTATGGTCATTTAAAGATCTAAGAGGTAAAAAAATTAAAAAAGTGGGAGCTTTTGACCATAATACTCTTCCTTCTAGAATTAAATCTTATAATTGTTTACTTAATTACAATAATGCCATTATAGATCTTGACCATTGATTTGATCGATTTAACGGCCAGGGATGGGACTTTGGGATCTATGTTTAAGGGGGGATCTTTATTGATCCAATTTCTCTCTCTCTCTCTCTCTCTATATATATATATATAGGGAAGTTCATGCGAGAACCGTTGTTAATGCGAGAACCGAGAGAACCAATCTCGGCCGTTCCTTAGATATGGGAAGTTTCATGGATGATGAGCGTGGAGGGATAGAGTGTGGCAGGGTGCATGTGAGGAATTCATGGGTGGGCAATGACATTAAAAGAGGGGGAATTGGACGGCTCAGATTGGTTCTCGCGGTTCTCGCACTAAGAATGGTTCTCGCATGAACTTTTTCCTATATATATATATATATATATATATATATATATATATATATATATATATATATATATATATATATATCTTGTATCAGGTTGTCTTCTTCAAGCTCTCTCTCTTTTTCTCTCTCCAGCTGTCAAGAAATTAATCTACATACGATACATATGATTTTCAAGTAATCAGTAAATTTTGTGGAACAAATTTCAAGAGGTGGAAGAAGAAGGCATGGCGAGAAGATGGAGAAGATGAATATAACGGGATGTTTTCTATTTGTCATGAAGGGTAGTATGGCCTTTTCATAAGCTTTCTCTCTAAATTTGTCCACATTTGGGAAGAAAGATAGGAGAGAAAATTTGAGTTAATTTTCCTTCCCCTTCTTTTCATTTCTTTCCGTAAAATATTTCTGGAACACGACTAGTTATTTTCTTCCTTCCAAATCCCTCCCCTTCTTTCCTTAAAGAGGTTTATGGAACACAGCGTAAAGGTGCAATTTTTTACTCCATGTACTTTTTTTAGTAGCTTGACTCCATCTACTTCATCTCTGTATTATGATCTTGAAGGTGCGATTTTTGAATAGATTCAAAGTATGGTGGTTTTGAATAAACATTTTTAAAACTTGGTTATTATTTTATTAAAATTCTTCCATTATTGAAATGGTTCACAGTTTTTGACTCCTTCTCCTTAAAATTGATCCTCCCTAAATTGGTTTACCCCTAAAATCCATGGTGGGGTGACTGTTATGCAGAGACAGATGAGAGATTACAGAGATGATGCCGGTGGCCGCGGGAATCAGAAATCTAGTCAATAGGTGAGTGCGGAGGTGAGTAATGATTGTGCAGTTGTATATATAAAATAAAACGGAAATACTAGACTAAACTACACACGGGCAGTGAACCCATCGTATAGTAGTATAGTTTTTGTAAGACCGAGTGTCGAACCTCAAGGAAGCAAGATGAAATCTCAATACTAAGCTTTCGTCATTAATTAATCTATGATCAAATATTTATATTCCTAAACTTAACAATTAAACAAGCATGAAACAAGGAAACGAGATCTTTTTTTTTTTTGAACTTTTCAAAATAAGAAGAAAGTGCTACTAGACTTGATTACAAGTAGAGCTAAAGACAAGGATTCGATAAATTTGATGGGTAATGAGTTAAATCATCCAAACAATCCCAAAATAAGATGAAATCAAACAAGAAGGTCTCTTTAGAATGATTTTTGTAGAGAAATTGGGTGTCTAGAATCTACCACTTTGTAAAAACATTCAAGCAAGGGACAAGTGTTGTATTAAATATGTCTAATTACAAAGTTCTCCGTTAATTAAACAATCAACTAATGGAATTTAACCCCCGAAGTTCTCCGAAGTAGCCAATTTCACAAAAATCAACTTTAAAATATATTTCAACACTTGACTAACATAGAATGATCATCCTAAAGTCAATTTCATCAACAAATTGCATAACAATGGTGAAATCTCCAAACCCAAATGTAAGTTCTCATAAATTGGACATCACAACTAGGAATAATTGCAATGAAAACAAGAACTAATCAACAAAATACGTCTAATACATCAATTAGTCAAGTAAATTTGGGGAAAACATCAATTTAAGCAAAATGAAGAAGAAACCCTAGCTTTAAAGCTTCAACAATGGTGAAATGGGGAAAACCCAACAAAAATACCAAATCCAAGTCAATAACCTACTTGAATCTCATCCAATAGCACTAAAATGAACTACTCCATACTAAACATTACGAAATCTAAGCATACAAAACTGAAATCTAAGAGAAACATGAAGGAAAGTGTAAACCTAGAAGAAAACCCAATGGGGAAGATGAAGATGAAGTTCCAAGAGAAGAACCAAAACTCCAAATCTTATTTCCTTGGATGAATCCTTTGAAAAGTTGACTCAAAGTTATGAAGAATCTCCAGAAAATCGCCTCTCCCCTTAGGTTTTTGCTGAAAATCGGGTTATGAGTGAAAATGGGAGAGAAAAATTGCTTAAATATGCAATCAACGTCTGACGTTTGTATGGCCGTACAAACCCTTTAGTCAGGCCGTACAAATGGTTCTGGAAAAAATGAATTCTAACTTTGCCAAGTTTTGATGATTTTCTTTCCTTTTGACTTGGATAAGCATTAAAGACGTGAGGATTCAAAAGCAATGAATTAAGTATCAATTTAAACCAAATTGCTCACAAAACCACATGTAATAGCACGATATCGCCCCGAAATAAGTAGTCTATTTGGGCGATATCACGCGTAATACATGATGGAGGTTGCAATCAAAGATGAAACCCATATGCAATTGATGGCCTTCGATTTTTCCATGTTGTTATTTGTTTTGTTGCTTCATCTCTTCCTCCACATCGCCGGAAAACCATGCAATTTTCGCTTCATGTGATATGTATGGGATGGAGCTTGAAGCAACAAAAGCAACTAACTTTGCAACAACAGTGGCATAAACAAGAGGATGAATATGACGTTTGAGTGATATATTTTATAAAACTGATTTTGTGTGGGTTGCTTCTGGTTTTAATCCTTGGTCTAACTTTTTAAATCTAGTATGCTTCTTGTTTTTTGTTTGGTCATCAAAGTTATAACATTTTTAAGGGTTTAGTTCATAAAAGTGTATCCAACTTTACACCTTTTGGTATTGTATGTACTGAACTTTCAAACTTACCATTTGATGTATCCAAGTTTCAAAAAATTATCATTTTGTGTATCTAACCTGCTATAGCAGGTAAGATGATGATGTGGCACAGGTTAAAGTGATGTGGCAATGACATGGGTTGAGTTGGCAGCTTATGTGTTTTTCCATTTTTTAAAAATAATTCTAATAGTAATAATAATAAGAAGGTTTAGGGTTCATATTCATCCATCTTCATCAGCGATTGTCTGATCTGCTACCACCACCACCGTCGAGTTTCGGCACCACCACCACTGTCGAGTTCCGACACCACCACCACCGGGAAGTTGTTTCATCCGGATGAAATCATGTCTTCATCTGGGTGAAGACCTTAACAAGATCCAGCCGACTGAATAGCTTCACATTTGGGTGCTTAACAAGATCCATCAAAGACTGAAGACCATAACTAGATCCATCGATGTTTAGATCTATCTGCTCGATTTCAGATCCATCTATTTTGGGTGGGTGCTTCATCTTCAAAGGTAACGATTTTGCTCAATTTTGGGTGCTTCATCTTCAAAGGTAACCGATTTCAGATCCAGTGATTTCAGATCTGCCATTTTGGGTTTGAGTTTAATTTCAGTTTCATTTTGGGGTTTTGTTCCGATTGCCATTTTGGGTTTGCCATCTTCAAAGGTAACCATCAGATATGATTCTTGTTTCATCTTTAGGGTTTTCGGTTTGTTCTTGTTTCTTTAGGGCGGCGGCGGTTTGTTCTTCAGGGTTCGACGGAGGTTCTTTAGAAAAGATATGATTCGTGTTTTATATTTGGGTTTTAATCTTGAATTTGCTGGGTTTTATATTTGGGTTTCTGGATCTTCATCTTCATCATCATCGTTGATGTTTTTGGGTTTTGTTGAGCATATTTGATAATGGAGTTTAGGTTTGATGTTCTTGTTGTTTTGTTCTTCATAATTTGTTTGACTTCCAGATTTCTTTTGTTGTATATTTTGAGTTCCAGATTTGACTTTCAGATTTGACTTTCAGATTTGGGTGGATTTCATGTTCTTCATAGATGGATGAACATGATGAATGTTCTTAGAGAAGATGATGACATGGCAAGAATTGATGAGGTGGCAAAATGTAGTTATTAAAAATAAATATAAAATAAAAAAATAACCTGCTACCTGATGTTAAGGTAACACAATACATAAAATTGGAACTTTGAAAAACTTTAGTACATCAAATGGTAAGTTTGAATGTTCAGTACATACAATAGCAAAACATGTAAAGTTTGATACACTTTTATGAACTAAACCCTATTTTTAATGGTCTTGATTTTTCGTTGTTCAATAATATATCTAATACTCTGATTATAATCCGTGTGTATTTTGTTATAATCTAAAATAAATTAATTACAATTAAAAATGATAATGATTTTAAATAAGAGCAACTAGGTAAAAATCATGTTTGGAGGAGACACACGTGTAAACATACCAAAATACCCATACAATAAAAAACAACTAAAGGTTTTAACGGATATTAATTAGCTTAAAGTACCAAATTAGTAACATATCATAAACAATATGGACTAAGTGTAGTTTTTGATATTAAAGTACTAAACCTACAATTTTGGTCAAACTACATGAACAATTTTAGTAATTCACTCCGTTTTAAAAGGTTAATACGGTAATCTGGCGGTGGGTGTAGGTGTGGGTGTGGGTGGGGTCGTAGGGTGGTGAGAATGAGACAATATAGTAAATATATTTATATATAAATAAAACAAAATAAATAATATTATATGAGTCGTTTCGGATCAAGATTACTTGCTAATGTATGATACACATCCAATTAAATAGGTGTATCCTGCTTATAGACTTTTTTAATTGGTGAAACTGTCGGCATAGTTTGGTGACCTAAGGGGCGGACACCTTTTGTTACACAAAGGCGAAAACTTTAAAATGGGAGAATACTCGGCCCACCGGGTGCAAATGTCGGGATCCGGCTCCGCACGCAGGCTGACACCTTTCAAAGCACTTTCTAATGTGCAATTTAGTTTTCAAATGTCTCCTTAAGTGTCACATGTCTACAAGCCTTTCTCATTTCGGTGCTCACCCTTTGAATCTTCAATAGGAGCCTTTAGTGTTTTGATTAGAGTATGGATCACAAGAGAGCATCACGTACCACCTTGCCTTAATCGCGAGTCTGTTTATAGTCGATATTGTTGTCATAGTCAACAAACTTGAAACTTTGAAGAAAAAACTTCGAATTGGGAGGGTGATCCTCCTGGTAAGCTGACCGTACCCCAAACCGACACAAGTGAACAAGTAGAGTATACTAGGGCGCTTGAGATAACCTTGTCGAAGAAACTCAACAAAATCACCCGTGCACCTTTAATATAACTTTACCTTTTTGAAGGTACAAGTAGACGGTAAGACTTCGTGCACCTTTGCTAGCTCCGTAGTGACAACCTTGATCAAATGAGTAACATATGTGGTATTTGGTGATAATAGTTCAAGGTTATTGAAACACTTCTAGATATGTTATAATGCCTTTACTATTAATTAAAAGATGCTATTAGTAAGAATAGTATGATGTTAATGTAATTGAGAACTGAGGAATTGAAAGTTTACAATTAACATAATACTAAGACAACCTTCCCATGTACTAACAAATAACAATATCAAGAATTCCGACGGCGAAGTAAATGTGATGCTATTTTAGACTATTGATATTTGATAAATTTGACGATAGGTAATAATTATTGAACAACAATTTTTCCTTCGTACTAGTAGTTATTACATATGATATAAGTTAATTATTAATAAAGTTATTATGTATAACTAATTTATTATATAAGGATCACTTTCATTTACCGATGACTCTCAATTCATTTTTCTAGAATATAATATTATTATATTTATTTCATATCTATGTTTTTTGAGATGTGTGCTACCGAGTTTCGATAATAAAACCAAAATCTAAAGCATATCTTTTAGGGGTGTTCAAAAAAACCGCAAAACCGATAAACCGACCTGCCCCGCATTAACCGAAACCGAAAAAACCGATACCCGAAAAACCCGAAAATTAGGGTACCCGTTAAACACGGGGCGGGTTCGGTTTTTATAATTTGATATCCGCGGGTACCCGCCCCGCCCCACATGCTTTTAGATTATATATATATATATATATATATATATATATATATATATATATATATATATATATATATATATATATATATATATATATATATATATATATATATATATATATATATATACTAACATGAAATAACAAGCTAATAGAAAACCGAAATTCCCCAAAACTATTTAACTTACTTCTTAGCCCCCACTGTCTCTCCCAATTCTTTTTTTTTTTTTTTTTGAGTTTTCAAATCGAAACTTTACAAGCTAGCAACAATCGAGAGTTCAACATGGAGACATTAAATTGATCAACAGTGTCAACTTCAATCCTATCGGGTTTTTTCTCTACAAGGCTCTCATCAAAAGAGTGATTTATTCATTATTATTGACGTGTTTCTACCATGTTTATTGTTTTATTATGAATCTAAACATGTTGAAAAAAGAAAATAACTTAAAACAACATAAATTTAGGGTACCCGTGACCCGAACTGTGGATACCCGCCTCCCATGGTACCCGCTGTTTACGGGTCGGTTACGGTTCTTAAAATTAACTACCCACCCCACAGTGGCGGTTTACGAAAAATCTACGCCCCGCCCCGCCCCGCCCCACGAACACCCCTAATTATCTTTCCCTTTTATCCAAATATCTGCTCAAACACCCGTCACAAATCACCAAACTCCCCCAAATTCCGTCATGCAATCAGAAATCCACCGAGATAACCACACTTCTGCCCTAGTCATAGCCACCGGAGATTGAAGTTCCTGGGACGTCTTCCATCTCCGGCGCCGTTTTATACTTCTCTACCAGCATGATCGGTGCTAGGATCATGTCGATTCCGGCGACCCTCAAGGCCGTCGTTGTGATTCTGATAATGGCATTCGTGGCGGATTCCAAGGTGGTTTTCCTGTTGATTTCAATCCTTGGAGCCGTTATCATTGGTAAGTTCGGAACTTGCCATTATTAGTATACTAACTGGAATCACAAATTATTTAAACCATTAAACACTTGAGTAATGTAAATACTGTGATCTGTGAGGAAAACGACACCTAAGCTATGAACCAAGAAAAATGAACCATTTTGTTTGTTTGATATAAGATTATAAGTAATCAAGTACATATTTATAAGTAAATAGGTCCAAAAATTAGGGATTTGTTTTAGCTTACTTCATTTGCATATACTATTATACTCGTTTTTTTCCGGGTTATTTTTCATAAATCCAATTTCTTTTTTTCTTAAAACTCGAAATAAGCTCGAAAAACCTAGAAAAAACTAATTAAACCTGGAAAAATGGGTCCTTTAACAAACTAAAACAAACACCTCACTATAATAATAATAGAGAAGTGATCCGTATATAACAATTTTTAATCATACACAACAAGGTACAAGCTGTTAAAGCATATGTTATAAGTTGATGATGCATATAACTGTTGTGTATGACCACTTTTGTTGTGTACGAATCACCTCCCATAATAATATGATATATCCTCTACTTTTTTCTCCTATATATTCTCCTACACACAGGATCAAATGATCAATCAGTCGACTCTATATGTCATATCTTGTGATGAGTAGATTATGAAGTAGGATGAAAAATTATGAGTATATATCATTCTTGTATCACTAAGCTAATAGATGTTCTATTTCTTTGTTGAGAGGGCTTATTAATAAACATTTTATGGGCTTCCCGTTCCTAATTTGGTACTTAACAATATATGCTGGCTCCTTGTCAGGACTACTGCTTGTTGACAGGCTCAAGTTTGACTTAAACACACTTCCTGTAAGTCTAGATTCCTGTTACACTAAATGTTTCTTATAAACTCGATTTCTTGGCTTGCTTTTGCAAATGCGATTGATTAAAACAAGGAGATAGATTTACACACAACAAAGATTTGTCATACATAAAAAAATATATGTGTTTGGACAATAATGCCATTAAACACGTGGATGAGAAAAATTGTTCAAAACTTTATAAGGCCAAAAATGTCATGTTTGTTGTGCATGACTAATATTTGTTGTGTACAAATCATTACCCATTAAAAAATAGGTGGATGCAAGGGCCGTACCGGATGGGGATGGTCTAACGGTCTATGTTAGGGCATCTGATCCACGGGAATCATCACGTGTTCCTCATGAGGTAATGACGGCATTCAGTATGTGCCAAAGAACACGCGGTGGGAGGAACCCCGCCGAATCAGATGCACTAAAGAAGCAAATCAAAGATGCAGGCTACAAGTAATTAATCATGTTTATGTAAATTTGAAACAATAAACTAGTTTTTATAGTTTAATAGAAAACTAACATGAATTTGTTGACACAGTGTACTATACATCAAGAATGAGGAAATTCTAGCTCGAAAGTACCGGATTAGACTAAGGTATTTATATAGATTTGTATGTTATAAATGTTTGATCTTAATTGCGTTCTAATCTTGTGTATTAGTTAATGAGTGAGCTGAAGCAGGGGAATAGATGCTCCTGAAAACGAGATGCCATATGGGAAAGAGGCCAAGGATGAGTTGGTAAAGATAGTGAAGGGCAAGTGTTTGAATATTCTAGTCTATGATGAAGATCAGTACGGGCGTTTTGTTGCAGATGTTTATTGTAATGGCAGATTAATACAGGTAATTTGGTTTATGTCAGGTATAACGACGAATGTAATGCTACTAATTTGTGAAACTTAATAACACAGGAAATAATGTTGAAGAAAGGACTCGCATGGCACTACGCAGCCTATGACAACCGACCTCAATTCGCCCAGGTGATTCATTGATTGATTGATTACCTTCTTTTTAGTTATGTGATTATGGTATTCTGATAACTGGTTTGATATCAGTGGGAGAAAGATGCGAAGGAGAAGAGAATTGGGTTGTGGGCTTTAGAGAATCCTGAGATGCCATGGAAATGGAGGAGAAATCATCCTCAAAGTAGATATTAAACCCGGTTAAAGGGTTGGGTAGAAGTAACCATCTTCGTTATCTATCAAACTGTCGGTATTTATTGTTGTACGTTGTATGTTTACTTGTGTAAACTAGTCTAGGCTCGTTTATTATCTTTGTGCATACGGCTCGTGGCCTGTTAAGCATCTTATCTTTATGATTATTGTCTGCGTGCAATATTAAGTTAATCTCCGATCTTCTTGCCAATATCAACAAGTAGGGGGATGAGCAGGCTCTAGTAACATACATGGTTAGTGGTCCGAGTGAACGCTATAAACATGTGGCAAGCATCATACGACATTAGTCTCCATTGCCTAGTATACTTAAACTTTCAATTTAGGGTTTTGATTTAGGTGTTTATGCTTGCTTACCAATGGTGGATCACAACATGCATTTGAGCTATATTAGACCAACTAGCTAAACGACCCGTGTATTAACACGGACTGATATAAGTCAATTTAAAATATATATAGTTTTAAAGAGTATTATAAAATCTCGTAAGAAATGAATAATCATTACAGAATTTTGAAATTCATACATAAGATTATCATTAGATTTTCTTTAAAACCTCTGTATAAACAACATTCATAGTTTTATTAGTAGGGTTTTCTTAATTATTGCAAATTAAAACTTTTAACCTCTCTTTACTCTTCACTCAAGAAACTGTCACATATAATTGTCCATGAGTGAAAACGTGTCTTTTTAGTACTTCTTATAAATACTCTTTTTAAGAAATATAAAGTTACATTACACGTCTAAAAGTTTTAGTATAATATTAATGTGTTTCTCGTGATGGAGCTTTATCCCGATATTGTAAAACCATAACTATAATATTATTGTTGATGTTGTTTATAAGCGACCCGTGTATCAACACGGGAATGATATAAGACAATTTTAAATTTATATAGTTTTAAAAATATTAACACGTTAAAAAATTAGAAAACATATATATGAATATAAAATCTCGTAAGAAATAATAAACATTACAGAAGTTTGATATATATAAGATTATCATAATACTTTCTGTAAATACTTTTTATAAACAACATTCATGGTTTTATTAGTAATTTAACGCACACACAAACTAAGCTATTTAATTTGAAATGGGCTAATGACATATCTAAATTGGGTATTTTTCATACTTTTATAATTGTTGCCCTAATTAACGATTTTTTTAATCTACTGAATGTTGTTTTTTCCTTTTTTGATATCATAAGATATCGAATATATCTTTTACAGTTGATTTGTGAACTCACTACCTCGCGTTTACTAAATAAATTGCACACAAAATCAACGAATTTTACTAAGGCAGAGTAGGAAATTAGAGATAAAAAAGAACAAATTATGAATCTTCAAACTCATATATAACTTTCGTTTCTTAATCTAGCTTTTAGGTAATTCAATCACAGAATTTTCATGAATCAGACAAATGAGATGTGTTAGAATAGTGGAATTAAAATGGAGCTTACGAAAGGATCTACTAATTTTTCTTTCTTTCCTGTTTAGTAACATAATTGAGCATTGAAAATTTTATTTTAAAACTTAGGGCATATTATTAAAGATCACCTATTTATATCATCATCTATTTTTTTTAAAAATTAAAAAAATATTTTCCCACCATTACAACATACAATTTTTAAATAATTTCTTTATCCTTTAAACTTAACAAATTTACTTAATAATAGGAACAATTAAAAGGGATGAATTTTGTTATAGTTCAAATGGTTGAATTTTCAATTAAATTCATATTCAAATGGTTGTTATATTATCCAAGTATATCTCATCCTCTACTTCCTTTTCCTTTTTGTTTATATTTTCAAACTTAATCTATCAATTATTATTCCATTTAAATCACATTTTAAAAATTTTTAAATCTAATTTTAAAAGTAACTTCCTTACCTAACAAAGTGGAGTAATTTTAAACCAATTAAATACACGTCAATTAAAATATGTATTCAATTCAAATTTAAATATATATATTATTATGTTATCCACGATTAATTCAAATATATATTGTTATCTTATCCAAGATTAACAAACACATGAAGTTTGTTATATAAAATTTCCCTTAAGAGATTTGATGGAATGTGACGTAATAACTAATACATTTTTGATTTTCTTTAATTTTTTTAATCAAGGGCTATGATTGGTGGAGATTTTTTAGGGAAAGAGTTGATGATGTAAGTAACCCTTTTTTTTAATAGTTGATTATATATATGATTCTTTAATTTTTTATATTGATTGATGCACCTTTGTTTGTTTTAAATGTTAACTATTTTTATATAAATTTATCATAAATAAAACAAAACTTAAAAAAATTATTAATTTTTATCAAAAGACCGAGGAATCAGTTATTATATCGACTATTATACGTAGATAGAATAAATATAAAAAAGATATAAATTGTTTTATGAATAACTTACCCACTACTATTAATGGATAACAAACAATTAAAAATATACTACTTAAAAAAAAGTGTTATATTACAATAAAATTTATACCAGAACGTAGATAAAAATGAGACGGTCGCAAATATATAATTATTATTTCTCTAAACAAATTATATAATAATTTATTAAACATATTTTATAACCAACCTATAATTAATTATATTAATATACAATTTTTATAAAACACCCTCACATTTTCATAAAAACCCTTAACATATTTTATAAAACCCCCTTAGAATTTTCACAATGCCCCCCTTCCAAGACTTAAGGATTTTTGGCATTTTTGACATCATCATCTCGATTTTTTTAATTTTTTTTTTAAATCAAGAGTTGTGATTGGTGGAGATTTTTTTGGAAGAGAGAGAAACCCTTTTCTTTTAATATATATTAAAGATTGATCTAACCTTGTTGCTAATAAAGCACCATGTGGACTTGAAAATCCTAAGGTCACACGTAATAATGAATACCATGACGTACTGTTCGCTACAACGTGACTAATCTTTGACTATCGCATGGCTAACAACAATACTAGTGACTATCATGATTACGTGTCATATCATCATCATTATTGTTACTAAATGAATAGATCGATAAATTATTTGATAGAAAAATATTTGAAAACACTTGTTTTTAAAGGGTCCTGTTATTTGAACCACATTTCTCTCACATATCGTATACCAGACATGTTATATCAATCAATTACAATTTTCAATACAAGTTATATATTCATATATATCATATTATATAGGTCAGTTAGATTATCGAGCGAGTCAAATTACAATCACTAGTTTTCAAACATCATTTCTTGTGAATGATGACGTAATTCTAATAATGTAGTATGACGTACGAGATAAATAAACCCATATAAATAAATGGAAATTTAATTTGCAACAAATCAATATCATATTATCATATACCAAAAGTAGCAGACAACCCTTTGTGTTCAATGTTTCTATTTTCTTTTTCTTCTTTTACGGTTTTACCCCTCATCATTCTCTCTCTATAATTATTGCAGAAAATTCCACACTTGCAAGCAAAAGAAATAAAAAAAGAAACACCTTGAAATAATGCTGCAGTCGCTGCTAAAGGCACTTCGGTTTCTGTACGGCCAATGCTGTGGCGTGCCACCGACCACCACTGTTACCGGCGACGCCGCTGGTGATCAACCAGTTGGCTACCACGGCGTTTCTTCATCCACCGTCGGTGTCTCCGCCCTTGCTCAACACCTCTACCACTATGAAATCACCTCTCAGGTACCCCTAGCTTAAACCTCAAATTTCATCCATCACTAACTTAATTGATCAGAACACCTGAATTCACCTGTTTGAATTTTAGGTTCCTGAAGGTCTGAGCGCGCATGTGATTTCATCCAAGAAAGCTCAGTCTAAATGGTAAGTTTTCGAGCAGTTACGATCACGATCTCTAGAGTAGACTTCAATTCTTGACTTTTGTAACAGTCAAATTTTTGACTTTGCTAAATCAAAATTGACTCCAGTAATATGAAATGGGGTATAATTAGGGATTTAATTTCCATTGTTTCTAGTTTGCTTTGAGGAATGCTTGAAATTGTGAATTGAAGGTATAAGAAACTTTCAGAGGCATGGAGGGAATCAAAACCTCCACCAAAGACTCCTGAAGAAGCTTCTAGACTTGTAGTTCAAACCCTAAAGAGACATCAAATCCCTGATATTCAGGTTACTTTCTATAAACCACTATATAATCTCTTTTGTTAGCTGTTGAAACTTGACATAAGATTATAAACACTAATAGTCTCACAACTTCAGTTATATTCTTATTGTTGAGCTGTGTTCAATAAAGTCCATATAAAAAACATTGTCCTGAAATATTAATATTCAATCACATGTGATTCAGTATACAATCACATGTGATTGTAAAGGCATCATATGTTAATTATGGAAATACAACTCCGCCCAAAATTTTAAAATTCAATCTGGACCATTGATATGCTGATCCAAAGGCGAAAATTAGTCTCTTAGGACTATGAAAAAAGTATGGACTATATTGAACATTTCTATCTTATTGTTATATTCATTACAAACATTACAATTACACTTTTAAGTATCTTTCAAGTTTCAACTCATTCTAACTTCATTTTTAACTAAAATTTTCCCTCCAAATCCTTCCGCTTTCAAAAGAAAAAGATTGAAGCAAAAACTAACCTAAACTTCTTATCAAATTCCTCTCGTTTCCTTTCTAAAATGAAACTCGGGTAAAAGCTCCTTTTTTGTTTCTTTCCAAATCATTTTCTTTCTGTCCTTAAATAAAATCTGTAAAAGATTCTAACAGGAATTTTCTATTTCTCTTTGTAAAGGGCTTATTGTTTTTCTACGGGCTTCCCCTTCCTAATTCGCTAGCTGAACTCACAGCCGATGAAGTTCCATCACTTGTTGATGGGCTCAAGTTCGAGTTACACACGCTTCCTGTAAGTCTAAGTTCATGTTAGACACACACATTTCCTGCAAAGTCAATATCTGATATTCAATTGATTGAAAAAGGTGGATGCAAGGGCGGTACCAGATGGGGACGGTCTAACGGTCTATGTTAGTGTCTCAGATCCTCGGGAATCATCATGTGTTCCTCAGGAGGTAATAATGGCGGCATTTGAGCGACAGGAAGCTCGTGGTGAGAGGAACTACACCAAATCAAATGCACTGGAAAAGCAAATCGAAAGTGCAGGCTATAAGTAAATAAGTAATACTAATCTAGTTTTTATATACTCCCTCCGTCCCATTTTTATTGTCTACTTTTGACTTTTTAAAGTCTTTCTTTTTTAACTTTGACCTTTAATATATTTGTTTGTGTTATATAATATTTGATACAAAATATATAAATACATTGTGTTTTAAATGTATTTTCATTGATATAATTTTTATCAAGTATTATATAACATAAACAAAAATATTTAAGGTCAAAGTTGAAAAAGAAAGACTTTGAAAAGTCAAAAGTGGACAATAACAATGAGATGGAGGTAGTAGTACAATAGAAATCTAACGTGAATCATACTACTTGTTGAAACAGGGTACTATATATCAACAATGAGGAAATTCTAGCACGAAAGTACCGGATTAGACTAAGGTATATCAATAGATTTATGTCTTATATTTGTTTGATCTTGCTCTCTAATCTTGGAATAAAATTAGTGGTGAATTCAGTCATGGAGGATATACTTTGTGCATTAATGAGTGAATGGAAACAGGGGAATAGATGCTCCTGAAAACGCGATGCCTTATGGGAAAGAGGCCAAGGATGCTCTGGTGAAGATAGTTGAGGGCAAGTGTTTGAGAATTTTGATCTTTGATGAAGATCATTATGGGCGTTTTGTTGGAGATGTTTATTGTAATGACAGATTTGTACAGGTAATTTGGTTTCTGTCATTGTGTAACAACGAATGTAATGCTACTAATTTGTGAAATTCTGTTACAGAAAATAATGCTGAAGAAAGGACTTGCATGGCATTACACTGCCTATGACAAACGACCCGAATTAGCCAAGGTGATTGTTAGTCTCTTTTTTAAGTATTGCAACTTTGCTATGATAAAATTCTTCTTTTTTTGTGGTGGGGTTCTGATAACTGGTTTGATATCAGTGGGAGAAAGATGCCAAGGAGAAGAGAATTGGGTTGTGGGCTTTAGAGAATCCTGAGATGCCATGGAAATGGAGGAGAAATCATCCTCAAAGCAGATATTAAACCTAGTAAAAGGGGTCTGCTGAAGTAACCATCTTGATTATCTATAAAACTGTTAAAATTATCTGGACTTTCAATTCTAGTCTTTGATGTAAATTGCTTTGTGTGTTTATGCTTACTTAATAATGATAACTCGCGATACTGATCCGAACTATAGTGTCGTTTTTTCTAAGAAAAAACTTTCTTGTATGGTACTTGAGTTTGTCTAACTTTGTTGCTGATAAAGTGTGGATTTGATCATCCTAAGCCTTGTATCTTTTGATTTTCCTCCCTTACTTAAATATTTGTATGTTAATTTCATCAATACTGTCTTTGGGTTGGCATCATTTTGACTATGTAAAGTCAACAAGATTGAAGAGGTTGACTAGTATCATCCTTTAAATCAGCAATCTTAATTATACAATGATTATCCCATGATCAAGGGAGAGGAATGTGTATGTTGTGTCATTATTGCTGTGAGAATTTTGAGTTGTCCGGTCGGTGTATAAAAGGGAAGCATGTGATATGCACCTCAAGAACAACAGGTAGTGGTAGGCCGTAGGTGACTAGGTGTAATCACCAAGTGATCATCTCATCACTTAGCAATGTCATTGCACCATCAAAGTGTCAAAGTGTGTGTAAACTTGATGTTAAATCAGTACTGAGTCTCGCATTAGTGTGATTTAATACAGGTTTAACGTGATATTAGTGTGATAGCGGGTGATGTGAAGGGAAAATCTGTTACTAGATATAAGATGATCTACTTTGTCCTCTCTTATAAGAAAATATGATTTAAACTTATGCTCTTGCATTTAACCAATCTATTTTAGTGTATTACAAATAACAAGTAAGACATGGATCGAATAATAAAAGATTTACCAAATAATCAATAAATTACATCTTTTCCACCATTTTCTTTCACATTAACTCCCCATACTCTAATAGAGTTATAGAGGTAACTTAGTTTTTAATCTTAACAACTATCAAAATACAATGTAATTATAACCCGGCCTTCATTAATAGTAACTTATGTTAATGGGACCAAATCAATTTATATATATTACACAAGAAAAAATATATATGTAAAATATATGTGAGCACAAGTAAAATATGAAGAAATGATAAAGAGAAACTATATGTTAAACTATAAATATATACATAATAAATCATTGCATACTATCATCCGATGCATTAGGGTTTTCTTAAGCTTGTGATTTCAAATCAGATAATAGATAAAAGAGTTAATTACATTTTTGGTCCCTGTGGTTTGGTCAAAATTACGGATTTGGTCCCTGGGTCGTAATTTTTACGGATTTAGTCCCTCCCGACCCGAATTTATTGCATAATTGGTCCCTCGTCAACTTGAAATACCCAAATTACCCTTTTCATATTTATTTATCATTTTCTTTTAATATCAACGGATTATAAATTAATATTTAATGGTTAAATAGGTTATTAAATATTTATTAAATGAATTAATTAACTCATCTTTAATTCTTAACCACCCTTTCATTACTCCGTCTACTGTCCACTGTTAGTTTCCGGCCCCCGTCAATCCGGCAACCGTCACAACTCCGGCCACTTTGGAAAAATCCGGCCACCACGGCAACCACCACCATCAAAACCGCAGACAAAACTCAAAACCGAAGAACAAAATCCAACACCACGATGGATAATCAGAATCGAAGAAATTATATGGGCTGTGTTTGAGTGTGTGTGTGTGGAAGACCAAAATCGAATTTCACCATTGAAGTTCATAATCAGTTAAAAATAACTCAAAAGTGAAGAAAAAAAACCCAAATCTCGATTTCAATTTTTGTTACCAGAATTGGTAACGATGCTCCCTCGTTTCCCTTCAATCGATGCTACCCTGTATTCCGCCGTCGCACCACCTCCATAGTTATTCGCCATTAGAGGGTTTCGCCATCGGTGGAGACGAGGATGAGGAGTAGAAACCCTAAAATCGCGAATCAAATATACTTGACAGATCTACTTGACATACGTGCAGATGGATGTCGATGGTGGAGATGAGGGGAAGAAACCCTAAAATTGCGAATCCACAATTGGAGACCAAGATCGGAGTGAACTCGAGAAGCAAAGTGAACCAGTACAGATCTAAAGCGAAGTGAGGAGGGTAGTGGTGGCAGCGTTTGCATCATTGGTGTTGACAGGGTTCGACGAGCTAGAAGCGAAGTGAGGAGGGTAGTGGTGGTGGTGGTGTGATGGAGTTGCGGCGGTGGTGAGATGAAGTTGTGGCGGTGATGTGATGGAGCTGTGGTTGTGGTGTCATGGAGTGCTGACGGTGATGTGATAGAGCTGTGGCGGTGGTGTCATGGAGTGCTGGCGGTGATGCGATGGATTGGTAGTGGTGGTGGAGTTTGTGGGTGAGAAGAAGGTGGTGGTGGTGGAGTTTGTGGGTGAGAAGAAGGCAGCGGTGGTGGTGGTTGTTGCAGTAGAAGATGGGGGTGGTGGCGGTGGTATCTGAGCCGGCGGTGAGAGAGAGATACGTAGATGTGAGAGAGAGAGATAGGAGAGAGAGTATGGGAGAGAGATATTTAATGTTAAATAATATTTAAAATAATTAAAAATTAAAGAAAATAAATAAATTTAGATAAATAATATTTAAAATCAACTAAAAAGAAAAAAAATATATATAAGGGTATATTAGTCATTTTATGTTTAGCAGGGACCAAAAGCGTAATGAAATCGGGTCGGGAGGGACTAAACCCGTAATTTTTCGGATCTAGGGACCAAAACCGTTATTTTGAACAAACCACAGGGACCAAAAATGTAATTAACTCTAGATAAAATGTAAGTTTAAAAGTAGGATTAGATGATTGTTTGTTCTGTTTTAAAAAAATCATAGTGCATAACTGATATAGTAGTTTTTATGGTTTTGGTTTCTAAGTAGTCAAACCTTCTACGCCCTTGGTATCTAGCTTAAGACGGTGTTAACTGTGGTCTCTAGCCTAAAGTGGGGTTAAATGATGTTAGTTAAGCCACTCACGTGAGCAGCATGCAGGGGTATTAAAGTATTTCTCTTTTCCCTCCTCTTTTCCACGTAATGTCTGTGAAGCCACCCACGTGATGTATATCTAAGGCCAGGGACCAAGGGCGAAAAAGGTTTATACATTTAGAAACCAAACTTATACAAATAAAAAATGAAGAATTAAAACCGTAAAAGCTATCAAATTATATTTACAAAAAAATTCAATTAACTCCAAAAAAAAAACAATATTGGAATTTTCCGTGTTTAAAAAGAGTGGAAGATGCTTCGGTTTCTTTTATGTCCAATGCAGTTCCTAGGCACCAACCAGTCAACCACCACCATCACCACCACCACTGTTACTGCCGACTATGCTGGTGATCAACTGATTGGCTACCACAGTGTTTCTTCATCCACTGTCCTTATCTCCGTCCTAGCTCAACACTTCTCTCATTATCAAATCACCTCCCAGGTCCACCTACCTTCACTCTCACCCCCAAATTCATAACTTCACTTGAAATTCTGTCAAATTCAACCCTTTTCCACCAGAGTTTACTACTTTTATGTCATATTAATGATAGTTCTTACAAACTCCTTGAATAAAAAGGTAATTTAGTCTTTTTAGTTTATTTAAGTAATTTGGTAAGAGTGAAATAATCTAATTTATATAATGTTAATATCATGCATCGTATTAAAAGGATTTGATAGAAAAATACAAATTAGAAAACACTTTTCATAATATCATCTCCCGTGAATGCTGATGTAATGCTAATTATGCGGTATGACTTACGAGCCAAGTAAACCCATAAAAATAAATGGAAATTTTAGTTTTGTTCTATGGTTTTCTTTTCTTTTTCTTCTTTTACGGTTTTGCCCCTCATCACTCTCTCTATAATTATTACAGAAAAATCCACACTTGCAGCAAAAAGGAACACCTTGAAATAATGCTGCTACAAAAGGCACTGCAAAAGGCACTCCGGATTCTGTACGACCAATGCTTTGGCGTGCCACCAACCACCACCACCACCACCGGCGACGGCGACGGCGACGGCGACGGCGGTGGTGATCAACCACTTGGCTACGACGGCGTTTCTTCGTCCAACGTCGGTATCTCCGCCCTTGCTCAACACCTCTACCATTATGAAATCACCTCTCAGGTAAACCTAGCTCAAGCCTCAAATTTCATCCATTACTAACTTGTTTGATCTGTCAGAATCACTCTTTTTCCCACTATAATTCCCTACTTAATGGAGTTCATCTATTAAAGTGTTACTCAATTGATCCGATCACTCGATTCGCCTGTTTGAATTTTAGGTTCCTGAAGGTCTGAGCGCGCATGTGACTTCATCCAAGAAAGCTCAGTCCAAATGGTGAGTATCCGAGCAATTACAATCACGACTTCTAGAGTTCTAGAGTAGACTTTAACTTGACTTTTGTAACAGTCAAATTTTTGACTTTGCGAAGTCAAAATTGAACTCCAGTAATATGTAATGGGGTATACATAGGTATTTAATTTCCATTGTTTCTAGTTTGTTTTGCTGATACTTGAAATCGTAAATTAGGTATAAGAAACTCTCAAAGGCATGGAGGGGGTCAAAACCTCCACCACAAACTGCTGAAGAAGCTTCTAGATTTGTAGTTCGCACCCTAAAGAGACATCAAATACCTGATATTAAGGTTACTTTCTTAACCAAACAAACTATATACACATAAATTGCCTCCCTGATCAAAATTTTGCATAGTCCAATAAATAATCTCTTTTATTAGCTGTTGAAACTGGAAATAAGATTATAAACACTATAGTATAACAAATTTAGTTATATTCTTATTGTTATATTCTTTACAAACATTACAATTACAGTTTGGGTGTCTTTCAAGTTTCAACTTATTTAACTTAGGGGCTGTTTGGTAAAACAGAATGATTAAGCACCGAATGATTCTGTGGTCTAAATAATTCAAAGGCTCTAAATATGACATGTTGTTTGATAAAGGTTCTGAATGAAAAATCTGAATGATGCAAATTACCATTTTAACCTTAATAGTGATATATTATATTATAAGATAATATATGAATATATATGATTGTTTAACAAGGCAACATGTGAAAAAATGAGTATTAGGGTAAAATACTTTGTGCTTAATGATTCAGAATGTACTTTAAGGTAGAATGATCAACATCGTTCTTCTATTTCATTCAACATAGTCTTCATTCAGAGGCAGTAATCAAACAAAGCATTCAGCTCTGAATGATTCCATTAAGTATCAAACAAGCAGCCCTTTCATTTTTAACTAAAATTTTCTTTCCAAATCCTTCCATTTTGAATGAAAAAGATTGAAGCAAAAACTAGCCTAAGCTTCTTGTCAAATTTCTCTCATTTCTTTTTTGTTGGTCCCAAACATGAAAATCACACGAAAATTGCACCAAGAACTCATCTTTTATTAATGAAATATTCTTTACATCTTGGCACCCATTTGGGCACTCCGAACCACAAACACGACACTATAATCTGTACATATCTACATCTATTTATAGGCCTAAATGGCGGTTTCTTCCGACGGTTATTTGGCGGTTCTCCGTCATCTCACGGCGGCGGTTGGCGGCTGACGGCGGCTGACGCCGTCGGCGGTTACCGTCGGTGGCTGGTGTTGTGTTCTTTGTGCTTTTGACTTTTCTTTTGACAATTATTTCCAACATTTTTCGAAATGAAACTCGCGTAAAAGCTCCGTTTTTGTTTCTTTCCAAATCCTTTAATATAATGTGTAACGTTAAATTTAACTAGTGTGAAATGAGTAATGTATGTAAAGATTCTAATAGGGGTTTTCTGTTTCTCTTTGTAAAGGGCTTATTGTTTTTCTACGGGCTTCCTCATCCTAATTCGCTAGTTGAGCTCACAGCCGATGAAGTTCCACCGCTCGTTGACGGGCTCAAATTCGAGTTACACACGCTTCCTGTAAGTCCAAGTTCCTTTCACACACTCACATACACATTTCCTAGAAACTGGATTTCTTAGTTTCAATTGTTTGAAAAAGGTGGATGCAAGGGCAGTACCAGATGGGGATGGTCTAACGGTCTATGTTAGTGTCTTAGATCCTAGGGAATCATCACATGTTCCTCAGGAGGTAATAAAGGCGGCATTTGAGCGCCAGGAAGCTCGTGGTGAGAGGAACTACACCAAATCAAATGAACTGGAAAATCAAATCGAAAGTGCAGGCTATAAGTAAATATGTAATACTAATCTAGTTTTTATATAATTTAAGTGAAATCTAACAAGAATCATACTACTTGTTGAAACAGGGTACAATATATCAACAATGAGGAAATTCTAGCACGAAAGTACCGGATTAGACTAAGGTATATTACTAGATTTATGTCTTATATGTGTTTGATCTTGCTTCCTAATCTTGCAATAAAATTAGTGGTAAATTCAGTCATGGAGGATATACTTTGTGCATTAATGAGTGAGTGGAAACAGGGGAATAGATGCTCCTGAAAACGCAATGCCTTATGGGAAAGAGGCCAAGGATGCGTTGGTGAAGATAGTTGAGGGAAAGTGTTTGAGAATTTTAATCTTTGATGAAGATCAATATGGGCGTTTTGTTGGAGATGTTTACTGTAATGACAGATTTGTACAGGAAACAATGTTGAAGAAAGGACTTGCATGGCATTACACTGCCTATGACAAACGACCCGAATTAGCCAAGGTGATTGATAGCATCTTTTTAAGTATTGTGACTGTGATATGATAAAAAATCTTCTTTTTTTTGTGGGGTTCTGATAACTGGTTTAATATCAGTGGCAGAAAGATGCGAAGAAGAAGGGAATTGGGTTGTGGGCTTCAGAGAATCCTGAGAAGCCATGGAAATGGAGGAAAAATCATCCTCAAAACAGATATTAAACCTAATAAAAGGGGTCTGCTAAAGTAACCATCTTGATTATCTATAAGTTTAGTCTTTGATGTAAACTGCTTTGTGTGTTTATGCTTACTTATCAATGATAGATCGCGACACTGGTCTGAACTATAGTGTCGGATTTTCGTAAAAAAGCTTCTGTATGGTTTGTCTAATAAAGTGTAGATTTGATCACCCTAAGCTTTCTATCTTTTCCTCATCTGAATATTTGTATGTTAATTTCATCAATACTGTTTTCGGGTTAGCATAATCTTGAACAACTTTATTTAAAAAATGGAGGGACTATGTAAAATCAACAAGGTTGACGCCTCCACTAGTATCATCCTTTAAATCAGGAATCCTAATTATAGAATGATTTTACCATGATCAAGGGAGTGGAATGTGTATGCTGTGACTGTGACTGTGACTTTCATTGTGGGTTGGTGTACAAATGTTAAGGGCCTTGAACCTCCAAGAGTTACTTTCATTGTGGTTTGTTATTAATGACATATGGTTTGGTGTATAAAGTTTTGCGTGTATAATATCGATGATCACATACGGTAATTTGAAGGAAACAAGTTTGTTTGTGTGTGTGTGTGTGTGTCATCAATGTATATGGGTGGTTTAAACAGTATCAGTTTGGCTATAAGTAAAACCGCAAGATGAGTAAGAAATATGTGTTTTGTACTTTTGTATTAACAATAGGTGAAATTACAAATGTGTCTTCCATAGTCAACTTGAGAAGCATCTTGTAAAAAATGGGAGAATGGTTATTAGCTTATTCAACCTTTTGCTTTTTGTTTTTATTTTTTGATCTTTGTAAACTGTATACCTATTTTTATGGTTGTCCTTTTATTGTTTGTAGACAATTCTTGCAAGTTTTGTTAGGATGCATGGTCTATAAAAACATAACTTATGTTTCTAAAAATTGGTAAGTTAATGCACAAAATAAACCACTTGGGTTATAGCCCAGTTATAAGTGCATAGCACTTTAGTGCTTGATCTGAGATCAAGAGGTCGAGTTTTGTGTTTTGCTGTAAAAAAACACAAAATAAAGATGAAACCTCGTCCCTTCAAAAAAGGACTTTGAATGAATAATGCATAAGCATTAGTAAATTACAAAGATTCGTATGTATACGGTATACCCTTGTTTGGGAACATTATACAAATAAATTGTCATTTTTAATTTTTGATTTCTTGATGTCGGGCTCCTTTTTAGGTCGTAGATAGAGAAGAGAAATAAAGAATAGGAAATTAGCGACTAAAATCAAAATTTAAAAAGTTAATTATATAATTAACTTTAAAAAGAAAATCAAAATTGGGATTTTCCGTGTTTAAAAAGAGTGGGAGATGCTTCGGTTTCGTTAATGGCCAATGCAGTTCCTAGGCACCAACCACCACCACCACCGCAACAGGCGGAAGCGCTGGTGATCAACCGCTTGACCACCACCGCCTTTCTTCATCCGCCGTCGTTATCTCCGTCCTGGCTCAACACTTCTATCACTTTAAAATCACCTCCCAGGTACACCTACCTTCACTCGAATTTCCGTCAAATTCACCCCTTTTCCACCATAATTCACTACTCTCATTCCTACTTACCGTTTGTTTCTACTTTTCTCATAAAATTTCAATCCGGGCTTTTATTAGAGCGAATTCGATTTCCAACATTTTTGCAATTTTTTATACTACTCGATCTGCTTGCTTTTTAAGGTCTGTGAAAGCTTGCGAGTTCATCCAAGATATCTTGATGAATTGAAATGGAGTATGAAGTTGCTTTTAGAAAAATGCAATAAGCAGATCAGAATTATATAGCAAATCCCAAACAGCCCCTAATTAAAATAGATTTGAACTATTGTTTTAGGAAGTGAGAGTATACATGGCATACATTTCCATGGTTTTTAGTTGGTTTTTGACAGTTTAACAAATGAATTAAAGGTATAATAAACTATCAAAGGCATGGAGAGGCTCAAAACCTCCATCAAACACACCTGAGGAAGCTTCCAGACTTGATATTGAGGTATAAATTTCTGAACTTTTGGCCAATGGGTATGAAAGAATTCTAATTTGGGCTCTCATGTATCTATTTATGAAGGGATTTTGGTCTTTTTATGGTCTCCCACTTCCTCATTCACTAGTAGAACTCACCACCACCGAAGCTCCACCACTTGCCGACGGCCTCAAGTTCGAGCTACACACACTTCCTGTAAGAAAAACTCCCTGCTGCACATACATTCACACTTGCTACAAACCTGATCTCTTATTAGTTTTGCAAATTCAAAGGTGGATGCAAAGGGGGTGGCAGATGGTGATACAGTAACAGTCTATGTTAGTACCTCTGATATCCGGGAATCAAATCGTGTTCCTCCAGAGGTACAAATGGCGACAGTTGAACGCATCAAAGCACTTGCCGAAAGGAACTATTCCAAAGCAGATGCACTGCACAAACAAATCACAAGTGCAGGATATCGGTATTTATTCGATGTTTATTTTATGCTACTTCAGTTTTTTTTTCCTTAACTCTGATGGAAACCTTCTCTGAATCATAGTATTTGTTGACAGAGTGCTGCACATCAGTAATGAAGATATTCTAGCACGAAAGTATCGGATTAGACTAAGGTTTCTGAAATGTAACTTTTTTTTTTAATTCGAATAGAGCCTTCTAAATTCTAGGGATTAGTAATTACCGTTTATTAGGGGTGGAAATTTCGACTCGTTTACTTATGAATCGGTTAATTTGAGTAATGTTTTATCTTTAAATGGGCAAAGTTGAACAAATTAGCTTAAAATTAAAATGGGTCAAACGGGTCGAATGTCATCCAAACTGTATTTTGAATGCATAAACCACCAGAATTTGATAAAGTTTCTTGATTTGGCGTAACATTTAGTTGTTGGAAACAGGGGAATAGATGCACCAGAAAGATCAATGCCTTATGGGAAAGAGGCAAAGGATGAGCTAGTGAAAATAATTGATGGCAAGCGTTTGAAAGTTTTGATCTTTAATGAAGATCGTTATGGTCGTTTTGTTGGAGATATCTACTGTAATGGCGTTTTTGTACAGGTATCTTTGCTGCCTATTTAAATTTTCAATCATAGTATCATGTGATGCAAGAAAATACAATTAATTTGTGAAACTCGATTACAGAAGATAATGTTGAAGAAAGGATTTGCATGGCACTACACTGCCTATGACAAACGACTCGAATTAACCAAGGTGATTGATTACCACCTTTTAGTTACATAGTTAAGAACGATTATTTTGGATTAATTAAGAACGATTATTTCTTATTTTCTTTTGGTCTTGTGAAATTGGTTGAATGTGTGTGATATCAGTGGGAGAAAGATGCCAGAGCTAAGAAAATCGGGTTGTGGGCTTCTTCAAATCCTGAAATGCCATGGGAATGGAGAAAGAATCGTCGTGAACACAGATATCCACATGTGCATACCTAGTTGGCAAAGCGGGTCCACCTGTATTGCTGACATGGCACCCTCGCGTATTGTTATTGATCATCACAAGGTTTTTAAGCATTTTCTTCTCTGTTTCTTGATGTTAGTATCTATAGCTTTTACCAATGACTACAGAAAAGCTCCAATTTTAGAACTTGTTAGTATTAGCAAAACAACTACAAATTATACCAAGATGATAAGAAGAGTAAATTCATGTTTATAATATTACTATCAGAGAAGAATGTTCAATATAGTCCATACTTAATTCATAGTCCTAAGAGACTAATTTTAGCCTTTGGATCATGGCATCAATGGTCCAGATTGTATTTTAAAATTTTGTGCGGAGGGCATTTTCGTAATTTACATGTGATGCTTTTACAAATCACATGTGATTGTATACTGAATCACCTGTGATTGCATATTAACATTTTAGGACTATGTTTTTTACATGAACTTTATTGAACAAAACTCTACTATCAGACATATATTAACAAAAGGGCTTTTAATTTTTAATGAAAAACTTTCATGAATACCAAAATCTCAAATTTGAGTAGACATATCAAACTTTACAATACCTGCATACAAAAAATTATGAATTTAATGCATTTCCTACCTGCATAACTATTACAAAAAACACACTAGAGCTACTAATCCTTACATATTTGAAGCACAAATCATAATGTCATAAATACCTAATTTTCCTTAACTTTCATCTCTATGTATACGCGATGGAACGGGTGGTTCCAAAGTCACGTCATTACTTCTTGAAGAACCTTCTTCCACCCTCATTAGCTGCCCGGCCGGGCCATGGTAGTCTTTTAGAAACCTACTAGGACTCGGGCTCGATTTGTAACTCGAGTGTCCTCCTTCTCGAGGCAAGGGCGATATAGTCATTTCACGTGATTCTATTTCTTCCTCGGGTTTTTTGTAAAACTTACCCTCTATAATATCATACGAGTTTCCCGTTCGGACTTCCTGAGCAAGTGAACACCAGCAACAGCATAACCACAACACACAGTCTGTAATAGCTGGTTTACCACAACAGAAGTTAGATGGCGGTAAGTTATATCTTTTCCTCATTTGAATCCTCCAAAACCCGCCATAAAGTAAGCCAAAAACACAAAGAAACACCCCGGTAATCCCTAACGCCTCTCGGACCGCCTCATTGTCGATATTAATGGCGGCCAAGTTAAAAATCCAAAACGGGGCCAAACAAAACAAGAGAAACGTCGCGATATGAACATACATGTTTCCAAACCCGAGTCTCTCCATATTCCACCCGAAAACACAAAAGCTACAACATAATGATAGAAATGCTAAAGAGATATCTTCCCAGAAATCAAATATACCTCCACTCCATTTCGGGCTAGTTATCGGGTCGGAATCTTTCGATGCAAACGAGAATATTCTTTCACGTGATTCTTGTTTTAGCTGGGACTCTTCATCGGAAGCGATATCATAGTCTTTCCCGAGGGGGCTAACGACACTGTAAACACCAGCAACCGCCGGGGCACCGATAGCTATGGAAAGAGTCACTGCCACCCCGATTGGCGGTCTTTCTGATCTCTTATACCCGACATTCAGACCACACAAAGCATACTGTGCAAAACAGTTAAGATTCAAAAGCAAGATCACCACCAACATATGTGCCCATTCGTGCGGTTTGTAACTCGCGTTCTTGGAATATGTTTTTCTCAATTTGGAAATGTCTTCTGGTCTCCATCTTAGAAGGAGTACGAGGTGATAGAGACGATGAGGGTGTTGGTAGAGACACATGAGTGTAAAGAGCGCATTGAGAATCTGGTTGTTGACTTCAAACCACGCGTTTCTTTGCGATTTTTTCGGGAGGACGTTGTTTAACATTCCCGTCATAACGAGGAAAAGAATCGCCCCCGAGATAGCGACGCAAACGATCCATATGAATAGAACCATGTTCATTGGATTCTTTATCCATTCTTTTGCCATGTTCTTGAGAGACCCCCAGTCGATTTTCTTACAAAAGACTCTACGCACACTTCCTCGTAGAGTATAATTAGTGGCAGAAGGTATGGTGCGTGAGAACACGTCTTTCTCTTCGGCAAGCCGTTGAAATTTTAGCGACGGGGAGTCCAGTTTACCGAATCCAAAGAAACTCGATGTTTTACTTTCGTGTAGAGGATTATGACTGCCATCAGCTTGAATTTGATCTTCCTCTTCAGTAAGAAGTCCCTTTTGATGGGTTTTTATGTGTAGGGGAACAAATTTCTTGAGTCTGGATCCACTGGCTTTATGTATATCATCTTCAACTCCATCATTATCCATTTGTGATCTCAATATTTAACCTTTTGAATATCGAGATCCGAATAACCCTACAGTTGATATACAGAACCGAATCAGGGGGTTGCGTATTAAATCTGTTTATCGCGTTTTGATACAATAACAAGCTGTTTCGATGATGTTTAGGATCGTTTACAGTTAACTTTTTATCTTGGTATCTGTAAAGCAATCTGAAGTTGTGATTTTGAGAAAGTAATTAGCAGATAAATAAGCAATCTTGAAACCAACAAGTATAGACAACTAGAAGCTTTATTAATGGAAGAAGCAGAGAGACCAACCTGTAGGAGAAGATCAATTGAAGTTTATACTTTCACCATCGATAAAACGTGTGACCCACAGAAAATTGAAAACTTGCACGAAATAATAATTATCGACATAGAAAGAATGAAGAACGAGTATATTGACTATTGATTCTATATTCTTTGTCTGTCCTTCGAGAAGATTTCCATTTGGCAGCCACCCTGGTGGAGGTAACAGTCAAACAACGGCGTTTGTCGGATTATAGTGTTTTTGCAGAAGTAGTCCTCTTAGATTGTTGTATTGACAAGTAAAGCCTTGTAAATAGCATATATGGCCTACAGACCCTTTATGTTTGAATCTCTTGAATCTTTATTAACTACCTATGTCCAAATTCCTTTTTATCCCCCTCCTTGCCCTTGTCGTATCAGCGTCACATCATTATTTTTTTTTCATCCCACTCTTCATTACCCCACATCCATCCCATCTTTCACCTATATATACACACACATATGGTCAAATTAAAAAAAAAGAACTTGGCGTGAGTGGGAGCCAGCTAAACTCAGCGGGTATGGGGTGAACGATGGTGTTGGCGTGAGCCACGCACTTGACATCCGCTGGTTGGATGCGGGTGGCCTAAACGTTAGTGATATGCTACTTCTCCTTAGCTTGAGCACCATATTTACATCGAGTAGCAAGACGGATAAAATAGTTAAAATCTAATGTATACTTTAGTTCAAAGAATACACAATAATGCTTTTTAAATGAAAAAGAAGAATATTTGTATCATGAAAAAAACTTAACACACCATACACTAACTTCTTATGTGTCGGTGTAGATTTTGTTGTGAATAATGTACATTGTTATGTATATTAATTTAAGTGGTGAGTTAATTTCCAAATAATACCATTTTTATTTATTGAATAATTACTCTCACCGATTCGGACATTAGTCTTGGTTCTTTAGATCGTAAAAACATATGGTTTATACGAGAGGGGACGGAGTGGATCACTTGATTATTTCATCACTGTCAAACTAACCATCACACTAAACCACTACTCAATAGAACTATCGTGCTAAGACTCGAGACTTGCATACTGCCATACTCCTTTATACACATACAAAAGGGGGAAAAAATCCGCCATATATGTGGTCACATTAAGATAAGTGATTGTAGATTAAGTAAGACGTCGAATAATAAAAGATTTATCAAATAATTAAAAATAAAAATAAGCATGCTATAAACAAGGCTATATATAGCAGTGAGGCCCCACAGCAGGCAATAAATATGAAACCATGAAAAAATAAACTAATCAGACACATGTGAACTCAGGTAAGATCATCTTCCTCCATCTCCTTGGCCTTTAGCATGTCCTTCACCCTCAACAACAGAGTTGTTTTCCATGCATCCTGTGTTCACACATCAAACTAATTCACAAACTGATCTACCCAAAAAAATCTTTAAAAAAAGTTTTGTAATTTTATATCAATATATCATGTTTTTATCATGTGTCAGTAATACGAGTTATAACTTATAAAAAGGTTTGTCCAGTCTTTATTTTTCAATTCGAGCGAATGTTTATTTTTTTTAAACGGTGCATTTCGAGCAATTGATGTTGTATATTTGATTGTCGGTCTTAGATGTCATAACTTCAAATATGAAATGTTGGAAATGATAATAATATGACTACAGAATTTTTTTACCAGTTTAGTGATGCTATCGAATTCCTTGATTGCATCGGTAAATTTTGCAACATCTTCCTCGTCAATTGAAGCTGCCAAATCCTGCCATTGATTTAGAAATCTTAATCTTTATGCAACAGTTCCAATCACAGGCTTGGTTTTAAGATAGTTCTAATACATTCTTAGCTCAAAATAAGGTGACATTTTGGATTGTCTATATATAACAACTAGATATAGAAGTAAAAAATAAGCCATGCAAAACGGAAATCACCAAAAATCTGGTAACCTTCTTAAGCAATTATCCCGAAAAGTTACTATATATATTATAATATTTGACCCTCTACAACATGAAAATCTATCCTAAAAACACTAGGAAATTGCCTACATTCTCATAAAAGATAAATGCCCTTGAGGACTTTTATTAAATCAAGAAAGAGAGAATCTAGATCGTTGGACTATAGTTATCTTAAGTTCTAGCAACAATTTTCCTACATTCACATGGTCCTTTAAGTAACACAAATATAATGAAGTAACTAAATAAAGAGTGAGAGAGAATTATGCAACATACCGCCAGCAATCTGTATTCGCGTGATCCTGCAAATGTTGGATCGAGATCCTACAGAAGCAAATATGCATTCAAATCATATCTCTTAACCATGAAGCTACACAAAGAATTCGGTAAGCAGTAAGCTGAATCGAATGTCGAACCTGGTATTTGTCCAATGCATTTGTAATAGCAACAACATCGCCTTTACAGAGTTGGCAAATGCCAGCATTAAGTAAATGCCCTTTAACTCCATATTTAAGCAGATTATTGTTGACTGCCTGCCTTGCTATATCTTCATAGATCTCAATTGCTTTCTGATATCTGACACATTTTGGGATAAATGGTCTCAGTAATACTTCCATTACAATTAGGTATCACTTTACATATATTGGATGCTACTAACACATAATTGTAAATTGGGCAGTGGTTGAGCAAAATAATATAAAATATGTGCATATGGGCCCAAGATCACTAGTAACATCTAAGATGTCAAAAAACCCACTTACTGTTCCAGTTCAGCAGAATATTGTGCAATTTTCAACCTGCATTGATTTGCAGAACTGCTGACTTCTTCACCTTGATAAAGATCAGCTGCTTTGTCATAGTAAACCATGGCTTGCTCCAAGTTTTGTTCCTGTTCATATAACTCGGCAATCTCCTGCCAAAAAAAAAAAGAACGTGCAACTTAAGCCTATGTCATTATCTCGGTGCCAAGCCAACCAATAGAAAAGGTACCACTGTAATACTCTGAATCATTATACCGAACTGTTAAGAATCATTTCTTAATGTACTAAAAGATCACAAATGTTCAAGTTTCATCGAAATTTCACTGATTCCATTTCAAGTTTCATAACACTGGGATCACTAGCAATCTTTTTGAAAAATAAAATAAACAAGGTTACAAGGCTATTCTTGATGGTATAGGGAGCTGATATTTGATGACTGGATTCAAGAGAGAGCTGGGATAAAATTCAAGTTTTTATGGTGTAGGGAACTCGTATTCTATTGAAAAATAATAGGAACAACTGAACAAGCCTAGTATTGAGACTTGAGAAAGGGACAAAGAGTAGCACTTGTGAAAGAAATAAATCTCTCACTTAGACAAAGTCATCCTATTAATTTACCTTGCAGTACCTTGCAGACATGCCAAGCCTCCCAATTTCCATGAATAAATCTAATGCTTTCTCTAGGTGAGATATGCACTCTGCAAAGTATCCAATGAAGATAAACTTCTTTAAAATATAGAGGATTATGACAATATATGCATTAAGAATGGGAGAGGATAGAACAAAATATATCATGTGTCTTCTCAATATATGTATATTCAATGGAATGATGTTTACTAGGCCACCAAAGTATTGAAAAGTTTTCACTAAGATAATGCCTGATTCTCAAAATTATCTTAACGGCCAACCAAGTATCGGTTTAGTGTCATTAATAACAAACTACATTGATACTTTGGTAGCCTCTAAGGTATAGCTTTAGTACGTGAACACCTTTACGAATCTTATAAACACTTGGTTGTGCTGTGTTTAAATTCTCTTATTAAAGGGAATCAAATTGAAGCCAACTTTTTAAAAATTTCATGTGAGAACCTACTTTTTAAAGGGAATCAGATTGTTTGTGCTATATATACATATACTAAAACATAGAACATTTGGCTACATATCCCAAAACGTTTCACATGAGCAAAATGAAGCCAACAGTTAAAGAAAATACAACAGTAGAACAAAACCACTGTTGCAAAATCATATATGGAAATTGAAAAGATAGACACCTGTAGTGTTTGTTTTCTTATAGCAATGACCTGCATCAGCATAAGCATTAGCAGCTTCATGTTTGCTATCCAACTGCAAACATAAACCGATTATAAATACAGTATTCTGGTAAATTTGCAAGCCTGCAATCCTAATATCATACCTTCAAATAGCACTCTGCCAATTTGACATACACCGCCCCAGCTTTATCCCCTGATAAAATATCTCAAATTAGACAGAAATTCATGCAGATGCTAGCACCTAGGGCATATAATCTACATATAATTCAATATCGATATGGAATTTGTCATCATAAACCTATATCAAAAAACAATTTGACGTTCAAAAGTAGTCGTTATTGCTGTGAACGATTTCCATTTGATGTTTGAAAATCGTAAATTACTTAAGAAAACATTATACAATAGGAAACGAGCATCACGAATGCATCATGTTGAAAACCATAATCGCGAAATCAAAGCATCAACACGGGACCAATACAATTAGATCCTACAAACCCTAGTGAACATACATGATTACCTTCATAACGTATACATTAATGTCGAAATCAGGACGAACAATTTTATTAGTTATCAATCAAATTCATTACAATCGGATTGTTTGATTCATGACTTACAGGATTTGCCAAGTTTATAGAAATTGGCGGCTTTTTCATATAAATCGGCGGCGTCTTCATGCTTGGAACCGAAGATAGTCCAGCCGCTAAGCTTCTTCTCTGCTTGCTTCTCGAAATCTTCACCTTTGGCAATTTGATCAGACATTCTCTTTGTTTTCTGTTTCCCAGAAGAGACAGGGGAGGGTTGGGAATAGAAAAGCGTAAAACGAGGGTGTAATGTGCAAAATGGTAGTTTTGATGTTACCATACACACCCTTCTTTGAAATAAATTTTCATTTTGTCACTACAACTATTTGAAATGGGAGATGATTTCTTGCTTATAAACATCAAAGATTAAAGCTATATTAAAGGTTAGTAAAAATATATATTTTTCTTGAATAAATTAATTTACAAGAAAAAAATATCATCTCTTTATTGAAATAGATATCCACATTTTCCCCGATTCTTGCCTTAATTGGAACTGACCTCGATATCAAGTCGATTGACTATTTTTATCAGGCAGTCCTAAATATAGAAGTGAATATGTTTTTGGTCCGGTTCAAGACCGGTAAAAATTGTTTTAAATAAAAACTAATTCTGTTTTTAATTCTAAAAGTCATGTTTGTCAACGTCGATGATTCAAGTACATCGACTTGAGTATTATAACCACCGTTGCCTAAAAATTGTTCAAGTAATACCGTTATCTTATTCAAATAACTTAAGAAAAAGTTGTTTTCTCAAATATAATTTATATGTGATTTAGTTTGTTAAAACTTGTATATCTTAATAAAAATATATATCCAAATAACTCAATATATACATTTACCTACTTTCATAGTTATGTATATAAACAAGTATACCAATTAGATTAAATTAAAAAAATTTAAATTTTATTATAAAGATATACTTCAAAGAATTTGATGATAATGTAATGTATAAATTTCTGATTCTAATAGATTTACCCATATTTTAGAAGCTTATATATATCCATGTATACGTTTTACAATTACTTTATTATATATGTTAATACTTTTTAACATATAAATATTCAGAATTTACTTTAACAATACTCGTATTTATATATTTTTTTTGAACGGCAAAAGAGAGACACAAGGAGAGTGCTTCGGCATTGCCATCACACTTCCAAGTGAAACTCGAATATATTAAAACAGAAACAAGCAACAGAATGTTGCCATAAGCGTAAACCGAACAAGAAAGATACATATTAAGAATAAAAAACAAACGACGGATTGAGGCACCAATCGCTCCAATTGTAGGAGGAAATATGATCTCCCGAACGGTGGTTGAGCCAAACCTGAATCTCGCTAAACGCTGCAGGCACGGATTAGATGGGGAGAATACCCGTTCGTTCCTGCATTTCCATATCCACCATACATAAGTGTATAAAACTCCCATATAAGTGCTTGTTGCTTATTCCCTCTCCAACCTAGAACATTGCTCCAGTTGATTAAACTTTCCACTTCATTCGGAAGGACACATGCAATATTCCACCAGCTTTTTACTGCTTCCAACAGATGGTCTTCAAATTCATCTTCACAGCCACATAAAGGACAAAGTATCGGAAGCAAAACAACTCCCCTTCTTTGCAAATTAGCTTTCGTGGGGAGACACGTTTAAGCAAAGCTCTCCAGGACTTTAGCAGGCACCCATTTACGCCAAGAAAATTGAAAAGGATCCATACTTTTAAGAGAAAGTTCATCAAATGCTAACCTCAAAGAAGACACCGAGAACCTTCCCGAATTATCGATCGCCCATCTGATGGTTGGATCGCCGGAACCACCCTGCTGATCGATCAAAAACCAGTCCCTAAGTGGAATATTTACTTTATTATAAGCCTTCAAACACCTTAAGAATATTGTTCCACACTCCACTGAATTTGAAATTCCTTTTTCACTAGCTTCTTTCATCATCACGTTAAAGACTTCCGCTAAGATTAAAAACAGAAAGGGCGACGCCTTGCCTCAACCCCCTCCCCATTTGAAATTCCGAAGATGGGGCACCGTTAATAAGAATGGAGACCGATGCTGAAGATAGACATCCATATATCCATTTAGCTCCGAATCCCATTTGAAACAAAGAATCATCAAGAAAATCCCAATCCACCGAATCGAATGCCTTTTCAAAATCGATTTTGAAGATCATCAACTCTTTCTTAACTGTTTTCGACCAAGCTAAAATTTCGCTGATTATAAGTGGCCCGTCAAGAATACTACGGCCCGAGATGAACGCCGTTTGTTCCGGACCAATGATAGAATCAATTACAAACCTCAACCTGCCCGCCAAAACCTTTGTAATAATCTTGTATAGACTATTTAAAAGGCTAATAGGTCTATAATCTTGAAAAGAGATCGGTGATTCAACCTTTGGTATAAGAGCTGTGAACGAAGAATTACAACCCTGGTCAAACTCCCCAGTTTCCTGAAAATGCTTGAATGCGTCAAACAAGTCAAGTTTGATAAATGTCCCAAATTTTTTATCACGCCATGAAAGTACCTAGTGTTCTCGTCACCATCAACTGCCCATTTAATTCTTGCTTTTTGTTTCAGATCTAACTTGTAACTCTTCTCTATCTCCTTTAAACGTATTATAAGTTTTTGTCTCTGCATCCCAAATAGAAATCAACCCACCCCAACGCCCTCTAACATTTACTGCTTCAAAATTGAAAATGGATTGACCCCAGACTTTTCGAATACTCGTATTTATATACGGATACAAGCATGTATATATTAAAAGAGTATTAGGTATTATCCTTACCTATTGAAAATTACATAGTTTACCTAAAATATGCACAAAAATGAGTATCACAGTCTAAAAGCATACACTTGTAATAATAAAATATAGTGTGTAGAAAAACAATGAAGATATTTTACTAATTTATGACAGAAACAATATCTATCTATACTACTAACTACTATATTAAGCATACAACATTCTCTCTCCTCTAAAAATTAAGAGTTCTTAATTTTCAATCAAAACTCAATCTCCACCCTTAATTTTATTTACATTAATCTCATCCATCAATTCATTAAACATTCCATCTTCACTCATTTAACAAATAAATGTTCTAATTACAACTAATTATAGATTTTTTTCTCTAAAAAATACATTTCAATTTATTTTAAATAGTACTTATAATCTTCAAGTTTAAAATATAATATTAGTATTATTTAACTGTCTCATATGATTTTTAAGTAAAAAATGTATAAACAATATTACCCCGCCATTAAATTTTTTTTTTTCATATAACATAAATTCGATGAATGATACTATTTAATTATTTCAATTATATTGTAACGTTTAGATTTCATTCCTAAGAATCATTGCCTCTTCTTTACTCGTCACCACAAATATTCACCATCATTATTCTTTAATCGACGTCGCCGCATTGCACGGGTACCTTACTAGTGTCTATAAATATATAAAGGGCTGCTATGAATTTTATCTAAAATCTAATTAAAGTGTGGTTTACAATATAGAAAGTTAGATTGATACTTATCATCTATTCTGGACAGGTTAAAATTAGTATGGTGACATCATAACATTCAAACACTTACTTTTTTTAAATGCATGTGGGTTGCGGTTTTGAATCAGGCACACTCCTAGCCTGGAACCTAAAATAACCCCATTCAGATCTTAAAAACTCATACAGTGGCGGATTCAGGATTTGAAATGGGTGCTGACATAATTAGAAATGGGTAATAGCACTGGCTCGAAAAAATCGAAATTTATACTAGGAAATGGAATCACGGCCTCTAAAAAATCGAAATTTACACTACGAGAATAAAATTGGTTGGTGTCTCGTGCCCCCGCCGGTTGCCTTGGGTCCGCCCCTAAACTCACCACCTACCCAATTCTCAAAACCGTATTATCTATAACATATCAAGAAGAAATTATGTATGTCTGTAGTAATACCTAACTTAGGTGTTGTTACACTCACTAATCACTTAGATTAATTTAACACTGAACTGACATAAATACTCTTTATGTAAGTAATCCGTAAGTACTGAAACATCTAAATTAAGTGTTGTTAACAACACTGATCATTTCCTCATGTATTATTGTTTTTTATTATATTTTTTTAACTTCCACTACGAGCTACTATATCATATATAATTAACAAATGAAAGGATTGAAAAGACCAACTTTCGACTCCCTAGTCAAAATACAATAGATGCGTATGCTTCATTACCATTTAGATGATTAACATTAGGGGTGTTCAAAAAACCTAAACTCGAATCCCAACATGAATATGGATTAGCTTATTAGTGTCTAAAATGATTTATTGGGTTAACCGGCTGATCCTGACAAACCCCAAGATATATAGATCTCGTGGCAGGTTAACTTTCATATCTTTATTTTGGTTTGTGGTTAACATGTTACGCATTTTATTCTCGTGGCAGGTTAACTTTCATATCTTTATGTGAAGATAGTTAACAGAGACTCTTATGAATTCTTTAGGCTATATGCAAAAAAGAAAAATAGACCTCTTTTACACACACAAATTTATAAGAAATTTTTTATTGAAAATATGATATCTGTTATATCAACAATTAAAACAAATATAAATACTTTATCATACATGGTTATATGAATAATGAATTTCTCCTAGCATTTTGGAAGTAAAATTATGAATTAACTCTTCACTAGGTTATAAGCCCGCATTCTATTTTATGTTTTATTTGGTGAACATTTTATATAAATTAGACTTAAAAAATAAACTTTATAATTTTAGTATTTGAGCAATTACACCTAAAAGATCTGCAAAGATTTAATCAACAAAATATAGTAATTGAAAACAAAACTACATACGAACATTAAAATATTGCCGCTTTCCATGATAGCCCATAGATAGCCCAGTGTGTCTAGTTCTAGAAATTCTGGCCTATTAAGTGTTGAATATGTTAGTACCTAAGTTATTCAAAACCTGAGCTATAAGCTCATCGTATCTCCTTTTGTTGATAAAGTGTAAAATTTGTGCATTCTAATTCGGTTGTATTATCAAACTTCGTTAATGAATGAAAAAAATATTTACAAAATAATGATGATCAGCTGCCTAAAATATGGTTGTGAAACATTACCTACATCAAATTGCGCGGGTATGCGGGTATGCGTCTGCCTTGAGGGTACAACAATCAATTCGAGTTAAAAGAACTCGAATATATCGAACCATGTATGCTTCATGATGGATTTTCGTATGAAAAACTCAAGTTTCCAGGGGTGTTCTTCTTTTCTGTTTTGCCTAGAACGTATGACACATATATATATACACAATAATTAGTAAACAGTTAGTTAACTGATTAACCATGTTAACTACCAAAAAATCGAATTTATTTTAATAAAATAAAAAATTAATTCGGAATTTTCACATAGGCCAAATATCACGGTTTCATCTTGTTTGACCCAATTGCACTGTTCTGAAAACCGGGCCGGACCGGCCGGTTGAACTGGTTCAACCGTGAGCCGTGATTAAATCCGGTTCAAAGGTAGCGACTAAACCGGGCAATTGTGAACCGGGCGGTTTCACTAAAACCGGAATTAAGCGGCTAAACCGGAGCAATCCGCATCGATCTGGCATTTACAAAAGATTTTTAACTAAAATCAAAAGATGATGGAAGACCTAAATATAGGCAAGGACATCCTTCGGTTTGTTTCTTAGAAACAATGTGGGATATATATATATATATATATATATATATATGGAGATGTCCTTGTTTTCCCTCAGCTAGCGATGTGGGATATGGTTTTCTTTTGTTTTCTTCCTTCAGACTTAAGAGTCCATAAGTCCATCAAGTAATAATAAACAATTGTCTAATTCACTGTGATTCTTTTTCCTTAGTATTTTTTAAACTGTAGTATTTTAATTCAATAACTAATGATTTAGCTTATACGTATATTTAGATTAGATGATTAATAGTAAAGCATAAAATTGTTGAAGAGTAATGTATATATAAAGTTATAAATAATAAATGTTAAAGATTGTTGTTTTATGTAAGTTAAAATATTTAATTACATATTTTTTTTGTATTTATGTACTTTTATAGTATTCAAATTAATAAGTATATCATCCGGTTTTTAAGTACGGTTCAACCGGTTGGACCAGTTGGACCGATGAACCATTATGACGTCCGGTTCAATGACCAGTCCGGTTTTAAAAACTATGTTCAATTGTGAAACTCATGAGAAAACATATAAATAGTCAACTTTTTTTATATGTATCTCTTTGTATCTTCTTATGTGGGACAAAAAATCGCCTAATTGAGTGTCACTTCAGATTTAGACCTAATGTAAGAGCAATGAATCAAATACAACATTAACATATATAAAATATGTAATTACTCATATTAGATCTATGCTGAAATATAACAACAATAAAACACTTACTTGGTTCGAGATTTCGAGAATTTCAATTCGGTTGATTGAGGCCTGCAACTGCAGTCTCCTAAGATAAAAATTGGGCGGGTATGCGTTTGCCATGAGGATACAACAATCAATTCAAGTTAAAAGAACTCGGATCTATCGAACCATGTATGTTTCATGATGGTTTTTTTTATGAAAAACTCAAGTTTTCCAGGGTGTTCTTCTTTTTTGTGGCCAGACCGGCCGGTTGAACCGGCTCAAACGTGAGCCGTGAATAAATCTGGTTCAAAGGTAGTGACTAAACCGGGCAACTGCGAACCGGTCGGTTTCAACTAAACCGGAATAAAACTGCTGAACAGGAGCAACCCGCATCGAACCGGTCTTTACTAAAACTTTTTAACTAAATTCAAAAGATGATGGGAGACCTAAATATAGGCAAGGACATCTTTCGGTTTGTTTCTTAGAAGCAATGTGGGATCATAAAATATATATATATATATATATATATATATATATATATATATATATATATATATATATATATATATATATAAGATATGGAGATCTCCTTGTTTTGTCTCAGCTAGCGATGTGGGATATGAAAATCACCTAATTGAGTGCCACATCAAATTTTAGCCCTTATCTAATTACATTGGATTTCAAATTTGAAGATTGATTACACATGCCACATATGATTTTCAAGTTCTTAAGTTATATAGGATATAGATAGTCAATACTCTCCAAGATATTGTAAGAAATTGCTATATGCTTTAATTCATTAAGCCTTTCTTTTGCCATTCTAAACATTAAGACTTCAAACAAATTAAGTTTTGAGAATTTTGTTTGTGCAAATGTTAATATTATTGGAATAGTCAACAATACTCTATATGCAATAATTGTATTAGGAAAACAATCGACTTGTTTAAGATATCTTAACACATCTTCAGATTTGATAGTTTCACAGGGTAAAAACGTATCAAGCAGCTTCAACTCCATATAAAGTTAATTTATATCAAGATATAATTGTCCATCATACTTAAGTGCTGCTTCAACACGACTACAACATCACTTAAGATCTTTGTCATCAAATCTCTAATATATATATTTTGGGGCTTATAGATAATTATTTTAAATACGAGCTTCCAATTATTTCTATTTTATTAATTGGACATTACAAAATTATAACGTTATATCTATATATAATATACCTATATTAAAATTTAGGTCCCCTAAACCTTGGTCTTGTACGATCGCACATCTTCGCTATCTTAATACACCCTAATTATCAAAGTATGTAATCTTTAATCTAAAGAGTAACAAGGAAAATATAGGTAAAGTATCCTGAACTTTAAGCTAGTTATTTAGAGAAAATACACATACAACCATGAACCATACAAGATTCACAATATCCACATGTATGCTAACGAGGTTCTAACGGTTCCGTGCGTTATAATGAGAAAAATAATGATAAATAATATAATTAACATATAAACACAAATGATAAAATTATGTTTAAAAAACCAAAATAAGTATTCAAAATAATGCATGATTTTTTTTAATATTTAGGATTATAATTATAATGCATCACTTACTTTAGATTTAAAATATATATAGGTAAAAATTCATTTGAAAATCTTTTTATTGCGAGGATCGCGAGAACTAATCTTAATCGTCCAATTTCTCATTTTCAATTTCATCGTCCACCCATGAATTCCTTTAATGCACTTTGCCACATTCTATTTCCCCACGCTTTCAATACATAAATTTCACTAACCAAATAAACGGTTAAAATTAACTTTTACAGTTCTCATAATAATAATGGTTTTCAAATAAACATTCCCAGAAAGATATCAAAATGTTCATTGTTTAGTGAATCTTCTTCTACAATAAATGTGTATCTGTGTATATATAAAATGAGACGTGTGTATATTCTCTATATAACATTTAGCAAGGCTAAATATCACTGTAGATGAACAGTAGTTTTTTTTTTTTCTCTATATAACATTTAGCAAGGCTTAAATCCTTTCCACTCTTTCAATCCTCAAACAACTCCTATTATGTCTATCATCAGTTTATGTGTGGCGGTACTCCTGTAAAGGTTCGTTTTTTTGTGGTGGTGTAAGTTAGTGTTTGATTTATTGATTTGTTCGGTTTTTGAGTTCCATTTTCCGGTCTATGTGTGTTTCATGTTGGGTTTTTTCAGGTGTAGGCTTAATAAGGGTGGTGCAAGGTCGTCCACCATAGATTGCGGTGTCAGACTGATCGTAGCTGTGGCGATGGTCAGAGACAGCGAGAATGACGATGGTGCAAGGTTATCATGAGTCAATGGTGATGTAGAGGCTGAGGTGGTAGTAACCGTACCCTACCCATCAATGTTTGGAGCCCAATCAACCCACACAGAAGCTCCGATTAACAGGTAAGGAGTAGTAATGTTCAACTCCATGTCTCCATGATTGAATAATCATAATCATCATAAGAATTATAGAAGTAAACAAACATAAATTATGAAAAATTGTACAGGTGCAATTGAGTGTTGAGAGGATGTATGGATGTGCTAGGAGAGTAAATACAGGATAGTTGAAAAAATTCATAAAAGACTTCTATCATAATTGTGCAAGGAAAATATGGTTAGGAGTACGTAAATGTGATGTCATAAGGTTTCTTTAAAGTTTGGTTTGAGCTTCAATATACGTATCTTCCTATTATAAATATGGTTAGGAGTACGTAAATGTTATGTTAATCTTCCCTGCTACAATCGTCTTAAGGCTTCATCTAATTTAGTGGTTGTTGATTAAGTTTTGGTTTTGTTTTCCCCATTTGATTTTGGTATTTTTCAAAAATAATATTCCTGTTTTTTCTATGTATCTCTTGCTAGCCCTAGGTTGAATAGGTAATGTTTGAGATGGTCTGAAAGGGTTCACCTTTTTTTTTCACTAATAAACATGTTGAAGTTTTTTTATTTATTTTTTCGGTTTCTTTTTTAAAACAATAGGTCGATGTGGTTTATTTTTATTTGGTCGATGTGGTTTCTTTTTGTTTGGTTTTCTTCACTATTTAGATACATGCAACACTATTTCTAACCACAACAACATATGTCAGATCTAGAGAATATTCAAATCCGCCTCCAAGACATCTATTTATATGGTCATGCAGCTTGGGTATATGTTGCATTTTATTGTGATGTAGATTAGTTGTATCTTTTTTTTTTACTCTTTTTTTTAAGACGAAAAGCAGCGTGGGTATTTTTGGGTGGGGTAGTGTGGGAATGGGGTGTTTAGTAGATATGTGCATGGAAGAAAAATGAATTTTAGAATAATAGATGAAAAGAAATAGTGAAATGTGTGTATCTGAGATTTGCTAAAGTCTAAAGAAATGGTAAGCTATAGATGTTTATGGAACTTGATCTTGAACATAGTGAGTAGAAGAGGACCAACTTGATCACACACTACATAAAGCTGGCCTCTTAGACATGTACAATTAATAAACCCTACACAAATATATATAAATATGCAATTATATCTATTTAGGAGCTGAACTCTTATCATCCAGAAATTACATATTATATATGTATTACTAGAATGTTATCTAATATATGAAAAACTGATTCATGCTTTAGTTTAACCTAAATTAGGTGATGTTGCTATTACATACTATTTAAATAAGAGGTAATATAGTTAATTCAAATGTTTATTTTTTAAATAGTTTGTGATAGAAATACCACTTAATTTAGAAAACTTAAACACTTTTATCTGGAAACTATATATTTTTTGAAAGCTATTCGGTACAAATTGTATTCTATATTATACATATTCTGTTTATTAAAAATGTTTTGGTACCCGCCGCAACTCGCGGGCACCAAAACCTTGTTTAGAATATTATATGTTAAAATATATAAGAAAAAAAAATAATGGAAGAAAATTCCCTACTCTAGAGGTAGATTTTTCTAGAATATATTATTTATTTTTCAATTTTTAATTCATATTTTCCTTGAGTTGAGTGCTACCGAGTTCCCATAACGGAACAAATCAAACGCCATAACTTTCCCTTTTTTAATCATTTTTCTATGAACACCGATACAATATGCTTTGCTGTTCAGAATCTGAATCACACCTCAATTTGTTGCTATATCCATATCTTTTCATCCAAATTTCTTCTCGATAATCCCATCACAATCACCAAACTCCCCAGATTCAGTCATGAAACCAGAGATTAACCGAGATCCCACTCCAATCACCGCCCTTTTACCCAAGTCAAATCCACCGGAAAATGAAGTCCATGGGACGTCTTCCATCTCCGGCGCTGTATTCAACGTCTCTACCAGCATGATCGGTGCTGGGATCATGTCGATTCCTGCTACCCTCAAGGTTCTCGGTATAATTCCTGGGTTCGTTGTGATTCTGATAATGGCGTTCGTGGTGGACGTGACGGTGGAGTTCCTGTTAAGGTACACCAATTACACCGGCGAGGCGAATACCTACGGCGGCGTCATGGCAGAATCGTTCGGGAAGTTTGGTTCTTATGCACTTCAAATCTGTGTCATGATTTCAAACCTTGGAGCCCTCATTATCTACTTGATTATCATTGGTAAGTTCGAACTGAAAATCCTAATTTCAGTACTGATTGATTTGATTATCATTGTTTATTTGCAGGGGATGTGTTATCGGGAGATCAATCCGACGGAGTATTACATTCAGGGATTTTACAAGAATGCTTTGGATTTCACTGGTGGAATACCCGTGCTTATTCCGTCCTATTCGTCGTCATCTTCGTCATGCTTCCGCTTCTTCTGCTCCCTCGTGTGGGTTGGTACCACCGACATAACATCCTGTTAATTTTGACTTTTTCAAGTCAAACTCGCTTACTATATGCTCTACTTTGACTATTTTACAGAGTCGTTAGCTCATGCTTCAGCGTTATCGATACTTCTAGCAGTTGTCTTCGTCGTTATCATCTCCGGGATGGCAATTTACGCCATGTTTGAAGGTCAAACTCAAGAACTTAGACTCGTTCCGGATTTTTCCAACAGTTTATCCTTCTTCAACCTCTTCACCACCATCCCTGTCATGGCCACCGCTCTTGCCTGCCATGTTACCAGTAAGATTAATCCACTTTCAAGCTTCCAATATTCATAAAATTTATAAACGGTATGATCTTAAATTCTTGATCTTACTTTCTATTGGCGTATATATAGTTCATCCGGTGAGAGCCGAACTCGAAGATCAATCAGTCATGACATCAGCAGTTCGGATTTCGTTAGTTCTAAGTGTTGTGATCTATTTTGCTGTTGGGTTTGTGGGTTACCTTCTTTTTGGAGATTCGATCATGGCGGATATGCTTGTCAACTTTGACCAAGCTTCTAATGCGCCTGGTGGGTTAATAGTGAACGCCATTGTTAGACTAAGCTATGCGGTGCATCTGATGCTGGTTTTTCCGGTGATCTTTTACACTCTACGGGCTAACATGGATGAAATGATTTTCCCGAGAAAATCGCTTCTCGCGAACGATTTGACGAGGTTTGTGTCGATTACTTGCGTGTTGCTTGCGTTCATCTATATGGTGGCGGTTGCTATCCCCAACATTTGGTACTTCTTTCAGTTTATGGGTTCGACAACTGTCGCTTGCATCGCGTTCGTGTTCCCCGGTGCTATTGTTTTGAGGTAAGAATTCTATACAATCAGCATTGTAGATCTAGCAGCATTGTTGGGCAGTGGCGGACCCAGGATTTCTGGGGACCAGTAGCACCATATAATGCGAGAATAAAATTAAATAAGTTCGAGGGTCTGGTTCGGGTTTTTTTTCGGGTTTCCGGTTAATCGGGTCGGATTAACGAGGTTTCGGCTGTTTTTCTGGTATTTTAAGGCCAAATTTTAAAACAAAACACAATTTATATGATGACCTGTTAACTAAAATGTTATTTTAAAGGTAAATTAAAGTATTTTAAAGGTATAAACTGAATGATTTAACTATTTCTTATCATTTTTTTAAAAAGTTTCTTTTTTCCTTTGATTTTGGTGGCATCACCGGTGCAACCCGAAAATTTACCGGTAGCATCGTCTCAAAAAGTCAAAAATTAACACTGCGAACCGTCAAAGGACTGGTGGCGCTTGACCCCCCCCCCACAAAGGGCAGGTCCGCCCCTGTTGTTGGGTCGGGTTATTCGAGTTTTGTGTTATTTGGTTATGAGGTAATATAATTATACTGGGTGTTATTGTTTCAAGGTAACAATGCTATACTATCAACATTGTGAATTGCTGAATCATAATTAGGCAGTACATTACGAACCTAATGTGAGTTGTTTTCAATAAAGTCCATATAATAAATATGGTCCTGAAATATTTAATATTCAATCACGCGTGATTCAGTATACAATCACGTGTGATTGTAAAATCATCACATATGAATTACAAAAATGTCACTCTTTCAAAATTTTAAAATTCAATCTGGACAATTGATATGACTGATCCAAATACTAAAATTAGTCCCTCAAGACTATCCATTAAGTATGAACAATATTAAACATTTCTCTCATTTTATAACAGGTTGGATTAAGGGAAATGATATACACATAATAAATATTACGACAATTTTACATTTACAAACTTGTAACATATTTTTCTCATTCGCATATTTAGGTTAGGTTGGGTTGGGTGGGTCCATTGCTTTTTTATTAATTTAGTTTTATATTTAGCATGTAAGATATTGATAGGAAACTATATGTTAGGTAGTTATAACTCTTTTTCAATAGAGCATTTTAAATGATTGTAAGCATTTATGCACTTTAGGTCACTCTCTGTCTTTTATTAATTTATTGCTAAGTTTTTCTGGAATTAGCTTAAATCAACCCATGTTTAAGCAAATATTGACTTGTTTAATTGTTTATATGGTATGTAAAGAGACAAAGAGTAGCTAAAACTATATTTAAGACCTAATTTCTTATACAACTAGTGACGGATCCAGGAATAAAGGTGGCCACTACATATAAATCTTAGGATAATACGATCACTAGCACCAACGCTATAATCAAATCTTTAAGCATGCAATCTTAAACTTGGCGGCTTAGCCCGTGTGTGTTAACATATATAATGAGCCGATTTTTGTTGTTTGTAGGGATGTTCACGGGATTTCAACCAAGAAAGATCGTATAATGGCGATAATAGTGGTGATTTTCGCGGTCGTGACTAGCCTCATTGCCATCTCCACCAATTTGTATAGTTCCTTTGGAAATAGTTAGTAGTTTTTTACTACACTAAAGTATTATATTCCAAAGAAAGAAATATAAATGCTTATCATACATGATTAGTAATATCTGCTTAAAATCTCAAGTGTCATTTTGCTAAAATACACGATATTTTCTTTATTTATAAAGGGTTTAGTCTTCGAAGTTTTTTCGAAATTGTCATCTTTTTATTATATTACATATTTAACTTCGAAAATTATCATATAACATGTAGAAGTTTCAAAATAACTTGTTTGATAGGTAAAGGTTATTTTCTTTGCTTTATTTTTAATACTAAATTATTATTGAAAAATGTCGTTTAATATACCAAAATTTAAAAATCTACTAATTACGTACTGAGAAACATAGTAATGTGCTATTAACCTACTATCAAAAGTTAGATATACTAGATGGCAGATATTGAAATTTCAGTATATTAAATAACAGTTTTCAATATTGGATATACTAAATAGCAAAAAACAATAACTTCGATAGACTTTCAGAAACAAAACCCTGTTACAGAATACTTAAAGTTATAACCATTTTTTAAAGTTTAGTTCATCAAAATGTATCCAATTTGTCAGGTTTTTTTTTCTGCCAATGTGTGTATCGGACTTTATAATTTTCTAGTGTGTGTATCGCACATTTAATTTGTTGTTATTATATGTACTAAACATTCTATTGTGTATACTAAACTTATACATTTCTTTTCCTATTTATGTAATCAAAATACGTACAATCGGTAATTATAATAAACAAAATTATTGATCATCTTTTAATAATCATAATTTACACAATTTTAATCGTGTTTTATTTTATTTAAAAATTGGTAACTATAATCAAGAAATTTTATAATACTTTCTATTATGATGTTTCTTTGATTTAATAATATTCAAAAGATATCACTTTAAACATTGTTTAAAGAATAAAAAACGTACATTTAAATTCTCTAAAATATTATTTTTTATATATTAACAGATGTAGACTTAAAGGAAGATTTATTTTTATATAAATCTTCTATGATTATATTTTATTTAGTTTTTAAAGCTTGTTTCTAATTGATTGCTTATAATAGAGATTTAGCGGTGGAACGGTGGATTATCAAACGAAAGTTTCAAGATCAAAATATGTTTTTCTAGTGTGAGAAGTGATTTATATAAAATAATTTTTATTTATATATATCAAGATACAAACAGTACGTTAATTTATATGATACAATATGATAAAATATAAAATTGTTATGTGTAATCATTTTGTTATGTATAAAAATCACCTATATTTATATAACTCAATCCTAATGTATCTTAAAAAAACCAAAAATAAAAATATTCTAGTTTTTTTAATTGAGTAGTACTTTCTCAGTGATTCAAAGCGTCTAAAGCTAACGTTTAAATATATATGGTTTTATTTTTTTATAGAAAAAAAAGAGAAATGTTAACTAATTCGATAAATCCAACTCAATGATATATTCTCAACTCTCAAGGATTGAATCAAATATATAGTCAATATGGCCAGCTCAGCTCCTAATTATTTGTTTGATTTCAATAATAATTCTTGTCATTTTGGTGGTTATAGGATTTAAACGTGGTCCATTCATCGATGTAACGATTTGCACTTATACGTCTCATTGTCTCAACTAGTCTACATCATTAAAGAGATTATGCCATTAAATAGTATCCTATTTATTTTAAAGTATTAATGTAGGAGATTTCTTTTTATTACTATAAGATAGATTGCTTATTTTATGTTAACAAAGTGAAATGTTCAATATAGTCCAAAGTTTTTGTGTAGTCTCAAAAGACAAATCTCAGCTACAGGATAAAAAAAAGACAAATGCCCACCAGCACCTCGGGCCACCACCACTGCCGCCGACCACCACCTCCGGCCGCCGCAATCACAAGTGATTGAAGCACAATCACATGTGATTACCGCCAACCACCACCACCGACCATCACCTCCGGCCACCACCACAGCCGCCGACCACCACCTCCGGCCGTCGCAATCACATGTGATTGCACACCGCCAACCACCACCACCGACCATCACCTCCGGTGACACAATCACATGTGATTGAAGCCACAATCACATGTGATTGCACACTGCCAACCACCACCACTGACCATCACCTCCGGCCACCACCACAGCCGCCGACCACCACCTCCGGCCGCCGCAATCACATGTGATTGAAGCCACAATCACATGTGATTGCACACCGCCAACCACCACCACCGACCATCACCTCCGGCCTCCTCCGGCGACGCAATCACATGTGATTGAAGCCACAATCACATGTGATTGCACACTGTCGGACACCACCGCCACCGCCGCCGACCAGATCTTTTTTTGAAGCATCAAATGACGAATTTGAGACCAGATCTGAACTCCTCTCATCAAACCGAGTTGAACCACCACCATCCCCACCCTGAACAACTCCGGCAGCTGGCGAATTTGGTCTCGTTGGCGCCGGATCTGAGAAATAAAACTCCGGATCTTTTTTTGAAGCATCCAATGACGAATCCGAGACCAGATCTGAACTCCTCTCATCAAACCGAGTTGAACCATGTGCTTCACCACCATTAACTCCGGCCGTGGTGGTCAGATTTTGCAACGGCGGCCATGGTGGTCGAAGTTTGCTCGATTTCTCGTTAATGGAGGATCGTGAGGACGATCAGGCTCCATAGTCTTGTAAGGGAGTTAAAACCAATCACCCTCACCAAAAATCACGATGATCCGACGGTGGGTTCGCCGGAAAACCCTTTGTTGATCGTGTGGCTGAGATTTGTCCATCGGGACTACACAAACAAGATGGACTATATTCAATACAACTCAACATGTTAAAGCAAGGATTTGAATTTTCAGATTCCTTCAACCAATTGAGCATGTCTAACATTGGTGTCCTGACAAGATTTCATTCCTAGTGGTGATGATAGAGTTTGATCGGCCTTTTTACCGTCGTTATTGCTGGATTTAAGGAAAACAACAACACAACTTTCCTTTAAATTCAATAACTAGCGACACAAAGCCAATCAGATTCTAATGTTACATCTAGGAAGAAATTTTTGTTGGTTCACCAAAGTTTGATGGTGATCAAATGGTGAAAACTTCGATAAAAACTAAAACCTTAATCGAAAAATTAAAATTTTTACTTACTTTAGCATTTCAGGAAAAAAGTAAATTACCTATCTTGTAATATATATAAAAGACTATTTTGATAAAATTTATTAGACCATCTGAACCATTTATTTTAAAAAGTATTTAAGTTTAACCATTTATTCACTAAAAATCAAAAAATCAATTTTGACTTTTTAAAGTCAAATTTATTGGAGATATTTTCATATACGCCCTTATTAAATCATATTTGTCCACCTTAATTTATAAATATCATATATACCCTTTATAAAATTTTAAAATATCATATTTAACAAAAATTTTAGTTTTATCATTTAAAATATTTTATAACCGTTTTAATTCCTTTTTAATTATAAACAATAACGTTTAACTTTATTATCCTTAATTGTAAAAATAGTTATTGATGATTTATATAAGAAATACAATTACGTCTCTTCGTATCATATTAACATGTTTCTGCCATCAAGTCTGCCCTCCCGCTTGCGTCGATGTTTTTATCGCTGGTTAGAGTGTTGATGTCGTATGTCGTCATTTTTTTATAATTCTCATTTAATTCACGTTTTATTATTATTTAATACATTTTTATTAATGTTTAATATTTATTATTTTTTAAATCAACCCGTATATCACACGGACGTTTAGTCTAGTTAAAATAATACATAAGTAAATTATACATATCAAGTTATCAACACTTTTAAATAAGATATTTTTTAGTGACCTAAACTCGTAATTAAAAGGACTCTTTACTTTCTTTTAAAGTTGACGTGCTAACAAGGGTGGTTAATAGAAAAAAATTAATAAATCATAAGATATAGCACCTTTTATTTTATTTAGGGTCCTTAAAATTTTATATAATAATTTTGCGAGATGGTAAAACATAGATAGTTTCATACCTATAGGTAGCACGGATAACCACTTAATTTCTCATATATAATGTTGAATGTTGCCGGATTTTTTTAATTTTATATTGTTACTGCTCATAGCTAAAATTAACCTCTCAAAATAATGATTAACAATTTCATTTTTGTTTGTTTAGCTTAATTCAATTAACGATTTAACCAAAATTTGTTTAGTTTAATGTTACTAATTGCTTTGGCTTACTATGTCGATTCTGACTTGTTACCCAACCTAACTTGGTATTAGTTTATCAGTTTATATGAAATTATTTTGAAAGAGTTATCAGTTATGAAGTGAAACGAATTTTTGTGCCATCTCCGTAAAAAAAATCCATATCTATTACTACGGTAATTAAGAAATTGCAACCTTAAATATAGGAACAAGCCAATCCATGAGCACATACCCCTTAATCCCTTATGAAAATGAATTATTTTTTGATATAAGTCATTTTTGGAAGGGTTTAGACGATAGAATAACATCCTATTTTAAAAAAAAATAGTGATGTAGGTTATTTACCTTTTTATTACTCAAATATGTAATTTACTTTGTGGTCACCCGTTAAAGTAAGGATTTGAATTTTTCGATTAAGGTCTTGGCTTTAACCAGAGTTTGCCCGTTAGATCACTACAAAACTATGGTGACATGTCCGGAATTCCTTCTTAGAGGTTAAGGTGGAGTTTGATCAGCTCTTGCCGGACGTCATTGCGGGATTTAAAGAAAGTTGCGTTGTTGTTGTTTTCTTTAAATCCGGCAACGATGACAAACAAAAGGTCGATCAGACTCCACCATCACTACTAGGAAAGAATTCCGATCAGAGCACCAAGGCTTGGTGGTGAAAAAAATGGTGAGAGTAATCCGAAAATTCAGGATCTTACTTACTTTAACAGGTGAGCACGAAGTAGATTATCTGTTTGGGTAATAAAAAGTTAAATTATCTGCATCGACGTTTTTAGAAAAGTAGGATGCTATGCAGTGACTTAAACCCTTTTGAAAATGGTCTTTTTAATTTAGAGAGGTTTTATATCATTATACAAAATATTCTTACTTGTCCTCTTACTTATAAAAAGAAACACAAGTGTAAATAATGATGAAAAGAGGCGAGTAAAATGAACTAATAGATTATATATATATATATATATATATATATATATATATATAATCAGGATCAAATAAAAAGAGTTTTATGGTACAAAGTGTAGGGAGAATCCCTGTTGCGCCACGTGTCTTTTTATAACAAAATTAATGGAAGGGCATTTGAGACATTTTATCACTCCTCCCTTCATTATCGGTCCCCACTCCCCACTATCACATCGTCCCTTCATTATCCGCCCCCCACTACCCGATGCACATTTCAATCGTAACTCACCCCCTGCCCTCTTCCCACAAAAACCCTAATATCATCCCCGCCGTAACGTCGCCGCCCAGGCATCATCGCCGCTGCCCTCTTTCCAATCTGCCTCCATCGCTCACCCAAACCCTAATTTTAGTTCCCCACTGTCGTTTTTGTAAATCGCAGCCGTATTTCTTGTGATGCGCTGCTGTCGTAGCTATTGTGATGCGCCGCCTCATCGTTTTTGTGATGCTCCGCCGTGAATCATCCAACGCGCTTTTGAGTAGCCACCGTCAAGGATCTCACGTCGCCATCACTGTTGCCACCGCCCATCGCCGCCCCTGGGTTGATTCGCCATCGCCGCAACAACTGATGCCGTCGCTGACTATCACCGGCACATATGAAGCCGTCGCCGCCTCTGCAACCACCATCTCACGTCGCCGTCACCGTTGCCACCGCCGATCGCCGACGCTGGGTTGATTCGCCATCGCTTTAATGGAGGTTCTAGGGTTTTCTGAAATTTGCTTCAAGAAGGTTTACATCATCAGTGATTCAAGGCTCTCATATTCTGATAAGTTTATGTGCATCAAGTTTATTTGATTTACTGGCTCATTGTGATTGATGAATGTATCATATTCTGATAAGTTTTCTGTTTTTTGTGCATCTCTTATGTTAATTTACTGGCTCATTGTGATTGATGAATCAAACAGATTCCAGATGCACTGTGTGTCTGTTTTTGTTTTTTTAATGACTCTATGATTATCATCTATTTTTGTGTATATCAATGGCCAATTCCAGATGCACTGTTAAATTTTTGTGTTTTTGTGCATTGTAATTATCATCTGTTAAATATGTTGTTGATATAGTTGACGTAGGACATTAGGTTGTGAATCAATTTCAGTCAAATTTTTGAATTTGTAATATGTTGAAATTCAGACGTGGATGTAAGAAATTGGTTAAATGACAATTATGTCCTTTAGTGTATTTTTTTTATAATTAAAAGAAAAGGAAAAAACCATATTTTTAGGGGGCGGTTATTGGAAAATGATTGGCTGAGATTTCTCCTTACTTTTTGTAGGATAATATTCTTTTTAGTGGATCCCCTCCCTATATATATATATATATATATATATATATATATATATATATATATATATATATATGAAATCTTTTAATAAGTAAATTAGTAGAAAATAGTAACAATGAATGGAAATTTTCTTTAACAAGGTTTTTAGTGCCCGTGTGTTGCGGCGGGACTTCTATATTATAAATTTAACGAAAATGTTTGATTGGTTATTAAAACACAAACATTTAATTCAATGGGTATCGTTCATTTTTTAAACCAAACACTAATCTTGTACCCTTAATGAGTGTCCTGGTGTTAAAAACAAACTTTTATCACATGTACAACATACTTCCAGAGCATCACTTATGGTCTTCCACTCTAACAAAACATATTTTCATAATCATTTATGACTTTCCACTCTAACAAACTTTCATCTCCGGTTGAACATACTTCCGTAACATCATTTATTGCTTCCACTCACAGAAATTCAGAAGCACTTAGACATCCTACACTTTAATCTTGTAGCATGAATCAACCTTTTCCAAAGAATAAGCATCAATATTTCAACTCTCGAAAGAAAGTAAACACATCTATCTCTGTATCAAATATGTATACTTATATAAACAAACTTCAAAATACACATCTATTAAAAAATGAAACTTAAAAACCATTAGAAATCTGAAACTTACCACAGACACGAACCACCCTTGTAAAAATAAGCAAAATCGAGCCTCATCCAATACTAATAGTCACACAAATCAACCATGTGTCATACAACCTTAGAATGTAGTGGTTGACATAAGATTATTGTAAAATATTTTCTGATGTTAACTTTAACTATATCAGACTTTGAGGTAGACTTTGTTAGTTAGTTTTTCAAATATTAACTTTAATAAATTAGACTTTGAGATATAATTTTTTTATAAAAAAATAATCCTTATGAGAAAACTACATTTACTATAGATGAAAAAGTTCTTAGTTTAGATAAATAATATCTTAAGAGTAAAAAAAACACTGTAGATAAACAGTGCTTATGAATAGTAAAACAACATTTGATAAATGTTAGTATTTGAATTTTTGTGGTGATTTTATACGCGAGTAAACTTTTAATTAGTTAATAAGGGAATCAACAATTTATAGCTTATGAACCAAAGTAAAAAAGACTATTTAAACTGCTTGGATGTCATATTTAAGAGGTCTTGCTGAAAAAGTTGTAGTTAGAATCCAGTTTTTTTGTTTTCTTTCTAATAATTTTAGAGGTGTGTTTGGTTGTAACTACCGATAGCCTGAGTAATATCTTTAAGATTCAAATTAACAGAAACGAACCGGACCGAGACCGGTTCGGACCAGGATTGGTTGGTCCGGTCTTCGGTCCTAGTGTTTTAGGTTTCGGGTTTCGGTTACGGTTTTTGAACCAATCTCACGGCATGCTGTTTTGGTGCACGACGGGAAGATTAATATCAGGGTTTTTGCATATTAATACGCTACACGTATGGGAAGAATGTTTCACGACGTGTGCAATGTCTATTTTTTGGTGTGATTTAATACTAAACGACAGATTATATTAGATTATTGATCTCCTGTAATTGTAATCTTTGAGCACTTCATAAGAAATAATCTCCATTTTGATCCTTGACGTAGTTTGATCTTATTTCTAATCTCAAGCGAACTACGTCGTAAATTCTCGTGTTCTTCTTTTCGTGTTGCAACAAATTTGGTTCTTGGTTAATATACTTTCCTTATTTATGTTTCTTACTCGGAATTGATTAGCAAACAAATTAAAATTTCGATCCTCAGTTATTACATTAGGTCAATTTCAATTTCGTATCAATTAAAACCGAGCTTATCCTAATCATAGGCGGACTCCCCCTCACCCCACCCTCCCTACTTCTAAGGAAGTGGATAGCAAAAACTTTAAATTTTTTAATCACCCTCAAGGGACATGAAATAATAAGAAATTATATAATGCTGAACTACCAAGTTTTTGAATATAGAAATGGATTTTTGCTTTTATTTTGTGAACATAAGTGTCAAAATTAAGAGATGATATAAGGAAAGAGAATTAATACATTATCATATCATACTTTAAGTAAATAGAAAATATGAAATAGTAATAAAAGGATAATATAAGAAAAGGCAAATGGTCGAGAAAGGTAATATATATATATCAAAATTTGTCAATAAAAGTAATTTATAATTTTGTTAGAAATCAAAATTTATGATCTTTTCTTGACCAAAAAAATTTAACGTTACCTTTATTGGCAAATTTCTATATTTAGGTTATTTTTCTTGACAATTTGTTCTATTAGAAAAGATAATTAATATATTACACATGTCATACTTTAAGTAAATAGAAGAATGAAATAATAATAAAAGATAGAAAAATATATCATTTCTCTTATGAATAAGAGGCTAATAAAAATTTTACACAAATAATTAAGAAAAAAAAAATGAAAAACAGTTAAATATAATTTGTTTCGAACACAAATTAAGCATGTCAATTCCAACCTTGCTTACTGAGCTGTCCAGCTCTACTTCATCTGACTGCATAACCGTCCAGGTGCATTTAATTCTACACCACTCGCCACATCCAACTCTAGCTAACTACACTCAAATTATACCCGCCCTTTCTTTTCCGATTTTACCCTCCATCGTCACCAACTCACCATGCCCGTTTTCGTAATTTCCATTCTCCCTGAATCATAAACGCAATTCCCACATATAAAAAGCAGCCAATAGAATGCGATGAACGTTGAATAACTGTGAGAATTCAATTCGGGATGTCACTAACGAGCTCGGAAAACGCAGTTCCGCTTCTGTCGGAGAACGATTTGCCGTCGACGTCTGCAGAGGAGAAGCAACCGTCGGTTTCCGGAGCTGTGTTTAATGTTTCCACAAGCATAATTGGTGCCGGAATCATGTCGATTCCGGCGACTCTTAAAGTCTTAGGAGTAGTTCCGGCGTTTGTGTTGATCGTGCTGATCGCGCTTCTGGTGGATGTCTCTGTGGAGTTTTTGTTGAGGTTTACGTACGCCGGAGGATCAACGACCTACGCAGGGCTGATGAAGGAGTCATTTGGACGGATAGGATCTGTTGCTGTTCAGATTTCAGTTATGATCACAAATCTCGGTTGTTTAATCGTTTATCTCATTATTATCGGTAAGCAATACTAACATAGGTCTCTGATTATCAATCGAGTTTCTGTTATATTACTTTAATTTTCTTAGAAATGAAATAACTGATCTAACAACATGTTTTCAAAATTTTGTGAATCAGAGGAGTTAGTAGCAATCAACTTGTAACTAATCGAATTTCTGTCTAGATTCACAATAAAGTTTTGGTGATGATGACATTAGAATATGCGATTTTAATCATGAAAGCTTAGTTAGCCTTTTTAGAGTTGATATTTGGTTCGATCCATTGCAATATTTATTGGAATTGATGATGATATATGTATGTTTATTGACAGGGGACGTGCTCTCAGGGGATCAATCTGGAGAAGGATCGGTTCATTTGGGGGTATTGCAAGAATGGTTTGGTATTCACTGGTGGAATGCACGTGCCATCACGATCCTCTTTATCGTCATCTTCGTTATGCTTCCATTGGTCTTATTCCGCCGTGTTGGTAAGCAGTATCTCATATCTTCCAACCCCATGATATCGACAGTTATCTGATTACTTTCAGTTAATTTATTACAAGTCACCGAACCATTGCTAAACTTGATTTTCATCAACAGAATTGCTGTCAATGAGCTCCGCAGTAGCTGTTCTGCTGGCGGTGGTTTTTGTCGGAATTTGTACTGCCATGGCGGTCTCCGCTGCTGTTAGAGGGCAAGCAAGTAGCATCAGACTGTTACCTCACTTAGATGATCATGCTGCCTTCTTCAATCTCTTTACAGCCATCCCTGTTATCGTTACAGCTTTTACTTTCCATTTCAATGGTAAAGATTCAGTAAAACCTATTTACATGGAAAATTTTGAAAGCTTAATGACTTGCAGTGTAAAAAAATGGATTAAGATCATGCCCACAAAATGACAATACAAAATAATTGTAGAAATTTAAAGCTTTCCTGTCTACCAGCTTGTTTTCCTCTCTTGATAGCCAATGAGTCTTGAACTAGTGGCATTCTTACAAGATTCCTGAAATATGCAATCACAGAATGTGTTTTGTTGCAGTACATGCTATCGGAATGGAGCTAGGCAAGCCAGCTGCAATGGCTACTGCAGTTCGAATCTCTTTAATACTTTGTGCTTTGATTTACTTCTCTATCGGGCTATTCGGGTACATCCTATTCGGGGATTCAACCGAATCTGACATTCTAGTAAACTTTGATCAAGAAACCGGTTCAATGATCGGGTCATTATTAAACGACATAGTTCGATTAAGCTACGTGTTCCACTTGATGCTTGTATTCCCTTTGTTGAACTTCTCTTTGAGAGCAAACATAGATGAGCTCCTTTTTCCAAATAAGTCTCTACTTGCTAAAGACAACAAAAGATTTCTGTCACTCACATTGATTCTGCTAGCAGCAGCTTACCTCTTTGCCATAGCCATTCCAAATATATGGTTATTGTTTCAGTTCATGGGGTCAACAGCTGCCGTCTGCATTGCCTTCATCTTCCCTGGTGCACTTGCTCTGAGGTAAACCTTTTGAAAATAACAGAAGTACAGAACTCATGTTTTAAGAATTAATTTTCTGATTAATTAAGCTAATTGTGTGAGTTTTCCAAATATGACAGAGATGTTCATGGTATATCTTCAAGAAAGGACAAGATAATTGGAGCAACAATGATAATTCTGGCTGTAATTACAAGCACAATTGCAATTTCATCCAACATCTACAGCTTAGGAAACTAAAATTGATTTTTTTTCTTTTTTGTAATGGTCTATTGTGTAATAGTTTTGCTCGTTAATTCATTCTTTTGTGTCATAGAAATTCATAAATTAATATAATGTATCATAAATTTATATGTTATATATGAAAACTAAGGTTCTTGAAGTCGCATAGTATTTATGGGGTGTTTAAGCATTATTTGCATAATTACATTAATTGGAAGGGATAGAATGTAAATTGTTAAGGGGTAGTATGAAATATGTGAGGGGGTTTTAAGAAAATTGTGTATTAATGTAATTAATTATAAGTTGTTTGAAAATTATGTTTAATAACTTCAAATATATTTTGTTTTGAGAAAAAATAATTATATATTTGTAATCGTCTCATTTTTATCTACGTTTTGATATAAATTTTATCGGAATATGAGGTTTTTTTAAAATTAGTATAATTTAATTGTTTTATCAACATCTAAGTAGTTATTGGACATTTTATTCGTCTTTTATAGTTATTCCCTCTACATAATGTAGTCGATATAATCACTGATTTCTTGGTATTTCGATAAAAAAATTAAAAGTATACTATAACTAATGGTTAGCGGCATAAAGTTGTTTACAAAACTACCACTACCGTTAGAGCTTTTTAAAATTAATTGTTAGTTGTGAGTAAATAACCCTTTAGAAACTAGAACTCTACATAATTACTGGGTAGTGAAACAACTGTCATGATAGTGAGTTTTGTAACTACACATACAACTTGAAATTTTATATAAAAATAGTAATTGTCTAAGTTTTCTTATTTTTTAACTAATATCTTGATACATAAATTAAAAGTTATTATTACATGGATATTTGAATTCAGTGAGATCTCGTGTTTTCAATTATATTTAATTGAACAATAAATTACACTTAAGTGATTTACGTATGTATAGACATAATATATTCTATGTTAGAATCTTATTTTTATGCGATCTAATTTGCGTATACTTAAATGAATGTCATCATTATTTAACTTTTAATAAAGTTAGTTTACAATTTCAAATATTCAAATATATAATTGGCTAATAAAAATGTATTTAAAGCACTTGATATTATAACATCGACAATAATATTATAGTTATGTCTTTACAATGTCGGAATAAAGCTCCATCATGAGAAACACATTAATATTATACTAAAAATTTTTACAAGTGTAATGTAACTTTATATTTCTTATAAAGAGTATTTATAAAAAGTATTAAAAATACACGTTTTTACTCCTGGATAGTTATATGTGACGGTTTCTCGAGTGAAGAGTAAGGATTGGTTAAAAGTTTTAATTTGCGATGATGAAGGAAACCATACTAATAAAACCATGAATGTTGTTTATAAAGAGGTCTTATAGAAAATTTAACGACAATCTTATGTATAGATATCAAAATTCTGTAATGGTTATTCATTTCTTATTTCTCTTACGAGATTTTATTTTTCTATCTATGTTTTATAATTATTTTTACTATACGTGTTATGACTCTTTAAAACTATATAAATTTTAAATTGACTTATATAATCCCGTGTTGATACACGGATCGCTTAGCTAGTAATTATTTATATGAAAGTATTATTTTACATTCATTTAATTAAATATGTAATTGCATTGTATGAACAAAATAAAAACTCAATCCGATGACTATTTTAAGAAGGATGTAAAATTTAACCGGTAGTAATTACTGATTATAAGTTTCCGATTTGGTATTTAGTTAACAAAAAAACAACAAACTTTGGTATCTGTTTGGTCTAGACAACCTAATGTCAAAACTTCTTACTTATTAAATGAGCGCGCACACACAAAACTTCAATTGGTGATATCTTCGTAGAATCAATATTATTTTGGGGTTGTCTAAATAAACAACCCTAATTTGCTAAAAAACAACCCTCCATAATTAGATTTGATTTAATTATAATTATAACTATTGTTTTAAATATAATAATTAATAGTTTAATACAAGTATACTTTCTAGATTTCTACTTTATTATTAGATTCTTTTTCCCATAAATGTAATAAACATTTTTATAATAATTGAATAAACTTTTTCAAGCATCGAAAAGCATAATTGATTAATATAAATGCAAAACATGACCACTAATATTAAAATTATAAAAAAAACATTATTCAATCATAATCCTTTATATCTATATGATGTGTATCCCCACCACTAGGTTTCAGTTGTCTATAACATTCCAAACGTGACATATACATGGACTGGCATCCAGTTGTAGATAGGGCTCTATGACGGATCCAATAACCCGAGATGGTAGGCATTAGGTAATCTCCTTCTAATTGTACCATCACATAGTGAATATCATATACGTGTGAAATCACAATAATTTTCTAAAAAACACTCTCCTTAATTAGATTTGTTTTATTTTCAGATTATAACCATTGTTTTAAATAAGATAATTAATACAAGTAAACTTTCTAAATTTCTTTTTATATAATTAGATTATTTTTTCCATAAATGTAATAAACATTTTCATAATAATTAAATAAACATTTTTCAATAAATTTTTTAAGCATTGAAATACATTATTGATTAACATGACCGATAATATTAAAATTATACAAAAAATATTATTCGAGCATACTCCTCTATATCTATAGGATGTGTTTTCGGAACACTAGGCTTCAGTTGTCTATAACATTTCAAACATGACATATACATGAATTGTCATCCAGTTGCAGTTGGGGCTTTGTGACGGATCCAATAAGCCGAAATTGTAAGCATTGGGTAATCTCCTTCTAATAGTTGCAGTTGGGGCTTTACTGTTAAATAATTTAATGAAATTAATATTTAATTATTTAGTGAATGATAAGATATGAAGATTTAGCAGAAGAAATGAGAAATTTTCTACATAAAAGACGATTTGCATAAAACAAAAACTAATAATACACAATAATTATTATAAAAATGTTGTTACATTTATGGAAAAAGAAATCTAATTATAAAAAAAAGAAATTTAGAAACTATAGTTGTATAAATTATATATTTAGAACAATTGTTATAATTTGGAAATGAATATAAATCTAATTCTGGAAGATTTAGTGTGATTTTATTTGTAGATTTGGAATGTTTTTTAAGTAAAAGGATTGTATATTTAGCACTACCCTATTATTTTTCCTTCAATTGGTAAAACTACATAGGTGTAGCTAAATATTCAAATTAATTAGGTATAATAATTTTAAAAGTATAGATAAGTAAAATCTATAGATTTATTTTCATAATTACCATATGAATTAATTTAGTAGGATAAGATTAAAAATATTGACTCTAAAAAGTAAAAATTAATTGTTTAATGTAAAGCAAATGAATGGTCTAGATTAAATCTTTTGTTAAATTAAGGGTTTAAATTGTTTAATAATTTTTTTTCTAATTAGTCTTTTATTTATATTGGAATATTAGCTTACTACGAAGTAATTTAGATACTCGTATAAACATGCGGATAGCTAATTATATGAAAAGTTAATTCTAACTAAATAACATATGAAGATTCTCTAATTAAATTGGTGAAAGTTAGTTTTTTTAAAAGATAGTTTATTTATTTGGTAGATTAAGTTACTTGTTTGTTGATGTATTTTATAAATATTGACAAATCTTCAACCTTAGTGGTGGATTTACAGTTTATTGAATTTACATATTTGTTAATAAAATTTAAAAGTATTTCAAATTTTATGAATTTAAAATGAAAATTGAGTTTCAATATTGACCTAGTTAGGATTATTCAATTAAAGAATGATGTTAATTTTGGGTAAATGAAATATTAAGATTATCTAATTAAATCCGTAAGTGTTTGTATTTTGATAATATTAAAAGATATTATATAATTTTGTTGGCATACAACAAAAAAGTACCACTTAAGCTGAAAGGTAAATTCTACAGATTGGCTGTTAGACCGGCCATGTTATATAGATCCGAGTGTTAGCCCTTAAAAAGGCGCAAGCGGAGAAGATGGAAGTAGGAGAGATGATGATGCTTAGATGGACTTGTGGGAAGACCCTATTAGATAAAATTCCGATTAGTGTTTTCAGAAACGATTTAGGAGTGGTGTCTATTGTCAGCAAGTTGAGAGAAGGTAGATTGCGTTGGTTCGGACACGTTAAAAGGAGACAATCAAACATCACCAGTTAGGAGGGTGGAATCGATTCTAGTTCATGGCACTAGAGGCGTGGTCGTCCTTCTCTGAGGTGTGAGGATAGAGTTAGAGCAAATCTGCAGGAACTTTCTCTCTCCGAGTACATGATCTCATACATATTATCTTGGAGAAGAAGGATTAGGATTCAGGGATAGGAAGACGAGAGTTTGACAATCTTAGGCTTTCGATAAGCCTTGACATCAGATATGTGTATTAACTCCTTAATATCTTTGCGGTGAATACTTAGAATTTTTACTATTATTGTATTTCTTTTTTCTATAGACTTTTTGTTACTACATTATTCTTGTACCTTTTATTTTTTATTTTCTCCATTTTACATTACCAACTTTTAATTGGTACACCCACTTTTAATTATTTTTATGTATCCTTTTTAAATTGTATTTGTTTATTTATTTATTTATTCTTCGTATTTGATTTTATAGCATTAATTTCTTTGTTATTATTTTTTCTTTTTTCTTTTTTTCCATTTATTTATTTATGTTCTTTTTTTCTCTTTTTTGTTTCGTCTGTTATTTTTGTTTCCAGAGGTATATCTCAGAAAGCAATCTTTTTACTTACGGGTAGAAGTATGATTGTCTACATGTTACCTCCCCCATACCCCTATAACGGGATTGGGTATTATTGTTGTTGTTGTTGGCATACAACAACGCTTAAATGAAAGTCTTTGATTTTGGTATAAACCTTTTCACTTATTTTGAGATCGATGTTATATTATTTTAAATAAAATATTATTTTTATTGTTTATTAATTTATTATCAAAAATTTAATTTGATGTCATTATAAGTCAAGAGTTGTATTCAATAAAGTCTATATAAAAACATAGTCCTGAAATTTTAATATTCAATCACATGTGATTCAGTATATAATCACATGTTAATTACGAAAACACCACTACGCCCAAAATTTTAAAATTCAATTTGGACCATTGATGGGGCTGATCCAAAGGCTAATATTAGTACATCAAGACTATGGATTAAGTATGGACTATACTAAACATTTCTCTATATGCCAATGTGTACGTGTGCATTATATTACAAATTTCTCATGTTGTGATTATGTATGACAACTTTAAAAAATTTAGAGTTAATTACATTTTTGGTCATGTGGTTTACACGAAATTATAGATTTAGTCTTTGTGCTTCAATAATTACGACATTGATCCTTATAGTTTACTTTTCGTTTCAATGTTGGTCCTTAGAGTACTTAAAAAGACAAAACTACCCTTGTCCTTTTTTATTCATTTTTCAGTTCTAATTCATTTTCTTTTATTAATATATAATCAAATTTTATTAATGAAATACTCTTATCCTTTTTTTATTTTTCTTTAAATAAGAATTAATTAAAAAACAAAAAATAAATACACCTAACTTCACTTTTCAACAGTATTCTCTCTCACATCGTCTCACATTCCTTGATACGTGCCCACGTTCCCAGTTTCTTAATTGGAAGTACAAGAACCTAGGCATATTGTACAAGACTTCAATGCTTGCATGCCTAAAAAGTGAGTCCACGTATGAAGATGGCCGGATAACATGAAGGCTAGATACATGCATAGTTAGTTTATTTGATTTTCCTATTTTGCATCGTGGGTCACTCACGATTTGTTGCATTTCTCTATTTAAGTATTGTTTTTGTTTTCAATGAAAGAAAGGAAGAAGAAGAATATTGTTTTGATTACTCTTGCTTTAATCTATATTTCTTGGGAGATTAGTCATCTTGAATTGGCCTTTATCTTGGGAGATTGACCATCTCGAATCGGTCTCTATCAATTGTTGCTTTCATTCACGAACTCGCCATGCCTCGTCGCCGTCGTTATCCATCGGGCCTTGAAGCGTCTCTTGATATCATAGCGGAAAAATTGGCTCAACTTGTCGCCGTAATGGATGCCAACAATGCCCGTCTCGAAGCCTTCATCACCAACATCGACCCCACGACTCCAGTGACAAATACATCTCTACCACCACCACCACCACCCATCGTTGTTTCCATCCCCAAAAGCTACCCTAAGACTATGGTGACAACCTCGCCTCTACCTCCGCCACGACCAACTACCCACCGGGTGACCAAGTTCCACACCCGCCAACAACTTCCTAAGTTTCACCGCCTAACTCCACCACTGCTGACACAACAAACCCACAATATACGAAAACAAAAATATACGAAAACAACAAAAATACTTGCAGGAACTTTTTTTCTACATTCTCATTACTAACTTCAAGAGCATTTAAAGAGAACAATTACACTAATGAAAGCAAGATTACGTGACCCACTAAGCTAAATATGTGGAAGACTCAAAGCTATATGTGACCCACTACCCTTAATATATGGAAGACTAAGAAATGTGCATGCATGAAAATAATTAAAGACTAAATAAATACTAAATAAATACTAAATAAATCGGTCTTTGGTTCGGTTACGGTTTTGAAAATTACTAAACCGAATAAACCGAATTACATAAAACTAATTTTTATATTTATACTACTATCCTAAGTTCATATATGTAGATATATTTATGTATACCATGCTAGAATCCGAAATAATACTCATTAATCTTTGTGATTAACCATGATCGTATCATCATTATAACAATGTCAACTTGTTTTCAAGAAACATGAAAACTTAAAAGTTAGCTTTCATAATCATTTAATTATCAATAGTTTATTCGGTGAGCGTGAAATCGAGTAGACAACCGACCATACAAGTGAAAAATATTGTATATCGGTTTCCATTCTTAATAAGTTTGTATGTATAATCTTGTGAATAGCAAGTTATTAATGAATAAATTAAAAAATATGATTATATAAAATGAAAAAATGAATTAAACCGAACCGAATAAACCGAACAAACCGAAAACCGAACCGTTGAACACCCCGAAACATGCCATTAAGTTTTATTCGGTTAAAACCGAAAACCGAACCGAATTCATAAACGGTTTTCGGTTCGGTTTTGGTATTACTTAAACGGTTTTCGGTTCGGTTACGGTTTTACCTAAAAAATTTCAAAAACCGAATAAACCGAACGAAAAACCCGAAAACCGAACCGTTGAACACCTCTAGATATCTATGGTGATGGTGTTCTTAGATGATGACGGTGGTGGAGATGGTGGTGTATAGACAAGGGTTAGGTATTTGGGTGGTGGTTGTTACCTTCTCCAGCGAAAAGGTGGTGGTGGTAGTTGATGTTACCTACTCCGGCGGTGGAGGTCGCTTATGGTTGAAATATCGGTTACAAAGAGTGTGAAAGGGCAACCATAGACCATAGTTCAAACCTGGATGTGGTGGTTGATAGGTCGTAGGTTCCGTGAGCGACGGTGGTCTTTTTTTTAAAACAAAAAGTAAACTATAAGGATCAATATCATAATTATTAAAGCATAAGGACTAAATTTGTTATTTCGTGTAAACCACAAGAAACAAAAATGTAATTAACTCAAAAATTTATCAATATGTTTTTAGTTATATTTCATATTCCACCATTCATATCAATAAAAGTTGAAAATTCGCTTAGAGTTAAATTGATTTAAAGACAGCCTATACGAAGTGAAACTAACAAATGTCAAATTTTAATTTAATTGATTGGTCAAGATAGAATAATTAAATTAATCTTTAAAAGAATGGTTAGGATAGTGCAGTAAATTTTATGCATATTAGACCTTTATTTATATGAGAAGATCTTGTATGATATTTGAATTAGCTTATAGTTTATCGGTTTAAAAGTTTTTTACAAGTAGGAGTAAAATGACAAAAAAAAAAATGCTTACATATTAAATTGTCTAGATTAAATAACATTAAGGAAAAACAGGATATTGAGAGGGATGTATATAAGTTTGGTTATTAAGATCAAAATTTCTTAATAAGCTCTTTTGAAATACTTTATCAAAATGGGCTTATTAAGGTCTTAATAAGCTAATAATCTTAAGCTTATAAGATAATTCAAACTCAATTTTTAATAATCTTTGTTAATAAGCTAATAAGCCACTTAAATAAGATGTTAAAAAAATAAGCCGCTTAAATAAGCTAACCCAAACACCTAACAGTATGCCATTGGCAACCGGTTAAGTTTATAAGCCACTTAAATTGTAGAAACGAGTGATTATTACCCGCGCGTTGCAGCGGGAATATTATCACTTTGTCAAATCAATAAAAAGTAATTTTTTTTATTATTTATGTTGTATCTTATAAGTTTTAACATATAATGTATGATGTTTAGGTATAGTTAATATAACTTTTAAATAAAATAAAGGTATATTTATAGTTATATAACTTCCAAATATATTATAAAACTAAAAAAGAAAAAAACCGTTAAAAAGTATATTTATTAAAGTTTACAAAGAAAAAAAAATCCAAAGTAAATATTTGTTTTATGTATAGATGTATATTAATTTATGGTAGAGTGAAATAATTAGTATAATGGATTAATTGAGGAAAGAGTAGCAGGCATATCCTTTTCAACAAAAAAGAAAAAAAAAAACAACAACAAAAATGTGAGCTCATTTTTTTTTTGAAAAGCAAACTTTTATTAACAACACAACAACTCTATAAGACATAGAGCTGTGCATCCAAACATCCAAGTACATATTCACATCGATTAGTTCTACTGTTTCTTGACTAAATCATGACCATACAATTGAGTCAACCTACTCCTCACATTGCTTGAGAAGGGTCTAATATCCAATCTGACCAACTCCATGCTTTTTTCTTTTTCATTTTACCTTTTAACCATTGGTATATTAATATTTGGAAGTCAAAGTACAGATCCTCCATTCCTTTGCTTCTGCCTTGAAACACCTTCTCATTTCTATTCTTCCATATCATATATAGCATACCTTTTACTGCTCCATCCCATAGCTCTATTTGTTTATTTGACCAGTTTGCTCCCCTCTGCTTAACTACTTCTGTTACTGTTTTAAATATTTTGAAAGTAACCCCCCACCAAGAGAAGAAACGCTCCCATACGTACTTTATCTCTTTGCAGCTCACTAAAGCGTGAATCATATCCTCCTTTTCTTCCTTGCATCTTGGACATAAAATGGATGGTACATCGATACCTTTTTCTGCCACATTTGCTAGTACTGGAATCTTATTCTTCAGTGCCCTCCACACGAATACATTAACTTTCTTTGGAATTATACTCGACCAAACTGTTTTTTCTTCTTCTTGCTGCCCTTGTACTTTTTTTTCTTCCAGTAACTTGCGCACCTCTTTAACCACGTACTCGTTGTAATTGTTCATCGACCAAGACCACCTATCATCCACATCTTTTTTAAGAGATACCTGTTCCAAAACAGTTTTTATAGCCATACATTCGACCTCGACACGACCTCTAGACACCTCTAAAAAACCCAAAGTCCCATTCCCACCTGTGACCAACCCAGCGCCCCAACTCACCTATTTTAACCTCTTTATTACCCACTCTATTGAATAGTCTAGGACACGTTAATGACAAACTTTCAGACCCGACCCAATTATCCAACCAAAATCGCGTGTTGAGACCATTTCCCAACTCTAATTTCCAAAAAGAATTTAACGACACCCCTGACTCATCTAACTCACGCACACTTTTTATGATACCAGCCCACATGCTTGACCCTTTAAAGTGATAACCCGACTCAAAACCACCACTAGACCCATACACACTTGATATGACTCTTACCCATAGACTCTCCTTGTTTGACATGAATCTCCAGTACCATTTTCCCAGCAAACTCAGATTGATCTGTTTTAACTTGCCCAGATTTAATCCCCCCCTTTGAAACTGTTTGTAGTGATATCCCATTTAACCCACGGTATACGTTTGTTATTTCCCGACCCACCCCAAAAGAATGATCTATAAACTCTCTCTAAAACTCGAATGATGCCTTGTGGAGCATGAAACATAGAGAAGAAATATAACGGAATTCCTGTCAGAACCGATTTAATAAGAGTCACCCTTCCCCCAAAAGACATTTTCCCTGTTTTCCAACTATGTAACCTTGCGTCAATTTTATCCACCACTTTTTGCCAATATCGTTTGTTGTTCATGTTTACGTTTATTGGAACCCCCAAGTAGTTTATGATCTCCTCTCCAATTTTACATCCCAACTTCTCAGCCACTTCTTTTGCTTCCCTCGTGTCCACTCCAAAACTCGACAAACTACTTTTTCGCCAATTAATTTTTAACCCCGATGCTTCTTGCCAACTTTTGAGAAGATACATCATGTTCTTGATATTCCTCGCATTCCACTTACCAAATATTATAGTATCGTCGGCGTACCGTAAATGAGAAATCACAACTTTGTCTTTACCCACTTCTATACCATGAAATATCTGTTTTTCCACCGCTTCCTGCATCATGATACTAAATCCTTCTGCCGCGATTAGGAATAAATACGGAGATAACGGATCTCCTTGTTTTACTCCTCTCTAAACTTTAAATTCCTCTGATGGCGAACCGTTTATTAACACTGACATGTATGAAGACATCAAACATCCTTTAATCCACATCAACCATCTTGCACCAAATCCCAACTATTTCATAGAATCCAAAAGGACATCCCATTCAATGCTGTCGTAGGCTTTCTCGAAGTCTATCTTGAACATGAAACTTTTTCTCTTTTTTTTCTTTAACTCAAACATTGCTTCCCCTGCTGTAAGTATCCCGTCTAATATTGATCGTCCTTTAATGAATGCTGTTTGTGTTTCGTTTATTACCTTATTGATAACCATCCTGATTCTGTTCGCCAATATCTTCGATACGATCTTGTAATAGCAGCCTATGAGGCTTATCAGTCTGAAATCGTTGAATCCTCTCGGTTCTCTGATTTTTGGAATTAAAGAAATAAATGACGAATTGCACCCCTTCGAGAATGAGCCATCAATCCAGAAATTCTTTATTGCCTTCATCAAGTCTTCTTTAATTAAGTCCCAAAAGTACTTTATAAAATAAAAATTTAAACCGTCCGGTCCTGGAGCTTTATTACTACCGCAATCTCTAACCGCCTTTGATACTTCTTTTAATGAAAATGGTTTTTCTAATTCTCTTCTATCTACTCCATCAATTTTCCTGAACTTTGAAGACTGAAACATTGTTTTTCTACAATCTTTTTTTCTAAACAAACTTGCAAAATGTTTCACTGCCTCCTCTTTCATTTTCTCTTGATTACTATGCCACACTCCGTTGATATTAATTCCCTCCATATTGCTTTTTCTTGTTCTTCTCTTGACTGCGTTATGAAACCATTTCGTGTTTTCGTCTCCTTTTGACCACCACTTAAGTCTCGCTTTCTGTTTGAGCATATCCCCTCTCATTTTATCTTTATCTAACCACTCTTTCCTCTTTTTGATCCAATTTTGGTGTTCTTCTTCCGTCATAGATCCCTCTTCTGCCTTCTTTTCCATTCTGTTTACTTCCTGCTGTAGTTCTTCTATTTCTGCATTTAAATTGCTGAATTTAGCTTTACTCCATACCTTTAAATCTTCCTTGACTGTCTTTAATTTCTCCGCAAACTTGAGATCTGCCTTCTTAGCTTTTGCACTCTTCTCCCAAGCTCTCTTTACTATCTCAGCACATTCTTTATCTTCCAACCAAGCATTAAAAAAAAAACGAAATGGTTTTGGACCTGAGATGTTTTTTTCCTCAAACAGTATTACCGGGCAACGATCGGATAATTTCCTATCCAGCACCTTACATTTCAGAGACCCCTATTTTTCCAGCATACTTTCAGATAACAAAAACCTGCCAAATTACTGAATTTCATCCCCTTTGTACATATTCTTGTGAATCTTTTATCCCTTAGATGTACATCCACTAAGTTGTTATCGACTATGAACTTATCAAACTGTTGTGCGTTACTCAACACCAATTCCGTGTTCAGTCTCTCCTCCCTCGATCTGACCTCATTAAAATCTCCGAACAGAATATGATCAACATTTGAACTTTTTATGAGCTCTTCTAATCGCATCCACAAAAACTGTTTTTTATCAGCTACATGTGGACCGTGTACATTCACTATTAACACTTTACCCAATTTGTTACTCCAATTCCCCAATACTGCCACAAAGTTTTCATCTACACGTGCTTCTACATCCTTTAAAACATTTGAATCCCATACCATCAGTAAACCCCCGGCATTTTTAACAGCTTCTTTATGAACATACTCAAAATTACATGAACCCTAAAACTCCTCTATCATCTCTTCACTAATTTGATTCATTTTAGTCTCCTGAATCCCCAACATTACTGGCTTTTCATGATAGCATAATTCTTTTAACCATCCACTTTTCTCAATTGTTCCTAATCCCCTTATATTTAGCGACATAATCTTCATATTAAACGTATGGATTTAGAAACTTACCTTCTGGTGAACTCATGACTGGATGTCGTTCCACGTGAACCCCACCTGTGAACCAATTATTCTTGTGTTCAACGATGATTCCGGAGTATCTTTATCGTCCAATCTCGATCCCTTTCCACCCCGCTGTAGCTTGCTTCCCGTTTCCTTCGATTCTTTCCGCTTTGTTCTTCTAGCAATCGACCTCGCTAAGCCTTTATCTCTCTAAGACTCCTGTTACCCGAACCCAATGGTGGGAAAATAACACTCTCAGATCTCTTATTTTCCTTCTTTGAATCTGACTTCTTTGATTTTCCCCTTTCTCGATCTTTTTCTTCCCCTGTCTCTGAAACTCCAGCCCTTGTTTTGTCCATATAACTCTTCTTTGACTCTGGGCCAGTTTTAGTTAAAGAATTATTAAAGTCCACCGATTTCTCCCTTCCATTGTTTGGGCTTTCTCTGTTTTTCTTAGGCACAAATACATTATAATCCATTGAGTCCAGTCTACTTTCTTGATTAATTGTGTCTACACCCTCCCCCTCACTCTCCGTAGTTTCTGTATTCTTCTTCTCATCATTAACTTTTTCTTTTTCCATATTATTTACTTTATTGCTATCTTTCCCAATGAATCTTTGTTTTTTCCAAGTTACCTCTTCATGATTACATGCACATGCAGACTGTTCGTCTTCAATCTCCTCCTCCCAACTTTTCGACTTCCCCATTTCCGTTTCGTTTGTGTTCGGGACCTCTTCCTCGTTACCCATCTGATGTTCATCGTAATCGTCCTTGCCGGAATCGGAGTTCGAATCATCATCGGTATTTTCGTTTTCCTCCTCCAAAAACCCATCATCCTATGACGAAAACCATTCACCGTCGTCTGATTTCCCATCATTGGTCTTGTCTTCTTCATCACTTATTTCGTCTATCCAATCCACCTCCTTCATGAATATTTCTTTGGAACCTTCTTCGTACTTAACTATTAGGTGTTCCATTAATGGGTATTCGTATGCTGTCATTATGAGCACTCTACCAGATACCAAGGATGATGAACTGTTCCAAGAGCAGTTGGACGTCGATATAACCTCTCCCCATCTTGATGCTATTTTCTTAAAATTTTCCTCCGACCATAAATTCAGGGGAACTCCGTAAATCTTTACCCATGTCATACGTGAACAACTTGAGTATTCTTTACACCAAAATTCTCCCTTTGATAACCACCTCCAAATCTCATGTTCTTTATCTTTCAGTATCTCACCTGCCACCTGTTTAGATTCGAATGTTAATAATAAATCTGACCCACCAAGAAATTTCCAGTATAGCACACAGGGGCATGCTAACTTGATTATACTATCGATGTCTTCAAGCATTTCGTGGTCTTTCACTTTAGTTAATATACTGCTTTCCAGAATTGGTTCAACATCTCTATTAATTTTAATCCCTTTAATTATGTCCCACTTACTGAAACTCCTACTCTTCAATCCCCCTTGCATATTTCTTGTTATCTCTTCCTTTGTTTCTTGTTCTTCCCCAACCTTTTTACTCTCAACACTGTGTTTCTGTTTTGTGTTTTCTCCGTTCTTCTTCCCTTTTACTACCTCACAGAAGCTCCTTCCATCTCTTAAATTCTTTGTTTCCACGTTTCTTTCCTTGCTCTCCTCCTTTTGATCTCTATTTAACACTCTTCGATTTTGTTGACCCCCTATCTGTTCCCTTTGATCTTTTGCTACACACACATTTAATTTGTATGTTCCTATCCACAATCCGTTTAGAGATCTCATCATTTCTCCTTTATGTTTCACCTCTGTGAATCTCACGAAACCAAATCTTCTTCCATCTTTCAATAATCTCCTTGCCACATACACATCCCTTACTTTCCCGACTTTCTTGAATAGGCTCCACAGTTGCACCTCTTTGATCTCCTTTGGAAAATTGCAGAAGAAATAAGAAACCATACTGCCTCTAGTGTCTTTCCCATTAAATCGGTTCGTAACGTTCTTCCGTTGATTGTTCCTTCCTAGTTCAAAGCTCCAGTTTGAAGATCTTCGAGTTTCAGACCTCACTCTCTCTCTAGCGCTCACCCTCACTCTCTCTCTCATCTCACTATTTTTTCTTTTCAAATGTGAGCTCATAAGAGTAACTGGGCTTGAAACCCAAACCTTTTGCCTAAAAGGGAAATAGTTTTACCAACTCATCCAAGGTACTTAGTTGTTGATAAACCTCCATCTTCCTTAATACATATTTATGTTGTAGAAAAGGACAAAAAGTCACTATTCATAATTCCTATCAATTGTTATATATATATATATATATATATATATATATATATATATATATATATATATATGTATGTATGTATATATATATATGTATATATAATATGTAAGATTTCAATTATCATTAAAAATGATTCGTAAATGTTATCATGATTGGTAACCATCACCTGAAAGTGTAGTAGGCAAGATACTAGTACCTATAATGGGTTTTAGTAACATGAGGTTTCCGTTATGAATGGCTAGGGATGATGGAGAAACGATCACCATAATAGTTAGATCGCGTACATCTTAGTAAATGTTCGAATACTATGAGGAGCCCCTCAAAAACTCCTTGAACAACATGAGTCACTTAGCGAGAAATATGGACAAATTGGATTATCATTAATAAAGTAATGTTGATTTGTGGGGATCCATCATTCATTATCGCTGGATGGTTGAGTGGTCACTAAGCAGCATGAGTCCAAGGAGAATCCAAAGGCGGATCCTTGGCCCTACTCCCGTTCTATCGTATGCAATTTAGCTTCTTTGTTCTCACTACTAGAAAATACAGCTTACTGATAGATTGTGTTAGAACGCGATTGTGATCATTCACATTTTAGTTAAGTTTGATATTTCCATTAATATTTATCAAAGTAAAAGGTTGATTTAGTAAATATCTTATGTGTATATATACATGTTTACAAACCGTAATAAGCTAAGCTTTCACAATTCACGTATTGTTCATAGTTCTCAGCTCTGTCTATCGTACACACATATATCGAGTTCATCATTGTGTGTGATTCCTTGAATGGTTGTTTGATACTTGATACCGTGGACCTACAATTTGTACCAAAGCACAATAGTCAATCAAAGGTGAGTTATTCGATCTAAATATGTGTTTTTAATTATCCGACTTCTAGGTTTTATGTTCAAGAACTCTTACTTCGAATCACATCATGAATTACCTTTTGTTCAATCAAAATTGAAGTTATGATTGATATTACTTACTCTTCCCAAGTGTATTAGAATTGAAATTGAGATAAACTGAAAGCTAATTCTAGATCTAGATATGAATTTCTGTTTGAAATTTAAGGGTTCATATACATTGACCTATTCTTTGAAATGCAACACCATTGAGGCCTTTAATCAAAATAGAAAGTTGAATCGTGTCTTGAAATTGTTTCGAGACTGGCGAAATCGAAAGTAAGCATAATCGAAGCTTAATTCTAGGTTTTTGGATTGAATTTTGGTTCAGTAGTTTCTACAATCGCTACAGTTTTTGCAATCACCAAAGTTCAATCAGATCTGGAAACATAATCTTCTGAATCACCAATTTTCCAAATCGCAATACATTTTTCAGCTTAGAATCGCAATCTATCCTTTAACTCGGAATCGCAAATCACAAACCATCTGAATCACAATGCACACAATCGCAAACCAACTTGAGAACTCGTAAACCAGTTCGATCTGTGCATTAGTGTTATATACCTGGCGGGAGTTATTTTATTTTTAGCTTCCAATTAACTACCGTTGTTGAAATCCCACTAGCCAAGTTTGAAAACAATTCTTATTGTTATCACATTTACCTTTCCACTCAAAGATTCCTTATCAAGTATCAACTATGTTCACTGCCAAATAAGAAGTTTATAAAGAAAAGAAAGAGATACAAGAAGGTAGTACAAATCTTCTTCTTTATGTAGATTATGGCGAGAAATAGAAAACAAGAGCGGATGACTTGGAAGAGAAAATGCCAATCTTATTCAACAACTTTTTAAATTGACTAAAAAACTTTAGAAATCTGAATACAAGTTCATGAGTTTGAAATAGAAGAAGGTGCCAAGATAAGAAGTCTTGAGCAATAATTGTTGGATATTCAAAGCCAATGTAGTTCAGAAAGATTGAATTTTAAGATTGAAAAGATTCAACACACTTTTAAAATCTAGAAATTGGAACAAAACTTACAAAATGTATAGAAGAAATAGATATAATTTTTTTATTATGAAAAAGTCCAAAAGGGTATATCTTGCAAAGGTAAATAAATAGAGGTAGTTCGAGTAAAATTTTATACACGTGAATCATCAAATAGTATTGTGCATCCGAAAACCTCCTACTCCAAGGATAATTATTTTACACTCAAATCTTACACGGAGAAATTTATAGAGAGGGTCGAGCTTCAAAGAAAACTTTGAAATGAGAATAAATAAAAATTTAAAGGAATAAAAAAGCAACGTCTTCCTCAAAACAAATGTATTTATGTTTCTCGTATCACCCTTCATCATGTTGTTCATCGTGATATGAACAAGGGTGCTCGATCATAACTCCATGAAGAAAATGATGTAGATGATATTTGAATGAAATAAGAACCGAGGATGAAATAGTTTGGTATTATGATAACTGACTAGATATAAACTGAATGATAAATGTGGTGCTAGAAGTATCACATACCGTATTAAGAGAGGTAAATGTTAATGTAGGGCTTGACTAAGTCTTGAACCATGCATGAATCCAATGGTATTAATATGATGTAAATGAGATTATGTGTAACGGATCCTGGTTGGGAATAGTATGTGATGAAGATGGAATAATGATTTTAAGAGAGAGTCTAAAGATATATTTAATAAGAGATGAAATAAATAGTATGTATCAGACTGTATGAAAATTTTAAGTTGACTCAGTGGGGTAAGAGTGGCATGTGGAAATGTTTATATACTAAATAAGTTGAAATTAAGTATATATAAGATAAGGTGTAATGAGCAAGTGTAGATACTATTGACTGGAATTATAAGTGAACGATTTAAAGATATATGTTTATGAATGATATGAATACTGATGTAATTAAGATAAGGATCATGAAAAGTGATTTTAAAACTGATAAGTGAAACTCAACCGGTTTATTAAAAAAGGGATATGCACCAAGTATAGATAATAGAATTTAATCAGAATATGGTAAGATTGAGGCAAATGAGTAGTATAAGAGATAATAAATGATAGAAAGGTATGAATGATCTTTTGACCCTTATATTTAACTTAGAGTTGTTTTGTTGTAGTAACATGGATAGAAATTTAACTAGCGAGTTGTGAATGAGGAGGCAAACGAAGAAAACTTGGGTATAACCACCATAGGAGATGTTCAAGATTATATCTCAATTTATGGGGGTAGGCGTGGATCTGTACCCAAGAGACATCTTAGAGATGTCATGTAAAATCAATTTGATAAATGTTTTAAGAGAAATATTCCACCTAGTATAGCAAGGATGAGGGATGAGATGAAGAGTGAGATGAGAAGAGAATAAGAAGTGTGTTCGAGAAGAATTTTAGATATTGAAAGATGAAACAAATGAGGAAACTAGGAAAGAGAAAACACAGACCGTGGTCGGGGGATCTAGGCCTAGGACCGTATGAAGACATGTGGCAAGAATCATGCCGGGGAGTGTAAGTACAAAGACAAATTTTGTTATACATGTGGGCTACCACGACTTTATAATAAAGACTGTCTAGGTAAGTTTTGTTATGAATGTAGCCAGTATGGACATGACTCTTCGGAGTGCCCTAACTAGTTAAAGTGTTGAATAAACTATGAGACAATATAGGAAGTTCCTTTAAAAGTAATGTGTGACATGTGCGGATATAGTATGTACTTCCTCATATGATGTTAACCTTACAGTTAGTTAAAGTAAATAGAACTTTTGTATTAACTGTTGAACTAGTAATGGTTAATGCATATTAATTGTACCATGAGTTGATTCTAAGTAGGGGAGTTCTATGTGTAAAGGAAATAGTTAATGTTGTTAGGATGATTTGCATAAATCATCATGATAGTGATATCTATAAGGAATGAAAAGAAATTGTGTAGTATATAGATGATATGCATCGGAGTCCCGATAAAGCAATTGTGATGCAGAATCCTAAGGTAATTGATGAAACAAATATGGTTAGTATGTTTGAATAACGAGGGAGTATATAGTATTTGTAAGAATGAATATGTAAATACAAACTTACATGTGACAGGGATAACTAAATTGATAAGTACTGATAAAGAAAGTTAAGACGAATAATGGGATAAGTATAAAGTGAATAAGAGGCGAGACAGAGAATATTGAGAGTAGCGACCTAAACTGTAACCATATTAGGAAATATAGAGGTTTGATCCTCTTTCATTATGTAACTGCTGTAGTGCAACCAAAGACAGACCAAACTCGGATATATCAAATGGAGATATTGGTTAGATAGACCTACGAGTCCAAGTCAACTGTATTAGTTGAGTTGGTGTTTGAAAATCATATGTGTATATTTACAGATAGTTGGGGAATGATGTAGTGCCACTATAGAAAATACAGGCTGGTTTTGATTTCAGGATTCGTAATATGGGTAGATCATGACCCTCGAGTATCACTGTATCAGGTACTAGAGAAAGCAGACTGAGAGCCAGATTGTAGATTCAACGGATGGTTGGGTATAATTAGTGATGTGATATACAGATGAATAAACCATTTTATGTATAAGGAATAAGAATGATCAAATAGTTGTTCATCCAGAATGCCATCAGAAATTGAACTGAAAGTGTTGCATTAGTAGCAATGACCAGTAAACCAAATACTGTGACATTGATATAATGAATATGAAAGAGTTGACTCTTGAATTATTGAAGCTTTAGAGCCGAGCCAGCAAGGGCGTGATTTCGGGGATGAAATCATTACAAGTGAGGGAGAGTTGTAACATCCCGAATTTATAAAAGTGACTAAAGATATTATGAAATAAAAGTTGAGATAGGTGGATAGAAATTATGAATTATTAAATGGTTTTATGTAGTGGTTCCAAATATATTCTCGTTGGAATTTATGGATATCGTATGAATGAGTTGTAAGTCGAAAAGGGAAGCGCAACACCAGCTTTATTAGGGACTACCACCAAAGGCAGCGCCCCTTTCTTCCTCCCTTGCGTTTCTTTGTTTCTATCATTTCCTTTCCAAGCTTCGCCTCTTCCAAGAATTCAAAACATACATATATATTTAAGTTGTAATGTTATTAAACAATAGATAAGCTTGGGTGCTGGGTGCAGGCTGGAAGTCTTCAAATCATTCATTTGTATTAGTAACAAGGTAAGTATTTTATTTCATATATTTCTTTAGGCTTTGATTAATTAAAGTGAGTAAGTGTGGAAGTGTTTTAAATGATCTGCAATTGAATTGACCAAACAGTAAGCTTTCTGTCGAAAACAAAACTGCAGATAGAAGGGCACGGTCGTGCCCCTCAAGAACAAACCGTGCCTCAGGCCGTACCTGAGGAGGCACGGGCGTACCTCAAAAATTCCGGGGCGTGCCTTGTTGGATTATGTGCAGAGATAGATAACATGTATCATCGTATCCAATACTATGTGACACTAAAGGATCACACCGCTGCACACCCAATTAAAACCTTTTGGATTATAACTTTTTGTGTGGAAAAGAATAATTAATTAGTTTAATTAATTATTGAGAAAGAGAAAAATAATAATAGTAAATTATTATTAAAAGAGAGATGTTAATGTTTAGTTTAAATATTAACAGTACCAGTTAACTAATAGTTATTAATTAACTAGAAAGGTCAAGGGGTAATTTGTGTAATTGATTAATAGTTTAATTAAAGCTGGGCTTTAATTAAACGGGCTTGGGCCTAATAAGGGTTTATTATATATAAACCTCATTAAGCTTCATTAATCACATAAGTCAATTACAAGTTGAAAGTTAACCCTAATCCTCTCTCTCTCTCTCTCTCTCTCTCTCTCTCTATCTCGACCGTCTCTCTCTCTCTTCGAGGTTTCGACGGCGGCGCAAGGAAAGCCGCAGGTGGCGGCGGTCGACGGCGGCGCAAGAACACACACACGGGTCACGTTTTGATCCGAGGTTTAATCCTTAGGCGGTCTAGCAGCCAGTTCGAGGCGGTGCAGTAGCGGTGGATAACCTGCAGCTCTTTAGAGGTTTAAAGAAAAGTTTTAATCTGTTAAAGTTATAACTTTCTAACCCTCTTCCTTTTTAGTTCCTGTATGAGTTAGATGAGATCACTGGAGGGGGTTTTTTATTTCCGATGTGCATGTTTGATAATGTGTTTTTATACCCTACAAAACCTTTCAGTGGTATCAGAGCCAATTCTAATCTCATAGGGAACTAGGTAGGATTCTTTTTTATCATGATGAATATTTTCCTTCTATCAAGTTTTGACTTTTTCTTTTTGTTTATCCAAGTATTTTAAAAAACAAGTTTTGATTTTTAAATGGATAACAAGAATTAGTTATGAGAAAAGGATAGGATTTAAGGTTTAAATTTTAAATATTATCATTATTATTATTGTTTGCGTAAAGATGGTGGCCGGCGGCGGTTTCACCACCGTGACCGGCGGGGACGTGCGGCGTAGACCACGACGGCAGCAGGCGTCGATGGTCGGCTTTGGCTGGCTAGGTCGGCGTCCGCTGGCCAATCGCAGCCACCAGCTTGGTCGGCGGCTAAGGTGGTCGGCAGCCAGGGAAACCGGCGGCGTGGGGCGGCCCAGCTGTGGCTCGTACCTGCGGCTTAACCAAACCGGCCCAGTTTGCGGTCGGCCCACGGTTTCACGGTTTGGCCCAGTTTTGAGGTCCAAGACTGTATTTTTAGTTTTTTTTGGGTTTAGGGTAACACCTAACAGGATTAAAACTAAAAATATTATATGAGTTTTATTTTATAAAACTTATATATAAAATATTAATTTTAATCAAGTATTGGTTGGAATTAATTATTTTAGTAATTCTATACGCATAACAATAATCAAATAATTTTATTATTTTAAACCAGGTGATTTTAACAGTTTGTTAAAGTCAAGTTAATTCGTCGAGATATGATAATTAGAATCAGTTTTGTATGTTTTTAGTTTAAATATATGTTTGGGATGTCATAGCCGAGCCCTAGACCTTGTGGATTGTTTTTTAATTTTTTTTGCACTTGTGGTTGTGATTGGTTTTATTATTATTCTATGGTGTGGGGAGGCCTGCGTGCCACTTACAACCCCTATTCTATTTTGTAAAAGTGTTAGATTTAGCGGGTCTGCATGCTTTTGATTATCTTGTATTTTTTATTATTATTTCTAGTCTTAGATTATAGAATAGAATAGTGTTATTAGAATAAATTTGAAGCTGATACAAGAACCAAGAATCAAGGAGCATGGAGCAGGATTGGATGCTGGAGCCAGTGGGAGCTTCAGAATGTCATGCCATGTGTGTTGTGTTTTTTTTCCACTTAGTTTTTGACCGTCGGGTTTTTCGTGTGGCTCACGAAACCGACATTAGTTAAGGGCAAGGCTAAGGCATAGTTGTTTGTGGTTGTTTTATTTCTTTACATATTTTATATATACGTGGTTGTGATTAACACGATGAAATAAAACAAGGGTTTTAATAATAGTTAATTATTGAAACAGATGTATTAAAAAGAAAACTTGAATTAAAGTTTTTCTCGTTAAAAACTTGGAAATCCTTTTTAGAAAAATCTTAGATCAGTGTGCTACCCACCTAATGGTACACCCTTGCTGTTAAACGGTACTCGGGTATCGGAAGTGCCCAAACCTTGGGCATCCGGGTTCAAACCATTGCGGGAAGGGGCATGAAAGGTTCTGTGATAATCGGGAGTCCCGGCCAGAATTCATGCTGTCTTAGGTGGTGCGATCTATTTTGGTGATAATCGGGAGTCCTGGCCCAAAATGCACTAGAGGGACTAAACATGCACGGTTCTTATAACCGATGTCCCGCGGATCTAGGAGTCGTGTCTAGTTAGGATACGATTGTTATAGTTTTTACCTACCAGAAATAGCATTGTCCCGGTGGGAAGTGTCCAAACCTTGCATCGGGAAATGTAAAATATGGATCCTAGTCTAATAATTTATAGTTTAAAAGTTAATAATTATTAGAAGATGTAATCAATGCTGAATCGGTTTTATCTTTTCTTTTTCTGTTGATGTCTTATTTATCTGTTATTCCGTTTTATTCACCAAGAGAGTCCCTAAGTCTCATCACTAGCAAGTGGAAGCTTTCGGGTCCAATCTTTGCTGTTTGGAAGATGCATCTGAAAAATGTTTTGGATGCACAGGGAAAGCTTCACATCATTGAGACATTGCCTCCAGAACGACCAAGAGTAGATGCCCAGGATAGTGAGTATGACACTTACTATTAGTATCTGGCTGACGAATCTGATGTTATGTCGATTCTCGTTCTCACCGCATCCGAGTTTACGGACGATCTTCGTGAGAAGTCATCTTATGAAGTTGTTCAAGGACTGGAGCAGAAGTTCAAGTTTAGTGAACGGATATGTCGTATGCTATTGATGAGGGAAATCCTTTCAGCCAAGATGAAAGAAAGTTAGCCTATTAGCAATCATATCATTGATATGAGAAGGCTCTTGGATTGCTATGAGAGCTTGGGGTCAAAATCAAAACCACATGAGCTAGTTATGCTCTTGTTCGGTTCCTTGTCGGACTATTACCAGAAAAGAGTAATGTATGTCCTCGGTGATTTTGAGATGACTGTCGCAGGGTTGCACGAAATCCTCATGTGCATTAGCGACGAGTTGAACCCAAAACAGCTAGAGTCACCAGTTGTGGACCCTATGCAAGAGGATGACTGGCTGGAAGAACTTGGAGAAATTGTTGCCCAGACTGTGGTAGCAAGGATTCATGCGAGCACTCACTCGACATAGATCAGCTGGACATTGGTTCGCCCAATGATACAGGTATCTTTATGATAGATTGTCTTATTACTTCTTATGAATCATGAGTATTGGATACCGGATGTGGTCATCACATATGCAATCATTTGCAGGGATTCAAGAGAAGTAAGAAGCTGAGACAAGGAGATATGGACCTGCGGGTAGGCGAAGGCTCCATGGTTGGTGCTGAAGCTGTAGGGACATATTGTCTTAGTTTGCCCTGGGGCATGGTCTTAGAACTAGAACCTTGTTATTATGTTCCAAGACTTATTAAAAATGTTATCTCGTTTGATTTACTTATAGACCGTGGATTTACTTATGTTTTAAATGAAAAATCTATTTCTTGTTTCAAAAACGATATTTTCTATTTTAAAGCTACTCCAGAAAATGGTCTATATACGCTAAATCTAGATAACAATGACATCTATCATATAAGTAAGAGATCCAAGAGTAACTTGAATCAAACTTACCTCTCGCATTGTCGTTTAGGACATATAAACGAGAAACGCATAGAGAAACTCCGAGATGACGGAATTGTAGAACTGTTTGACTTGTAGTCATATGATGTTTGCGAATCTTGTTTGTCTGGTAAAATGACAAAGCAGCCTTTCAACAGTGAGAATGAAAGGGCCAGCGAGTTATTAGGGATTATACACACAGATGTGTGCGGACCCTTTACTCCAGAAGCTAGAGGAGGATACCGGTATTTCATAACCTTTACTGACGATTTCAGTAGGTTCGGTTATGTCTACCTCATGAGACTTAAATCTGAAAGTTTTGACAAGTTCAAACAGTTTCAGAATGAGGTACAAAATCAGCTAGACAAGAAGATAAAGTCGCTTCGGTCGGATCGAGTTGGCGAATATCTGAGTCAAGAATTCGACGATCATTTGAAGGAATGTGGGATTGTTTCACAACTCACACCTCCGTATACAACTCAGATGAATGGTGTATCAGAAAGGAGGAATCGTACACTGCTTGACATGGTACGATCAATGATGAGTCGAAATTCACTACCATTATCGTTTTGGGGACACGCACTCGAGACAGCAGCGTTCATGTTGAACCGGGTTCCAACCAAATCGGTTGAAAAGACACCGTTCGAGATATGGACGGGGAAAAAGCCCAAAATGTCTTTTCTAAAGGTTTGGGGATGTGAGGTGTATGTTAAGAGAACATTCACGGATAAACTCAATCCCAAATCAGATAAGTGTATCTTCATGGGCTATCCGAAGGAAACCATGGGATACTATTTCTACAACCCAGATGAGAACAAAGTTTTTGTTGCAAGTAAAGGGGTATTCTTGGAGGAGAAGTTTCTAAACTCAAAGACTCCAAGAAAAGAAATAGAGCTTCAAGAAATTGAAGAGGAGGAGATTACACCAACACCGATAGTTGAACCTGTAGTTCAACAGAGAATTGTTGAACCTCAACCCGAGTCTGTGATTGAGGAAGAGGTGCAAACACAAGACCTTCGCAGGTCTAGTAGGCCTCGTATTGAGCCAGATAGGTATCTGGGATTCCTAGTTGCTCAAGACGAAGGGGATCTTTTAGAACCCACTACCTACCAAGACGCTGCCTCAGGTTTAGAATCTGAGAGATGGCTAGAAGCCATGAAGGCAGAGATGCAATCCATGTATGACAACCAAGTTTGGAAGTTAGTGGATTTGCCTCAACACAGTAAAACTGTTAGGTGCAAATGGGTCTTCAAAAAGAAGACAGACATGGATGGAAAGGTGCATACTTTTAAAGCAATGCTATTGGCAAAAGGTTTCACGCAAACTCATGGCGTTGACTATGATGAAACTTTTTCCCCAGTGGCAATGCTTAAGACTATTAGGATTTTAATGGCCATATCAGCATATTTTGACTATGAAATATGGCAGATGGATGTCAAAACCACTTTCCTTAACGGGAAACTGACAGAGGATGTATATATGATACAACCGGATGGTTTTGCAGATCCAAGGAACCCTAATAAAGTATGCAAGTTGCTTAAATCCATTTATGGACTAAAGCAAGCATCTAGGAGCTGGAACTTACACTTTGATGAGTGCATCAAAGAGTTTGGTTTTACCAAAAGTGAGTTCGAGTCATGTGTTTACACCAAATTCAGTGGGAGCGCGGTAACCTTCCTAGTCTTGTATGTAGACGACATACTATTAATAGGAAACCATATACCAGTATTACAAGGAGTAAAATCCTGGTTAGGTAAATGTTTCCAGATGAAAGACTTGGGAGAAGTTGCTTATATACTGGGTATAAAGATCTATAGAAATAGATCTAAGCAGCTTATCGGACTTAGTCAAAGTACTTATATTGACAAAGTCGTGAAAAGATTCAAGATGGATGGATCCAGGAAAGGATTTATTCCTATGCAATCTGGCGCGATTTTGAGCAAGGTTCAGTGTCCTGTGTCTAGTCAAGATCAGGACAAGATGAAATTGATACCATATGCCTCGGCAGTTGGTTCGATTATGTATGCTATGCTATGTACTAGACCCGATGTTGCCTATTCTATCGGTGTTAAGAGTAGATATCAGTAAAAACCTGGTGACACCCATTGGGTAGCCGTCAAGAATATTCTTAAGTATCTGAGAAGGACGAAAGACATATTCCTAGTATATGGAGGATCGATGGATGAGCTCAGTGTAACTGGTTACACTGATGCTAGTTTCCAGACCGACAGAGACGACTTCAGGTCGCAGTCAGGATTTGTCTTTACCCTAAACGGAGGAGCCATATCTTGGAAGAGTCAGAAGCAAGATGCAATAGCAGATTCTACTACAGAGGCAGAGTATATTGCGGCAAGTGATGTGGCAAAGGAAACTGTCTGGCTGAAGAATTTTATCTCGGATCTTAGAGTTATTGCCAGTATCTCTAGACCGATCGATATATTCTGTGACAACTCAGGGGCTGTAGCGCAAGCTAAAGAGCCTAGAGATCATCAGCGGACAAGGCACATACTCAGGAAATATCACCTCGTCCGAGAGATCATTGGAAGAGATGATATTAGATTACAAAAGATACCGACGGACGACAACGTTGCTGACCCGTTGACGAAGCCACTAGCTAGGGCTAAGCATGAGAGGCATGCGAGTTCTATAGGAATGCAGTACTTGGAACATAACAGCTAGTTCGTGTTTTTTGATTATTACTATGGATGTAACTTGAAACCTTTTATTATGTATTTACATTTCATGGGATTGAAATAGGAGGTATTTGCATAATGTTTCGTAGTTATCCATTTTTAGCATGTTTAACCTATCCTTGACAAGTCAAGTTATGAATTGTCTAAATGCCCGTAGCTACTTAATGTAGTGGGAGCATTAACAAAAGTAAACTTGATAGGTTGTCCTTAGACCTGAGATATTTGGTTTGGGGCATGGTAACTTCTGTACTTTAGCATGTTCTAATGTCACGCCGTAACAGGGTGATCATAAGGGGCTTGTCTAGGTACAGCGGAAGCCATGTGCTCAAATTGCAAATAGTCAAGATGGAATTTGCACCTCATTTTTAGGAGAGATATTTTCTGAGCTCCTCGACGATTAAGACTACTGAAAATGCGTGGCCGCGCTCGGTTAGAATGATAGTTATTCATTCGGGAAACCGTAACTGCAGAGTATCGAAATCAGAGTCGAGAAAATCTGAGTATTAGATGAGATCCCTGCTCCATGTCAAATACTCACATTACAAAATATCGCGATGCAAAAGGAAAAGCCTAGATAATCCAAGTTTTGGATTATATCTCTAGATGTAAGAGATCTCATAGTCTGGTTAACCTAAGTGTCTGGCTAGGGACCTCCTTAGGCCAACGATGTACAAGAAGTGTTACTTATCTTGCACAAGTGGGAGTCTGTTGGATTATGTGCAGAGATAGATAACATGTATCATCGTATCCAATACTATGTGACACTAAATGATCAAACCGCTGCACACCCAATTAGAACCTTTTGGATTATAAGATTTTTGTGTGGAAAAGAATAATTAATTAGTTTAATTAATTATTGAGAAAGAGAAAAATAATAATAGTAAATTATTATTAAAAGAGAGATGTTAATGTTTAGTTTAAATATTTACAGGTCCAGTTAATTAATAGTTATTAATTAATTAGAAAGGTCAAGGGGTAATTTGTGTAATTGATTAATAGTTTAATTAAAGCTTTAATTAAACGGGCTTGGGCCTAATAAGGGTTTATTATATATAAACCTCATTAAGCTTCATTAATCACATAAGTCAATTACAAGTTGAGAGTTAACCCTAATCCTCTTTCTCTCTATCTCGACCGTCTCTCTCTCTCTCTCTCTTCGAGGTTTCGACGGCGGCGCAAGGCAAGCCGCAGGTGGCGACGGTCGACGGCGGCGCAAGAACACACACACGGGTCACGTTTTGATCCGAGGTTTAATCCTTAGGCGGTCTAGCAGCCAGTTCGAGGTGGTGGATAACCTGCAGCTATCTAGAGGTTTAAAGAAAAGTTTTAATCTGTTAAAGGTATAACTTTCTAACCCTCTTCCTTTTTAGTTCCTGTATGAGTTAGATGAGATCACTGGAGGGGGTTTTTGATTTCCGCTGTGCATGTTTGATAATGTGTTTTTATACCCAACAAAACCTTTCATGCCTAACCCAAGAGAGTCTGGGGTGTGCCTGTCGGTCACGGGCATACCCGAGAGTGGGGGTACGGACGTGCCTTTATCCCCTATGTTTTATTAGAAACTGTGTTTTGACTTGTATGGAGTATTGATCAGTATGTATTTAATCCTAGGTACTTGGGGACCTAAAGGAAGGATAAGGAAACACTAAAGGTACGAAACTGCAGGTGAGTACCTCAACTTAATACTTAGAGATAGTAATTGCTTATATTTGTATGTAGTCGATATGATATGGAGATTATTGCATGATAATAGCAATATGAGGATATTGAGTAGACTGATGTCAGTTGTTGATTAGGGAATATGCGAACGATTATATAAGTAACAAATAAAGTCTAAGGGATATGAAATATGTAGCTGAAATACATGTTATGCTAAATTAAATGTTTTAGATTACACCGAGTCCTCGGGATTATGTAAAAACGAATGAGGAATAATTATTAACGTATAAGTAGCATGCTTTTTAGACTAGTTGTTGTTTAACAGCCGGAAGTTGGTTAAATTTTGATTCATATGTGAATATGTAATAAAGCATGATTTATTAGAATATTTCTCGTTATACAGATATCAGTATTGCATGATGATAAGTGTTATAAGTTATTGTTCTGACGTATATATGAAATTCGTGATAATTGAACTGTGCACGATTTGACCTTAGGGAATCACGGCAAAATGATGATGATAATGATGTGATCGGAAGGGGTCGCAAGTATTAGTAGGGGGTTGCGTACTGCTTTGTGCTATTACATTACCTGCAGTAACAAACCTTCGGGGGCGTTGCTAAGATGGTGCTGTACTGTATCCATAAATTATGATTGCCTACGACGCAATAGTATGATGCCTATGAGTCATGCGTGATACCCTATCGCCAAATAAGGTAACTTATGTGAATGTTGACTAAGATGGCATTATATGATCGAGATGGTAGTATAAGACTTGCATGATACATTATGACAAGAGTACAACTATATGCTAATTATTATCATTTAGGTATTCTTTGGAGTTACTCACTGGGCTTATAGCTCATACTCTCCGTTGTTTAATCATTTTCAGGTTTGTTGCGGACAAGACTTTCACATGGACATGCTTTGGGTTTTGTGCAACATTAAAATGAATTTATTTTGATTTAAACTATGCCTGATTTTATAAATTTGTATTACTTCCTTGTTGCACTTTTTATAAAGAAAAAACGGGCGTTACATATTTTTCACTATCATAAGCGTGACAAGGTTTTCAATTTTTATATGCTTCTTACGAAGTGTGGAGAAATTACATATTTATTATAGTGTTAGTGATGTCATTTACAAGATTTCCGACCAATTACTTTGTTGGGGTGTTATTGTAAAATCGTCGCAAATTAACCTTCTAGCAAGAAGGTTAGTCAAAGTAATCCACAAAGTGACTAGACCAAACGGCTTTTATTCGATTCAGGATGGCACATCTTGGATGGTATTTTAGCAGCTAATAAAGTGGTCAATTTTGCTAAAGAAAACCTCAAATTATTAATGTTGCTCAAGATCAATTTTGAGAACACCTTTAATTCTATTAACTTAAAATTCTTATTATCTAACATGGATCAAATAGGCTTTAATATATTATGGTGCAGCAGATTCGAGCTAGGTTTTCTAGGTTGATGATTTTGGAACTTACATTACTAGTGTACATCTCGTGTTGAAGTTGTATGTATAAGGTATTGCTAGCAAAACGCATAGTAAAATGACCCAATTTAAGTGGTAACAATTGTAATGTGTAATGTGTTTATGGAAAACTATTGATGTTTGTGTGTATATTACGCAACCTGCAACAAGTCAACAAAGTGAGGAATTATAGAAAGAAAAGAAAAGAAAGAAGAAGTACCTATGGCATGCTGCATATATTATATATTTAGTGGTGGTTAGTGGAACAAGGATATATATATATATATATATATATATGAAAAAGTTAATGCGAGAACTATTCTTAGTGCGAGAACCAATCTGAGCCGTCTAATTCTCCCTCTTTCAATGTCATTGTCCATCCATGAATTCCTCACATGCACCCTGTCACACTCTATCCCTCCACGCTCACCATCTATGAAACTTCCCATATCCAAGGAACGGCCGAGATTGGTTCTCGCGGTTCTCGCACTAACAACGGTTCTCGCATGAACCCTACACACACACATATATATATATATATCAGATTGTGAATATTTATTGTGGGATTAAACCAAAATTATTCAAAAGAATTGCAGAAACTTTTTGATGTTGGTCCAGCAATTGAGTTATATTGAGCCATTAAGTATGTTCAGTTCTGTACAATAACATATTATAAGTGCTAATTAAATTTTAGATATAATAGTTACAAAACAAGAAATTATAAGTGCATTTATGATAATATCTTTTTCAAAAGTTAAGAACTTTGGAATTGCAATAACATAATCTTTCCAAGGCCCCCAAAATAATCATAAAAATCTGAGTTTATAGAACGCACAACAAATAAGAACAATAATAAATCACCATATTCCCCAATAAAGATTCAATCAAAACCGAAATAGGTCCACGTGATACCAAAATTAATCCATCAAACATGTTAACAATACCCATTGAAATTCGGACGTAACTATGAATATTAATGTATTCATCTCAAAGGGAAGTTTCAAGAACTTGAATTGGATCTAAAAACAATTGAAGCAAACTGTCTTACTCAACAAAAGAAAGAGATAGAACAAAGCAGTAGAAAGATTACCAATAATGGGAGATCCATATAAGTATAGAACAATGATGATCAAAGGGTAAGTCAATCGGGTGGTTTAGAACGGTCTTGTTGGCAAGGGGAGAGTCAGCTAGGGGAATCGGAAAGAAGAATTTTGTTGGTAGGCTTGTTCAAGATGCAAGAGTGGAAGTCATATGCCAATATTTTGGAATTTTTGGATGTATCATGGATCTTGATAGTATATTACATTGCACTTTGAAAAAAAGAAAATGGTCTTCTCAAATATATTGAAATAGAGTAACTTGCGAATAGGCTAGGAGTTTATTTATCCTTAACTTAGAGGTTGCAATCATGAGTTCTAATATAAGTTTTAGCAATGGAACTCTACGTTAAAGGAATATCTCCTAAGAAAACTCTTTATACCACATCTACCTTTATATGTGTTTAAGTGTTTAGCATGTATTTCTATTGATGCAATACATTCCAAGTTTAAAGAAAGCTATAAAAGTCAATGAGAGAACCTTGTATTTTAGCAAAAAAAGCTATAAATTTGTTCCTATTATCATACATCTATTCTACCAAAGGGTCTTTGGCCTAGCGGTACTAAGATGTGACTAAGGTGTCTCTCCTTCCTAGAGATTGAGGGTTCAAGTTCTGTCAAGGACATTAGGTGTAAATTAAGTGGGTGTTTGTATTTGCTGTTAAAAAAAATCTTACATCTATTTATTTAACTTATATTTTTTTTTGAAAAGCAAGCATTTTATTAATTATTACCCCATCTTACAATCCTTGTTACTGCAGTCTCATTCAACAAGTTGACAGAATTGAGACCTACCCATTGTTTAGACCTTTAATTTTTAAAACAACATAACAACTTGAAAAGACATGCATAGCTCATTCTTTCCTCTAAACCTTCGGCTCCTTTGCAAACTCTCCTGGATATTGTAGCCATGTTACCCAACTATCTTTAGACCTTATCTCCAATTTGCCTTTTAACCATTGATACATCCAAATCTGTTTTTCCCATATGCAATCTTCAATGTCTCTATTTTCCTGTTTGAATATCTTACCATTTCTGAATCTCGAAATATTATACATTAGTGCTTTAACCAAGCTCTCCCACAAAATCTTTTAGCTTTTTGATCCCAACGATTCACCAACCTTTAATAAGTCTTCAATTGAATCTGTCTGTTGAAACTCGATATCCCACCATTTAAAAAACTGCTTCCATACTTTTGAAATATTGTGACATTTCCATATATAGTGCATGAATTACTGTTTCCGATTCATCCGTGCACTATGGACACAAAACAGAAGGTATATCCGGCCCTCTTTCTGATAATTTTGTTAAAACTGGGATTCTTTCTTTATCCACCCGCCACCCAAACACGTTCATCTTCTTTGGAATCGTCTTCATCCAGCATGTCTCCTTAGCTTGGAATCCTTGTATCTCCCTTTCGTTTTGTAGTCTCCTTTCTTCCACGAGATGTCTCATGTAGCTGACCGAGTAGACTTCATTTAGTAATCCCGCCATACGCCATTTATCGATTGATCCCTGTTTCAAAGATAAGCTGGATAAAGCAATTGTTAGTTGTTGTATTTCCTCCCCTGTTCTCCCTCTAACTTGCCCCAGATTAGATATATCCCAGACCCACTCTCCATTTACCCAATTCCCTTTTTCCCCCACCATCACTAATTTATTTTGTTCTCTACTAAACGCTCTCGGAAATCTATTTTTGAGGCTTATGTTGTCTGCCCAAATATCTTCCCAAAATCTGATCATCGAACCATCACCCACTTCAACCTTGTATAAGGATTTTAAAGACACACCTAATCTTTCTAACTCTACCCCCGCCTCTATCACCCCCTTCCAAATACTGCTACCCCCCCCCCCCCCCATCTTTCCAAACCCCCCTCCCACCCGTAAATGCTTCTAACCACTTGTACCCAAAGACTGTTTTTTTCGTTTAAGAACTGACCCACCATTTACCCAGTAAACATAGATTAAAGCTGTTTAAATCCCCAATCCCCACCCCCCCCCCCCCCCCCTTTTGAAGTTAGCGGTGGTATCGCTCCACTTAACCCAAGGTATTTTGTTTGTGTTTCCCTCACCCTCGCCCTTACCCCAGAAAAAATCTTTCCTCAATTTTTCAAGAGCACGAAGAATCCCTGCAGGCGCACGAAAGACATAAAAGAAGTATAAAGGTAGGCTTGATAGTACAACTTTAATAAGCGTTAGTCTACCCCGAAAGGATATCGATCCTTTTTTCCAATTACCCATCTTCGTTTTGAATTTTTCCACTACCTTTCCCCATGCAGCTTTCCGTCTCATATTACCGTTTATTGGTAATCCCAAGTATGTAATTATGTTTTCGCCACCTTTGCAACCACAATTTTCTGCCATCTGATCAATCTCTACCCGATGGACTCCAACCCCATGTAAGGTACTTTTCTTCCAATTTATTTTGAGACCCGAGGCCTTTTGCCAACAATTTAATAATGCAAACAGAGATCTCAAATTTTCTATCTTCCATTCTCCAAAAAATACCGTGTCATATGCGTACTGCAGATGTGAGACATTGAACTCATCTCTTCCTACTTTGACCCCTTTGAAAATATTTTGTCTACAAACTTCTTGCATCATAATATTTATACCCTCTGCTGCTATTAGAAATAGATATGGTGACAAAGGGTCACCTTGTCTCATACCTTTTTCAACTTTGAACTCCTCCGATGGTGAGCCATTGATGAGGACCGACATGTATAATGATTGTAGACATTCTTTCATCCAATCAATCCATGTTTCACCAAAATTCATTTGTCGTAGAACATGAATCAAAAAGTCCCACTCTATACTATCGTACGCCTTCTCAAAATCCACTTTGAAGATAAAGCTTTTTTCTTTCCTTCTTTTTAGGTCCGCAAGTACTTCTCCCGCAATCACTATCCCATCCAAAATCGATCTTCCTTTTATAAATGTTGTTTGAACTTCACCAATTATTCTATTCATCACCTTTTTTAACCGATTAGCCAATATTTTTTATATCACTTTGTAATAGCATCCTATTAGATTTATTGGTCGGAACTCGCTCCATGTCAACGGGCTTTCGCATTTTGGTATTAATGTTATGAAGGATGAATTGCATCCTTTCGAGATTTTCTTTTCCTTTCAAAACCACCTAATCGCCAACAACAAGTCTTCTTTAATCACATTCCAAAACTGTTTTATGAACCGAAAGTTTTACATGATAAAAGAGATCTTCTTATTTAACTTATATTACATGATAAAAGAGAGAAATTTCCATAGTTTTACAACACCAAACCATGTTCAACCCAATTTGACTTTAAAGTCGGTGAACTTATTTAAATAAAACACACAAGAAGTACATATATTACAAGATATTATTATTATTATTAATTAATAATAATGAAATGATCACGTCATTGTTTGGTTCATTGGGGGAGTAATCGCCTGATTCCGCCGTATATGTTCGTTTCTTTCCACAATTCCTTGCCACCCCTGAAATTAATTAATTATATTAATACACAAACATTAATGTAAATAAAAGTAAACATCCGGTGTACTCTAAACAATTTAACCCCGACCAGTGGCGGACCTCGACCTTTTGGTTAGGGGTTGTACGATTTTTTTCCTCATACTATATAACAATAATAGAAGTAGATATGTTGCACCAATATTGTTTAGGGGTAGCACTTGTATTTAAAAAAAAAAAATTTTTACATTACTCGGGAAATATTGAGGGGTTGCCCGTGCCACCGGGTGCACCACTAAAGGTCCGCCCCTGACCCCAACCTTAACACGAACCCTTATCAAACAAAGCTAACATTACGTGGCAGTTAATTAGTAAAGAATATAATACTTAGATAGAATGCTTTATATTTTTACTGGTCTATTAATTAGTAGCAATTTTAATATTAATATTCTTTTTGAATTTTACTCATTTACATAAATAATTGAGTTAATTATCAAAATTGTTCTTTAACTAATCAATTTCTTCCGATTTGGTCCTTTAACTATAAAAGTGACCAAGATGGTACTTTAATTACCACTTTTCCGTCTCAATGGTCCTTTGGTTAGTTGGTAACGGTCAACTCTATTAAATTAGTGTAAAATGATAAGTTTACCCTTTTTATTTTATTAAAATATCAGTACCCTTATTTATTTATTAAAATCAAAATTAATTAATAATATTTAATATATATTTATTAATATTAAATTATTAATTTATTATATCACATTTGAAGATCCTTAAAGTTATCTCTCTCTCATTCTCTCTCCTTATTTGATCTCTCTCTAGTCACTACCACCACCACCTAGCAACACCACCACAGGACACCAACACCGCCACCGGACACCAACACCACCATCGGACACAACCAACGGATCTGACGTTCGAAGAATAGAAGCTAGTCCTAGATCGCCATCGCCGCCGCCCTATCGCCAGCCACACCACCACCGCTTCATCTCATCCCTCTCTCTCTTTCTCTTGGTGTAATCACCACCACAACAAAACCTCACGACCATCTGTTTCAAAAACCCTGATAGCCCTAGATCTCGACGGTGGGTGGCGACGTTAAAAACCCTAGATATCGACGGTGTGTGGCGACGTTAAAAACCCTAGATATCGAAGGTGGGTGGCGGCGTTAAAAACCGGGATATTGGTGGTGTGACGCTAAAAATCCTTGATCTCGACGGAGAAGAAGCCGACCACAACCATCACCACTGTAACCACTACAACTTCATATTCTTCGTCTGGATCTAGATCTGAACATCTTCATCTTCTTCATGGTGAGGTATTTGGTGGTTGAGGCGGTGGCGGAGTGAGAGAGAGAGAGAGAGAGAGGGGGAGAGAGTTAGACGATGGTGGTGGCTGTTAAGGTTGGCGACGGCGATTAGCGACGGCGATTAGCGACGACGGTTGTGATGGGTGGTGGGGGCGGTGGAACTAAGATGAAGAAAGAGAGAGTAGAGAGTAAGAGAGAGAGGGTAGAGAGAGTGTATGTGTGTGACTGTGTGTATATGGGAGATAGAGAGATGAATATATATTTTATTATAATAATTTTATATATAAAAATAATTAAATATTGTTTTATGTAATAAAAATAGAAAAAATAATAAAAAGACCAAAATGCCCCTTACTTAACGAAGTTGACTAACAGTCAACTAACCAGAGGACCATTGAGGCAGAAAATTGGTAGTTAAAAGACTATCTTGGTCACTTTTATAGTTAAAGGACCAAATCGAAAGAAATAAGTTAGTTAAAGGACCATTTTGATAATTAAATCTAAATAATTTACTCACTTATTAGTTTTTTTTTTCATTATATTTTAAAAAGTTTTTTTTCTATCTAAAAGGATTGATTTTTTTGGAGAATCAATCAAACGATTTCCAAATATATTTAAAGTCAACCATTTTTCATTTTCTGTTTTCACACACACACACACACACACACACATATATATATATATACTAGCATAGTATACATGCAATGTGGTGACGACAAATAATTCTCACTTGAGAACATGTCTATTTTCGATAAAGTAGGGGTATCATATTCACGTACTATGATAATGTTGAATAGTTTTCATCCGCAACGTCTATATTTTTTTCTGCTTTTCAATTCTTTATTGCTTTAATTATTAATTAATTTTAATTTAATTTGTTATAATATCTTATAGGTTACAAATTAATTTGTGTCGACTTGACTTTTTAAAATATTATTTATTATAGAATATTTAGTTATTATAAAGGTAATTAAGAATATATTTAAGTCCATTTAGTTGTTTCCTTTTACGTTTAAATGAGGCTATATTAGTATTTTCATCTTACTGAATTTTTAAGAGTTTAAACAAAAGTGTTAAATGTTTTATAATGTAGTATAGATGATATATATATATATATATATATACACACACAAAAGTTCATGCGAGAACCGTTGTTAGCGCGAGAACCGCGAGAACCAATCTAAGCCGTCCAATTCCCCCTCCTTCAATGTCATTGCTCACTCATGAATTCCTCACATGCACCCTGCCACACCCTATCCATCCACGCTCTCCATCCATGATACTTCTCATATCCAAGGAACGACTAAGATTGGTTCTCGCGGTTCTCGCACTAACAACGGTCGCATGAACCCTCCCCTATATATATATATATATAGAGAGAGAGAGAGAGAGGTTCATGGAAGAAGTGATTTTATTACGAGAAGTGTTTTAAATCGTTAGATTAATTTGATCAATGGTAAGGAATAGTCGTGGCTCTTTAGTAATTAATTTAAAACTTGATGGTAGTTCTTCTCCTCTTCATTCTCACCTTAAACCTAACTGATATTAGCCAGTAACAACCACCGCCAAATCTTCATCAGAGAAAAATATGCATGCAGCCAACCTCCGGAAAAAAGCATTCATCACCGTCCCCATCTCTTTTCTCTTTTTATGTGTCAACCTAGCTCTAGAAACCAAATGAGATCTGAGAAAAATCACCGCCACCCTCCAGATGAAGAACTCACGCTGCCGATCGATCAACTTTCGTTCGTAACATCTCCAAGCCACACAATCATTCAAGTTTAGTTCCGTGACAACTGATTTACTATTCCCGTGAATTACTTATGCCACCACCACCATCACCACGTTGACACCGTCAGCTATGGTGGCCGTCGTACATACTTCTATCCTCTCGCCGCTCGAAAATTGATTTGGCCCGTACTTGTCTTTGTTTGAACTTTGAACCGCCGATGCAGATCTACAAAATGTTTCCGCTTTTTCTTGACGATTAGAAGAAATTCACCCTTTACATTTTGTGAAGCGCCTACGGTAACCCTATGCGTATGTCAACCGAAGTATGCCATGTTCACCGGTGAAATCATATTCAGGTTTTGCTACCTTGAAAAGAATGGTTAATTTATTTTGTCCATGATTCTTCTCCACGTTCACCGTAGATGTTTCGTCTCTTCTTTTTACCGCAATATACTATCCCTTCGTTGCGGGCCTGGCACCATCGATCTGGAATCTTATCGCCGATGTGCAATCTAATTGCCTCTCCATAGTTGATACCATCGGAGTATGTAGTTGATGTCATCGGACTGCTGCCATCTTCCATTGCACATCTGTGACTTTTTTTGGGTTTCTTTGTGACGGTTTACTCACTATATTGTTTATTAAGAATTGAGTTTTTGTTTCTGTTTCTTCATTATTATATAATCGAATTATTTTGTTGGTTCATTATTAAACTTTTGAGGAAGTGTCTTTTTTTTTGTTTTGTTTATACTTAGAAATTTTTAAGTTTGTTTTTTTTTTGTTGATTTTAGGTTGTTCATTGCTGAAAGTAAGCATAATTTGTTAATTTTTCTCTTCATGGTTTAACATAATTATTAGTTGTTAATTTTTTACTCATATTACCAATAAAAATTTGCCAATTTGGTATTATGCTTATAAAATGCTCACTAGTGGAACTTCGAATTATAAGATTTAAAAAGTTTATTAATGATTTTGAGAATTGTTTGATGTAAATATGTTCACTATTGAAACCGTATACATAACGGAAATTTTGTATATCGTAGGTTGTGTTCGGTAGTGAACACCGTATTAATAATAAAATAAAAGTAATTCTAAAAATCTAGAAAAAAATCAATTAGAGAGAGAAAAATTAATTTGAGAGAGGAGAGAAAATATTTTTGTTACTAATTTACCCTTTTGAATTATATAAAATATTAATTATGATTAATGTGAACCACAAGATCAAAAACCAATCAATGGCTAAAATTGATTCTCGCACTAAAATCACTTCTCGCATGAACCATATATATATATATATATATATATATATATATATATATATATATATATATATATATATATATATAGGGTGTAGTTCAAACGAGAACTGTTTTTCGTACGAGAACTGCGAGAACCATTTCTGGCCAATCATTCAATGTCTTGTTTATTATATTTAATTTAAATAGGAAATGGTAGTCTGGACATTTGTATATTTCCTTCCCTTTTTTGAAACTAATATGTCCATCAAACGAAAATGAGTTAAGTTACGAAAAATATACCAAATTAACGACAAAATTATGTTATTTAATTTGAGACCGATCTTGCTACATTTTTTTGGAAAAAAAAGTCATGTTTGCTGGGTTTTATTTTTCAGCACCAGCTCGACATATGCATTAGTGCAAAGTTTTCACAAGTGCAAATTTTGCACTAGTGCATATATATACATCTGTGCTGAAAAAACCAGGTGAATCTGTGCATATGTAGTAGTGTAAATTTTGCACTTGTGCAAAATTTGCACTAGTGCATATGTCGAGCTGTAGTAGAAAAAGAAAACTCAGCAATGACAAATCATTTTTAGAAATATATCAAGACCGGTCTTAAATTAAAGAACATGATTTTCTCGTTAATTTGTTATAATTTTTGTAATTTAACACTTCTCCGTTTAATGTATAAATTAGTTAAAAAAATATGAGAAATGTAAAAATGTCCAAACTACCCTTAATTAATTAAAGATAAGTTTGATTATTTTAAGGTTATCCATTAACAATTATTTAATCTTAACCCTCTATGACTTTGATCAATGTCTATAAATGGATCTCGTAGTTCTCGTACAAAAAACGGTTCTCGTTTGAACCGGACCATATATATATATATATATATATATATATAGACAGAGAGAGAGAGAGAGAGAGAACTACGAGAAACATTTTCGATCGATTAAATTAATTGTTGTCTTAATATTTTTCTTTAGGTATATATGCACACGTGCATATCTACATATCTGCTGAAAAAGTAGTTGTGCATATGCATACGTGCATATATCTGCAAATGTGCATATATGCACATGTGCACATGTCGAAAGTTGTATCGAAAAGAAATTTAGCAATATGCACATGTCGAGACTTGTGCAGTAAAAAAAAACCCAGCAAACACAAAAAAAAATCCGAAAAAATGTTGCAAGAGCGGTCTCAAATTAAAGAGCTTAATTTTTTCATTACTTTGGTATAATTTTCGTAATTTAAGAAATTTTCGTTTGATGAATATATTGGTTTTAAAAAGTGGGGTTAATGTAAAATGTCCAAATTGCCCTTAATTATTAAGGATAAGTTCTGACAGTTCAAATTTATTCATTACAAATTTTTTAATCTGAATACTCGATCAATTTGATCAATGGCTATAATTGGTTCTAATGATTCTTGTACGAAAAACAGTTGTCATTTGAACTCTCCCATATATATATATATATAGGGGAGAGTTCATTCGAGAACCATTGTTAGTGCGAGGACCGCGAGAACCGCGAGAACCAATCTCAGCCGTTCCTTGGATATGTGAAGTTCATGGATGGAGAACATAGAGGGATAGAGTGTGGCAGGATGCATGTAAGAAATTCATAGGTGGACAATGATATTAAACGAATGGAAATTGGACGGCTCAAATTGGTTATCACAGTTCTCGCACTAAAAATGGTTCTCAAATGAACTTCTTCTCATATATATATATATATATATATATATATATATCACTTAAATTTAAAATAATAATTATTAGTTTTTACAAGAAAAAGGAAAAGCATCTTGAATCAAAAAGAAGAAAAAAAGAAATTTGTAAAATATTTAAAGTATAATTAACAATTTTGATTAATAATTAAAATTCACGTAAAACTGCAATGTATAACAAACATACCTAAAGCAGGATCAAAACCTCGGGCTTTAAGTTCCCTGTATTCTTGACAAAGGGCACACGCCTCACACAAGTAGTGTGTCACCCCATCTTCCATGGGCGTTCCTATCAAGCCAAAACGGTTCCTGATCTTGGTTCGATACGAGCATGACAGGATACAAGGAATGCCAATTATTGCCGTGATTAGAACATACATAAGTGCACATGTTTCACACGCTAAAAGAAGCCAATGATTGATTGAGTAATTCATTAGATAGAAAGATATGGGGGTTTAGTATAAATAACCTAGCCGGCCCTAATGTTTTATTAGCCAAGCCCTTTTAACTTTTCTTTATAGTGATCAACGTATACTCAATAATTTATGTCTATGGGGTTAGTGATTGATTTAGAAATTTGTTTGAGAATATGCACTATATAAAAATTTAACTTGAATGATAAACATAACCTCTGTTTTTATTAAAAAAAAATTTTAATAAAATGTATTAGGAATTTTTTTTGAAGGGTAAGCAAGTGCATACCCATCCTAACACACAAGTCCGCCACTGTACGGAGTTTTCATTATTCTTGATAATAAAGGTTAAACAAGTTTATAGTTATTTTGTAAACAAGTTGATATGTATTTTGTAATCCTCGATGGTTATTTCAAATCAAATTTTATACTATTATAAGTGAAGAGATTGACATGATATCACACATTCACACACTTCACCAAGTTGTCACATATAAGACTTATATACTTGTTGCAAGTTTTAAGATGAAATATTATCTTACAAGTTTCTCCATTGTCGACGATCTCGGCAATCTGTCCAAAAGTGACGCAGGGGAAAAGTAGCGTTATGATTGCTGTCAATAAACAAATAACAAAAATGAATAAACTTTCCGATATATGAGATCAACTGATTTCGTTTTAATTAGAGATGTTAAAATTAAAGAACCAAATTAAAAGTTGGATAATAATAAGATTAAATTAAGAGTCCAGTTTATAACCATGACAACAACCCTTGTGTGCCGGTTTAGAGTAATCCTGATCCTATGTCTCACTCTTATTTGTAGTTTACATAACTTACATCTCTCATGCTCATCGTATAGTACCGATCTCCATGAGGTACTATCCTATGCGGGTTACCAAAAAATAATAATAATAACGCCTTCTATTTCCATTTCATAAGATCAGTTATTGATTTATTATTTATTATATCTTGATCTTTTTAAGAACATACTCTAAACTCACTTTTATAACACACCTTTTATCCAGGGCTAGAACTTATATATATATATATATATATATATATATATATATATATATATATATATATATATATATATATAGGGGATGGTTCAAACGATAACTGTTTTTCGTACGAGAACTGCGAGAACCAATCTCGGTCGTTCCTTGGATATGGGAAGCTCATGGATGGAGAGCGTGGAAGGGATCAAGTGTGGCAGGGTGCATGTGAGGAATTCATGAGTGGGCAATGACATTAAAGGAGGGAGAATTGGACAGCTCAGATTGGTTCTCGCAGTTCTCGTACGAAAAACAGTTCTCGTTTGAACTTTTGCCTATATATATATATATATATATATATATATATATATATATATATATATATATATATATATATATATATTTATATATATATATAGGGGAGGGTTCATGCGAGAACCGTTGTTAGTGCGAGAGCCGCGAGAACCAATCTCAGCCGTTCCTTATGTAACACCGTACTTTTTTTTTTTTTTAAAACACACTGCGGAAGCGATTTTGGAAAATACAACAAACATGTTTACAGAAGTAAATAAGAAACATACTGCCAACAACTGACAGTATATCAAAATGGTGTTACATAGATTAACCGAATGACTCATCCTAAAATATATTAGAGTGGCGGTCAATCAATCTAAAACAAACAATAACTCCCAGCTCAACAACTGCACTTACTGAAACCTGCAAAATGGAGTTTATGGTGGGGGATTAGCGCAACGCTAAGTGAATGAAAATCAAGCCACAAGCAATTAAAGCTGAACCACAACGATCACAAGAATAGTTTATCACAAATATCAAAGGATCGGCGGCTCTGCCGAGCCTACGACCAATGCTGGCCATAGCAAAGATCTACCGATAGCCATCTGCTAACTGGCACAGTTAAACCCCCTCTGCTACAACAAATGCAACAGAGGATCTAAAACTGCCTAACCAGAAGCAACTGACCCAGCCCAAAACCACGCTTAGCTGACCTCTGCCACAAACATCATGAGCACAATTTCATGCCTTGATACTCATATCTTGGACACAATTTCAATAATCATCACATAACCAATCAAACAATCAAATCAGACTAAACAGTCTATCGCATGATTAATTGTATAAAATTCAAGTAACCATAACAGTTACAACTAAAACCACCGGTGCATTAAAGTCCACTCACCTGTGTCCTCGACACCCACCAAACTCAGTTATCTAATTTCACTGAGGCTTCGGATTCCCTGAGAACACAATACAACCGAATTAGTGAATCTAATCTCAATTAATTCAATAATTCAAGTAGATACACAAATGGGTCAAAACTAAGCCATTACACAAAACTCATATAATCAATATGGAAAACTTCCAAAACCAAGTTATTATACAACAAGTCATAATATACTCAATATGACCAAACCATAATAACCATCAGAAATCATATGTTCAACTAACATATAACCTATTTCCATTATATATAACATGTAGAAACCAACCATACATGTAAATGATTTCCCGGAATCATTTTCAAGAATTAAAGTACGCAATCAACGCATATAATTCCACATATAACATCCATCATCAAATCAACTCATTTATATATAATCCATAAGCTTCAAGTAACAAAGAACCAACAACAACAACTCATAGAAGCTTAAGGTCAAATACTAAACACAATCTTTTTTTACATATGTCAAATACACATCCGAAATTGACATAGCTACTGTAAATCGATCTTTAGGCCATCCTACAGCTCGAATTAGCTTCTGGAATCTAAAGACAAATTAAACTACACATCTCCAGCTTTTCAACGATATAAAATACGCCTTCTAACGATACTCCATTGATTTTTAGCGATTTTTACAAAACAGCCCAGAAATTGTAAAAAAACTCCGAACAGCACACATTTCAAGCATAAAAAATCAACTAGTAACATTTCTAAAACATGTATAAACTTCATATAACATTTATACAACATCAACCACACATTTTAAACATCAAATCATGATTTTCTAAAAAACATCATCTTCATCATCTTCACCACCTTCATCAAGAACCTCCATTAATGGAGTTTTCATCTTTCAAGAATTAAACATAGCAATATCATCAAACTATGCTTCAAATCCATAAATAACTTCATATATAACATATACAAACATATATAACAACTCAAATCAACATAATCATGATTCTCCATTAAACCCATAAAAATCAAGAACATGTTTTCTTGCCAAAACAAGTCAAGAACAACTTAAAATCATGATCAATTACTAAAACTAACCTTATTATGTAAGCAAATCCAACATAAATGCAAGTCTTCAAGGATGGATCGTTGGCTCTTTGAGAGAAAATGAAGAACAAGAATATGAAAGCAAAATGAGAGTAATAAACTCTCTCAGTGGATAATAATGAGCCTAGTGCTCAATAATTGCACAACACACAGTACACTTATCCCACTTCTAGCATACAGTTAATTAATTAAGCAGCCCTACTTAATTAATTAAATATCAACGAGGTATTATCTAACACCCTCATGTAAAAGCGAATACAATGGTACAAATACCATATCAAACAGATAATATAAATATTATCACCTTAACTACGCAGTATAATTATTAATTCTAATAATTATCTACAAATAACAATTAAATACACAAACAAATACCAAACATCTTACCACCAATACGAAACTACTAGACCGTATTTGAGGATGTTACAATTCTCCTCCCCTTAAGAAGATTCTGTCCCCAGAATCTCATCACGAACAAACAAATGAGGATAACGTCTCTTCATGTCCACCTCAGTCTCCCTAGTCAAATTAGAACCCAAACTGTGCTTCCATTTAACCAACACCAAAGAAATCTGTTTCTTACGAAGCTTAGTAACTTTCCGATCTAAAAGTTCAACAGATTCTTCCACTAATCTTTTCTTCAAATCAACTTTCAAATCATAAATCGGAATTAGTTGACTTTCATCATTCACATTACATTTCGCCAATAAAACACATTAAAAGTATCATGGATACCCGCTAACTCTGGAGGAAGATCAAGAATAACCGTCTGATCATTAAGTATCTGTCGAATACGAAATGGACCAATGTATCGAGACGCTAACTTCCCGCGTTTCCCAAATCGAATAACCTCTTTCCACGGTGAAACTTTCAGATAAACCATTTCACTCTCAACAAAAGAAACTGGTCGACGACGGGAATCAGCATACATTTTCTGTCTATCTCTTGCAACTTTCAACTTTTCTCGGGCAATAGCAACTTTGTCAGCCGTCATCTGAACAATATCGGGACCCGCAAACTGTTTTTCACCCGCCTCTAACCAACAAGTAGGAGTACGGCAGCGACGACCATATAACATCTCATAAGGTGACATACCGATACTCAAATGGTATGAATTGTTATAAGCAAATTCAATCAAAGGCAAGTGTGAATCCCAAGAACCACCATATTCCAACACACATGCACGTAACATATCCTCAAGGGTCTGAATGGTTCTTTCTGACTGACCATCTGTCTGAGGATGAAAAGCTGTACTCAAGTTAACACGGTTCCCAATTCTCGTTGCAAACCGTTCCAGAATTTAGAAACAAACCTGGAATCTCTATCAGAAACAATCGATAAAGGAATACCATGTCGAGATACAATCTCATCAATATACATCTGAGCCAATTTATCCAACGGAGTTTTCTCACTGGCTGCAAGAAAATGAGCACTCTTCGTTAAACGATCAACAATCACCCAAATCATATCATGATTCCGCTGAGTACATGGAAGTTTAGTCACAAAATCCATCGTGATATGTTCCCATTTCCACTCGGGTATCTTTAACTGTCTCAAAGATCCATAAGGTTTCTGGTGCTCTGCTTTAACCTGTGCACAAATATGGCAAGATTCTACCAACTGTGCAATATCTTTCTTCATCGTAGGCCACCAATACAACACTTTCAGATCGTTATACATTTTAGTGCTACCTAGATGTACAGACAATCTGGACTTGTGAGCCTCTAATAAAATCAATTTCCGAAGCTCCCCAAATAATGGTACCCAAACACGAGAATGATAAATCTTCAATCCTCGCGAATCATCAATCAAGTCATCCTTCTTCTTTATCATAATCTCTGATTTCAAATTTTCATCATTCAAAGCCTCCAACTGAGCAACTTTCAATTGATCCACTAAATCAGAAACTATTTCCACTCGCATAAAATGAATACTGATATTTGCTCCTTTACGACTCAATGCATCAGCTACTACATTAGCCTTCCCGGGATGATAACGAATCTCGCAATCATAATCTTTAATCAATTCCAACCACCTTCTCTGACGCATATTCAATTCTTTCTGCGAAAACACATACTGTAGGCTCTTATGATCAGTACAAATAACACATTTTGTACCGTACAAGTAATGTCTCCACAGTTTCAACGCAAAAACCATTGCTGCAAGCTCTAAATCATGGGTCGGATAACTCTTCTCATGAGGTTTCAACTGCCGAGAAGCATAAGCAATAACCCGATCACGTTGCATTAACACACAACCCAAACCCGCATACGAAGCATCACAATACACTATAAAATCATCAGCTCCATTAGGTAATGCAAGAATAGGATCCTGACACAAAAGTTGTTTCAACGTCTGAAACGCAACTTCCTGTTCACATTCCATCGAAATGGTACATCTTTACGAGTTAACTTAGTTATCGGACTCGCAACTTTCGAAAAATCTTTAATAAATCTGCGATAATATCCCGCTAACCCCAGAATACTTTTAATTTCAGAAGGAGATTTAGGAGCATTCCAATTCATAACCGCCTCAATTTTAGATGGATCCACTTTAACCCCATCTTTACAAACAACATGCCCCAGAAAATGAACTTCTCGCAACCAAAATTCACATTTCGCAAATTTAGCAAAAAGTTGCTTCCGTTTTAAAGTTTCCAAAACTTGTCTCAAATGGACTTCATGATCAGACACCGTTTTAGAATAAACCAAGATATCATCGATAAATAAAATCATGAATTTATCCAAAACTGCCCGACAAGCCCGGTTCATTAAATCCATGAAAATAGCAGGAGCGTTAGTTAAACCGAATGGCATAACTAAGAATTCATAATGACCATACTGGGTACGAAATGCAGTTTTAGGAATATCATCATCCGAAACACGTACCTGGTGATAGCCTGACCTCAAATTAATCTTAGAAAAATAAGACGCACCCTACAACTGATAGATCAAATCATCAATCCTGGGTAAAGGATATCTATTTTTAACCGTCCTCTTATTTAACTCCCGGTAGTCGATACACATCCGCAAAGTACCATCTTTCTTTTTCACAAACAATACTGGAGCACCCCACGGTGAAGAACTAGGACGAATAAAACCCCTATCCAACAGATCTTGAATCTGAGTCATCATCTCTCAAATTTCAGAAATAGCTAATCTGTACGGCGACTTAGCCACTGGACTAGAACCCGGAATCAAATCAATCTTGAATTCCACCTCACGCACCGAAGGCAATCCCGGTAACTCATCAGAAAATACATCCGAGTATTCAGAAACCACCCGAATATCAGAAACTACTCTCTTTTCTTTTCTAGCATCAATAACATAAGCAAGAAAAGACTCACAACCCTTGACTAGAGATTTTCTAGCCTTCAAGAACGAGATAACAGGAAAAGTAGATTTAGCCCTATCACCCCGAGTCACTACTTGTAACCCATCAGATAAAGGAAAAGAAATCAACTTTAAATAACATTTAATGCTAGCTCTATTCTAGCTCAACCCATCCATGCCCAAAACCACATCAAATCCAGATACAGGCATAACAAGAAAAGATACTGGAAAACAACTACCATCAATATCAATTTCAGCTCCAGACACAGCTATTGTGACTGTAACTACATAACTATCAGCTACCTCCACCACAAATGGAGCAGAAACAACAGTAGCATGCAATTTCAACTTATCACAAAAAAAACCACATAAACAATATAGCAATTTGTTCTATTATCATATACTATACACAGGTATAACGTTTATAAGAAAACAAACATACCCGTGATGACATCCTCTGTGGAAGTAGCATCATCCACATTCATACGAACAACTCTATCCTCTGATGTATAAGGGTTCTTTCTCTTCTGACCCACTTTCGACGATGATCCCCCGACCTCCCTTGCCCTTACCCATGACCACTCTCTCTTGCCAACTCGGCATTTAACTACTCGGTGACCCTCATTCTTTGTCACGCCACTGTGAGTTTTTACTATCCACAATCCGTTTATAGTTACACATTTGTTTAAATCCCATGTAATGATAAGGATCTGTTCCACTGAGTAATCCTCTGTTGTTTCAAACTATGAATAACATCTCTAAACTCCTGTAATTCACACCTCCAATTTATGTATATAATCACTCTAATCTATTTCATTTTCAATACCTGTAATTCCAATATGATTAGAAATTCACAAAGTTATCAGTTACCGAGTTCCAGCTATCGTCAAGGCAAAATGTGTTTCTATTAACCCAGCAAAAGAAATTCCAGCTCTAACATGGGTCAATGGGGCATCAGTCGGGTTCTCATTGTCTTCCATATCTATTTCAATCACAACATCTCACCAATTTGTTAGATAAATCCGTTAGTACATAACATACTAACCTCTAATATTCAACAATTTCTATTCCCTCTAATTCCCACACCCGAGGATTGTTTGACCACACTCGAGCCAAGATTTAGGAATTGCACATCCAACCATGCACACATTACCAAACCGAGGCTCTGATACCAAGTTGTAACACCGTACTTTTTTTTTTAAAAACACACTGCGGAAGCGATTTTGGAAAATACAACAAACATGTTTACAGAAGTAAATAAGAAACATACTGCCAATAACTGACAGTATATCAAAATGGTGTTACATAGATTAACCGAATGGCTCATCCTAAAATATATTAGAGTGGCGGTCAATCAATCTAAAACAAACAATAACTCCCAGCTCAACAACTGCACTTACTGAAACCTGCAAAATGGAGTTTATGGTGGGGGATTAGCGCAACACTAAGTGAATGAAAATCAAGCCACAAGCAATTAAAGCTGAACCACAACGATCACAAGAATAGTTTATCACAAATATCAAAGGATCGGCGCTGCCGAGCCTACGACCAATGCTGGCCATAGCAAAGATCTACCGATAGCCATCTGCTAACTGGCACAGTTAAACCCCCTCTGCTACAACAAATGCAACAGAGGATCTAAAACTGCCTAACCAGAAGCAACTGACCCAGCCCAAAACCACGCTTAGCTGACCTCTGCCACAAACATCATGAGCACAATTTCATGCCTTGATACTCATATCTTGGACACAATTTCAATAATCATCACATAACCAATCAAACAATCAAATCAGACTAAACAGTCTATCGCATGATTAATTGTATAAAATTCAAGTAACCATAACAGTTACAACTAAAACCACCGGTGCATTAAAGTCCACTCACCTGTGTCCTCGACACCCACCAAACTCAGTTATCTAATTTCACTGAGGCTTCGGATTCCCTGAGAACACAATACAACCGAATTAGTGAATCTAATCTCAATTAATTCAATAATTCAAGTAGATACACAAATGGGTCAAAACTAAGCCATTACACAAAACTCATATAATCAATATGGAAAACTTCCAAAACCAAGTTATTATACAACAAGTCATAATATACTCAATATGACCAAACCATAATAACCATCAGAAATCATATGTTCAACTAACATATAACCTATTTCCATTATATATAACATGTAGAAACCAACCATACATGTAAATGATTTCCCGGAATCATTTTCAAGAATTAAAGTACGCAATCAACGCATATAATTCCACATATAACATCCATCATCAAATCAACTCATTTATATATAATCCATAAGCTTCAAGTAACAAAGAACCAACAACAACAACTCATAGAAGCTTAAGGTCAAATACTAAACACAATCTTTTTTTACATATGTCAAATACACATCCGAAATTGACATAGCTACTGTAAATCGATCTTTAGGCCATCCTACAGCTCGAATTAGCTTCTGGAATCTAAAGACAAATTAAACTACACATCTCCAGCTTTTCAACGATATAAAATACGCCTTCTAACGATACTCCATTGATTTTTAGCGATTTTTACAAAACAGCCCAGAAATTGTAAAAAAACTCCGAACAGTACACATTTCAAGCATAAAAAATCAACTAGTAACATTTCTAAAACATGTATAAACTTCATATAACATTTATACAACATCAACCACACATTTTAAACATCAAATCATGATTTTCTAAAAAACATCATCTTCATCATCTTCACCACCTTCATCAAGAACCTCCATTAATGGAGTTTTCATCTTTCAAGAATTAAACATAGCAATATCATCAAACTATGCTTCAAATCCATAAATAACTTCATATATAACATATACAAACATATATAACAACTCAAATCAACATAATCATGATTCTCCATTAAACCCATAAAAATCAAGAACATGTTTTCTTGCCAAAACAAGTCAAGAACAACTTAAAATCATGATCAATTACTAAAACTAACCTTATTATGTAAGCAAATCCAACATAAATGCAAGTCTTCAAGGATGGATCGTTGGCTCTTTGAGAGAAAATGAAGAACAAGAATATGAAAGCAAAATGAGAGTAATAAACTCTCTCAGTGGATAATAATGAGCCTAGTGCTCAATAATTACACAACACACAGTACACTTATCCCACTTCTAGCATACAGTTAATTAATTAAGCAGCCCTACTTAATTAATTAAATATCAACGAGGTATTATCTAACACCCTCATGTAAAAGCGAATACAATGGTACAAATACCATATCAAACAGATAATATAAATATTATCACCTTAACTACGCAGTATAATTATTAATTCTAATAATTATCTACAAATAACAATTAAATACACAAACAAATACCAAACATCTTACCACCAATACGAAACTTAGACCGTATTTGAGGATGTTACAATTCTCCTCCCCTTAAGAAGATTCCGTCCCCAGAATCTCATCACGAACAAACAAATGAGGATAACGTCTCTTCATGTCCACCTCAGTCTCCCTAGTCAAATTAGAACCCAAACTGTGCTTCCATTTAACCAACACCAAAGAAATCTGTTTCTTACGAAGCTTAGTAACTTTCCGATCTAAAAGTTCAACAGATTCTTCCACTAATCTTTTCTTCAAATCAACTTTCAAATCATAAATCGGAATTAGTTGACTTTCATCATTCACATTACATTTCGCCAATAAAACACATTAAAAGTATCATGGATACCCGCTAACTCTGGAGGAAGATCAAGAATAACCGTCTGATCATTAAGTATCTGTCGAATACGAAATGGACCAATGTATCGAGACGCTAACTTCCCGCGTTTCCCAAATCGAATAACCTCTTTCCACGGTGAAACTTTCAGATAAACCATTTCACTCTCAACAAAAGAAACTGGTCGACGACGGGAATCAGCATACATTTTCTGTCTATCTCTTGCAACTTTCAACTTTTCTCGGGCAATAGCAACTTTGTCAGCCGTCATCTGAACAATATCGGGACCCGCAAACTGTTTTTCACCCGCCTCTAACCAACAAGTAGGAGTACGGCAGCGACGACCATATAACATCTCATAAGGTGACATACCGATACTCAAATGGTATGAATTGTTATAAGCAAATTCAATCAAAGGCAAGTGTGAATCCCAAGAACCACCATATTCCAACACACATGCACGTAACATATCCTCAAGGGTCTGAATGGTTCTTTCTGACTGACCATCTGTCTGAGGATGAAAAGCTGTACTCAAGTTAACACGGTTCCCAATTCTCGTTGCAAACCGTTCCAGAATTTAGAAACAAACCTGGAATCTCTATCAGAAACAATCGATAAAGGAATACCATGTCGAGATACAATCTCATCAATATACATCTGAGCCAATTTATCCAACGGAGTTTTCTCACTGGCTGCAAGAAAATGAGCACTCTTCGTTAAACGATCAACAATCACCCAAATCATATCATGATTCCGCTGAGTACATGGAAGTTTAGTCACAAAATCCATCGTGATATGTTCCCATTTCCACTCGGGTATCTTTAACTGTCTCAAAGATCCATAAGGTTTCTGGTGCTCTGCTTTAACCTGTGCACAAATATGGCAAGATTCTACCAACTGTGCAATATCTTTCTTCATCGTAGGCCACCAATACAACACTTTCAGATCGTTATACATTTTAGTGCTACCTAGATGTACAGACAATCTGGACTTGTGAGCCTCTAATAAAATCAATTTCCGAAGCTCCCCAAATAATGGTACCCAAACACGAGAATGATAAATCTTCAATCCTCGCGAATCATCAATCAAGTCATCCTTCTTCTTTATCATAATCTCTGATTTCAAATTTTCATCATTCAAAGCCTCCAACTGAGCAACTTTCAATTGATCCACTAAATCAGAAACTATTTCCACTCGCATAAAATGAATACTGATATTTGCTCCTTTACGACTCAATGCATCAGCTACTACATTAGCCTTCCCGGGATGATAACGAATCTCGCAATCATAATCTTTAATCAATTCCAACCACCTTCTCTGACGCATATTCAATTCTTTCTGCGAAAACACATACTGTAGGCTCTTATGATCAGTACAAATAACACATTTTGTACCGTACAAGTAATGTCTCCACAGTTTCAACGCAAAAACCATTGCTGCAAGCTCTAAATCATGGGTCGGATAACTCTTCTCATGAGGTTTCAACTGCCGAGAAGCATAAGCAATAACCCGATCACGTTGCATTAACACACAACCCAAACCCGCATACGAAGCATCACAATACACTATAAAATCATCAGCTCCATTAGGTAATGCAAGAATAGGATCCTGACACAAAAGTTGTTTCAACGTCTGAAACGCAACTTCCTGTTCACATTCCATCGAAATGGTACATCTTTACGAGTTAACTTAGTTATCGGACTCGCAACTTTCGAAAAATCTTTAATAAATCTGCGATAATATCCCGCTAACCCCAGAATACTTTTAATTTCAGAAGGAGATTTAGGAGCATTCCAATTCATAACCGCCTCAATTTTAGATGGATCCACTTTAACCCCATCTTTACAAACAACATGCCCCAGAAAATGAACTTCTCGCAACCAAAATTCACATTTCGCAAATTTAGCAAAAAGTTGCTTCCGTTTTAAAGTTTCCAAAACTTGTCTCAAATGGACTTCATGATCAGACACCGTTTTAGAATAAACCAAGATATCATCGATAAATAAAATCATGAATTTATCCAAAACTGCCCGACAAGCCCGGTTCATTAAATCCATGAAAATAGCAGGAGCGTTAGTTAAACCGAATGGCATAACTAAGAATTCATAATGACCATACTGGGTACGAAATGCAGTTTTAGGAATATCATCATCCGAAACACGTACCTGGTGATAGCCTGACCTCAAATTAATCTTAGAAAAATAAGACGCACCCTACAACTGATAGAACAAATCATCAATCCTGGGTAAAGGATATCTATTTTTAACCGTCCTCTTATTTAACTCCCGGTAGTCGATACACATCCGCAAAGTACCATCTTTCTTTTTCACAAACAATACTGGAGCACCCCACGGTGAAGAACTAGGACGAATAAAACCCCTATCCAACAGATCTTGAATCTGAGTCATCATCTCTCAAATTTCAGAAATAGCTAATCTGTACGGCGACTTAGCCACTGGACTAGAACCCGGAATCAAATCAATCTTGAATTCCACCTCACGCACCGAAGGCAATCCCGGTAACTCATCAGAAAATACATCCGAGTATTCAGAAACCACCCGAATATCAGAAACTACTCTCTTTTCTTTTCTAGCATCAATAACATAAGCAAGAAAAGACTCACAGCCCTTGACTAGAGATTTTCTAGCCTTCAAGAACGAGATAACAGGAAAAGTAGATTTAGCCCTATCACCCCGAGTCACTACTTGTAACCCATCAGATAAAGGAAAAGAAATCAACTTTAAATAACATTTAATGCTAGCTCTATTCTAGCTCAACCCATCCATGCCCAAAACCACATCAAATCCAGATACAGGCATAACAAGAAAAGATACTGGAAAACAACTACCATCAATATCAATTTCTGCTCCAGACACAGCTATTGTGACTGTAACTACATAACTATCAGCTACCTCCACCACAAATGGAGCAGAAACAACAGTAGCATGCAATTTCAACTTATCACAAAAAAAACCACATAAACAATATAGCAATTTGTTCTATTATCATATACTATACACAGGTATAACGTTTATAAGAAAACAAACATACCCGTGATGACATCCTCTGTGGAAGTAGCATCATCCACATTCATACGAACAACTCTATCCTCTGATGTATAAGGGTTCTTTCTCTTCTGACCCACTTTCGACGATGATCCCCCGACCTCCCTTGCCCTTACCCATGACCACTCTCTCTTGCCAACTCGGCATTTAACTACTCGGTGACCCTCATTCTTTGTCACGCCACTGTGAGTTTTTACTATCCACAATCCGTTTATAGTTACACATTTGTTTAAATCCCATGTAATGATAAGGATCTGTTCCACTGAGTAATCCTCTGTTGTTTCAAACTATGAATAACATCTCTAAACTCCTGTAATTCACACCTCCAATTTATGTATATAATCACTCTAATCTATTTCATTTTCAATACCTGTAATTCCAATATGATTAGAAATTCACAAAGTTATCAGTTACCGAGTTCCAGCTATCGTCAAGGCAAAATGTGTTTCTATTAACCCAGCAAAAGAAATTCCAGCTCTAACATGGGTCAATGGGGCATCAGTCGGGTTCTCATTGTCTTCCATATCTATTTCAATCACAACATCTCACCAATTTGTTAGATAAATCCGTTAGTACATAACATACTAACCTCTAATATTCAACAATTTCTATTCCCTCTAATTCCCACACCCGAGGATTGTTTGACCACACTCGAGCCAAGATTTAGGAATTGCACATCCAACCATGCACACATTACCAAACCGAGGCTCTGATACCAAGTTGTAACACCGTACTTTTTTTTTTAAAAACACACTGCGGAAGCGATTTTGGAAAATACAACAAACATGTTTACAGAAGTAAATAAGAAACATACTGCCAATAACTGACAGTATATCAAAATGGTGTTACATAGATTAACCGAATGGCTCATCCTAAAATATATTAGAGTGGCGGTCAATCAATCTAAAACAAACAATAACTCCCAGCTCAACAACTGCACTTACTGAAACCTGCAAAATGGAGTTTATGGTGGGGGATTAGCGCAACGCTAAGTGAATGAAAATCAAGCCACAAGCAATTAAAGCTGAACCACAACGATCACAAGAATAGTTTATCACAAATATCAAAGGATCGACGGCTCAGATTGGTTCTCGCAGTTCTCGTACGAAAAACAGTTCTCGTTTGAACTTTTGCCTATGTATATATATATATATATATAGAGAGAGAGAGAGAGTTTAAATGAGAACTGTTTTCCGTACGAGAAATATAAAAACTAATCTTAGAATTCATCTTATTTCTAATCTAAAATTCTAATCTAACAAAAAGGGGTAGGATCATCATTTGATTTATCCACATAGGTATTTAATGTGTGTACTGTTGCATTAGACATCACGTTTAATACCACACCCTCTTCAAGATCTTTCTTTCTTCTCTTGCAATTCTATACGGTTTTGAGCTCGCCGCAACTCCACCGGTGTCGACATCTAACTCACTATCGTAGCTCCGATTTTACCAACGACGATGAGATCGTTGCCTTCAACACATGCGACGACGATGACAACCTTCTATTAAGCTACACAGCCACCATCGTACTTCCGATCTAACCAGAGTTGATAATCACCGCCAACACTACTTTGAAGCTTCTTCTAACAGCAGTAACATCTCTCTTGCTAGAATCAATCAGCGATGTCAACACATGCTCGATCTGTAAGTACATCAAGCCTTCTAAGCTCTGCAACCAACAAATTTTTTTAACGGCAAACCTGCAACCAACACATGCTTTAATCTCACTAGTGAAACTTTTTTCTTGGGCTTTGAAATGCAAATGGAGACCTCCGACCATGTTTGTCCTTGCGTTTCTCTCTCCCCTGTTTAATTTTTTTGGCTCTCGATACTGGATACATTAATTATTTCCCATATATTGAAATGCTAATAGAGACTAATCGAGTTTTTGCCATCGCCGCCGCCAGAACGTACCCTAGCCGCCATTGCCGGAGAACCGCTACCACAGAAATGCAATTTTGACACCTATGTTACATCCCAGAGATCAAATCACCAGTCACTGCCATCCTTAAAACAACCTTCATTCACTCTTGTTTTCACTGGCGATAACACCGCTGCCGAAAACCATCACCATCACTCCGTCAGCTGCCCGTTAACCACCGGCAGTGGTGGTCGTCGACGGGTTTGAGGTGGAAGTGGTTGTCCTCAACGCCAGACGGGCGTGAGGTGGCGGTGGTTGTCCTCGACGAGTATGAGGCGGCGGTGGTGGTTGTTGGCGACGATTGTAAGAGGCAGCGATGGTGACTTGCAACGAGTGTAAGGCGGTAGTGGTGGCCAGCGGCAATGGTGGTCGGCGGCATCTGTGAGGCGGCAGGATGGTGGCTACAGAGAGACGAAGTGATTTGGGAAGGGTTTAACGGCCTATTCTCGAGTTATTTTATAGAGGGGAAGGAGAGGGCTAGGAGGGATTGGGAGGAGGAATCATGTTCTTGAGTTTTTTTAGGAGGGGAAGGAAAGGGCTAGGAGGGGCAATTTCACCATTTTTATGCTTAAAAACTCCCCTCCCACTTTTGGGATGATTGGGAGGGGGAGTTTTTCTTTCCTTCCCTTTCCTTTCTTTCCTTTCCTTTCCATCCCTTCCCTTCCCTTCCCTTCCCTTCTCTTCCCCTAAAAACTCGAGAACAGGCCGTAAGGGTGTGGGGAATTGGAATTGTGGTAGTTTAGGGTTTTAGTATGTTTGGAAGGAAGTTAAGGTGGTGTTTGGATATACTATCACTATTTTGATATATATATATATATATAACAATAATACCAACCCCGCGCATCATGGTATGAGGAAGATAAATAGTAGACAATTATACCTTAATCCTTAGATAGAGAAATTGCTTTATGAGATAGACCTCGTCAACATAGAAAAAAAATAATAAATAAAATAATTAAAATAATTAAAATAACATAAATAATCCATAAATACCAAATTGAAAAGCCAATTAAATAGGTTAACATATAATGGAAGAAACAAAGAGAAACAAAAAAGAAAAAAAAAGGAAATAAATATACATAAAAATAATAGATAAATAAATAACTAAAGAAAATAAAAATAAAAATACATACATAAAAATAAATAAAATGAAATAATATATATATATATATATATCCCAAAGGTCAAATCTGGACCATTAAATTTTTTACATCAATGGTCGAGATCTAATAATAATATTATACTAATTAATTAAACAATTATAAGATGTAATTATAGAAGAAAAGGTATTATGAGAATCTCCCTTCCATAAATCTAGCCAGTTCCTTAAAAATCTCGCCCCTTCCTATGTTTTCCCTCTATGTCTCGTTAAGCTAAAAATGACATCTTTTCTTGCAAAAAATGATAAAAATTTTCCAGTTGAAAAGTGATGATTTTTCCAGATGAAATGATAAAAATATACAACATTTAAAATGATAACATTATCTACATGAAAATGATAAAAATAGACTCCTTACAGTAGAAAATGATATAAATAAACACGTTTCCACATGAAACCTAATTTCTAGTTGAAAATGATAACATTTTTTAGATAAAATGGTAACAATATATAACATTTAAAATGATATTCATTATTCAGATGAAAATGATAAAAATATACTTATTTTCAGCCGAAAATAATATAATACACATATTTTTAACCGAAAATGATATAAATGCATATGTTTCTATCCGAAATGATATAAATACACTCCTACCAGGCGAAAATGATATAAATTACATGGTTACTCCCGAAATTGATAAAAACTCACATGATTCAAAATGGTAACGTTTGCTATCATTTTCATATGGTTTGTATTTTAAAAATAAAATTTCAAAAATATAAGAACAGTGGTCTTGTTTAAAAGAGGATTAAAAAATAAGTAGATTGTTATAACTTTTTTTGCTAAAATTCTCAAATTGAAATAGATATGACAATTTAAAGATCTAAGAGGTAAAAATAAAAATAAGTAATAAAGTTGTTGGTTATTGAGGAAGGCATGTGAGTTTCCATTTGAAACTGTCAATTCCTATTTTGCTATTTGAAATGAATGACCGAGATTTGACCTTTGAGAGATGTTTAGGATGAGATTATATGAAACCTTACCCTATTTATCTTATTAGCGAGGCACAGAAAGATAAGATAGAGATAGATATAAATATTCTGGATTCCTATGCAAGTTTTCAAACCAAGAATTTAGTTGTAGTTTCTATTTGTTATTCGAAGGTTTAGGTTGGTTTTGGATTCCTATGTATTTTGCCCGTTAAGGATTTTGTCATGTTAAATCTTGGTGTTGTCGTTTTCTATCGACATGACAAGACTACTTTGAAGTACGACCTTCCACTATTGGACTGTCAGTCGCGAGATTTTTTTGATGGCAAGTGAAGATGGGAATGATATTGGCGCAAATGATCTTGATGATATGTTAATAAGTCTTGAAAAGATGCTTGCGGCATGATCACATGAGGAGAAAGAAAGAAAAGATCGTAAAACTCTCTCATATTCATCTCCGTTTATCTAATAATATTTTACCATGGTTGTTTACCGACTGATTTTGAGGATGAAATCAAAACAAGTGGGAGAGATTATAACACCCAAAAAATGTGAGTTTTAATTTAAGTTTTTATTTATTAAATAAGTACAAATTTGAGATTTATATATGTTTATTTTTATAAAGTAGAGATACCTAATATATATGTGTGCGTGTACACTAATAAAAGAGTGCGCGGATTAAAATTATGAATTTCATGCACTAATAAATAAGTGAAAGAATTAGATTGTGGCTAAACTTAGAAATAACAAAATTGAGGGATTGAGCTTGCCATTTCCACAAAGTTTATATATAAAAGAGTGTTCAGTCAAATTAGTCAAACCTTAAGTGTGTGTGCAGGTGTACACTCCTGGAACAATCGAGAGCCACAGATTAAGGGGAGTTTAAACTAATTTAACTAATTCAAGTAAGGAGGTATGTGTTTTTGACTAAATTGTAATTTGTAGCCAAGAATTTTTACCCATTTATATGTTGTTGGTAGTCTTAGTAATTGGAAATCATCATGGAGATGATTTAGATGGTTTTGTAACTGAAATGTTTACAAATAGTGTTTGATTTTTTGAATTGATGTAATTCTTGTGAAAATTTAGCAAAAGGGTTAAGTGTTGATGTGTTGTTGGGTCTTTGATCAAAGGAAAACCATTTGTGGTCAATTTATTGATGTTTTATGTTTCTTATGGTTATTATGCTAAAAATTAGTGTTGGAGATGTTGGTTTATGTGCACAGATAATTGATGTACATTGTGTTCAATGTTATAAGAGACTAAAGGGTCATACGGCTACACACCCAATTAGAACATTTTGGAATTTACCAGTATTTGTGTGGAAATCTCAGTTAAATTAATTATTTAAGAGAAATAAATAATAAATAGTTATTTATTATTTAAAGGGAAATTAAATATTAAGTTTTAATATTTACACGGACCAGTTAATTAATAGTTAATTAATTAACTAGTAAGGTTCAGGTGGTAAAAGTGCAGAGAATGAAAGATCAATTAAAGACATGTGCTTTAATTGAACGGGTTTGGTCTTAGATAAGGTTTAAGGTATTTAAACCTAGAAAAAGCTCATTATCCATAAGAGAATTGACTTTGCAAGAAAAAAAGGAACCCTAGAAATCGTATTTTTAAAACTTATAAAGCCGTCTTGTGCACCTAGTAGTGGTACACATATAAATCGTATTTTTAAAACAGACGGTTTTAGAATGGTTTTTCAAAAACTGGAAAATTAAGTTTTTAAACTTAATTATAAAACCCAAGAAAATCTTAGATCAGTATGCTACCAACCTAATGGTACACATTTGTTGTTAAACGGTACTCCGGTGTCGAAAGTGCCCAAACCTTGGGCATCCGGGTTCAAACCATTGCGGGAAAGGGTATGAAAGATTCTGTGATAATCGGGAATCCCGGCCAGAATTCATACTGTCTTAGGTAGTGCGATCTATTTTGGTGATAATCGGGAGTCCCGGCCCAAAATACACTAGAGTAGAGTTAAACATACTAGATTTTATCTAAGTACTCTACGAGGTTCTAGGAGTCGTATCAGATCGGTACGATTGGTAAAGGGTGTTACCTACCAGAAATAGCATGACTTGGCGGGAACGGGAAGTGCCCAAACATTGTGTCAAGTATGTGAAATATGGGTCCTGGGTCTGATATATATTATTTAATGGTTTATTAATATATGTTAGAAAAGTTTATTTGCAATTACTAATTAAACCGAGTTTTAATTTGTAGATGGCAACCAACGTTAGAGTATTAGGAGTGGTCACCTTCTACCACATCCACCACATCGCCACGTCAGCTATCAACTGTAACACCGCAAAAATACAAGCCATATTTTTTTTAAATCACAGCGGAAGTAATACGTCATAAAACTAAAAAGGAAATAACATCAAAAGTTAAAACCAACACTGTACAAACATACAGTACTTCCTTTAGTGTTACAAAACATTTCATAAAGTATGACTCATCATTCTAAAACCCAAAATATCAGAGCTATGGTCAAACTTTCCCTGTACACAAAAGCTGCAACCTACCGTGCCCTCAAAACCTGAAACAGAGAGTTAGGGTGGGGAATTAGCACAAAGCTAAGTGAATGAAAATCAAGCCACAAGCAATTAAAGCAGAACCACAACGATCACAAGAACAGTTTATCTCAAATATCAAAGGACCGGCGGCTCTGCCGAGCCTACGACCAATGCTGGCCATAGCAATGATCTACCGATAGCCATCTGCTAACTGGCACAGTTAAACCCCCTCTGCTACAACAAATGCAACAGAGGATCTAAAACTGCCTAACCAGAAGCAACTGACCCAGCCCAAAACCACGCTTAGCTGACCTCTGCCACAAACATCATGAGCACAATTTCATGCCTTGATACTCATATCTTGGACACAATTTCAATAATCATCATATAACCAATCAAACAATCATATCAGACTAAACAGTCTATCGCATGATTAATCGTATAAAATCCAAGTAACCATAACAGTTACAACTAAAACCACTGGTGCATTAAAGTCCACTCACTTGTGTTCTCCAACACCACACTCAGTATTCTAATTTCACTGAGCCTTCTCGTTTCCTGAAACACATCATAACTTAGTCAGTAATTGGGATTACATTCCAATTTACAAAAGCGACAACTCTCATTGGCTACAAGCAATAAAATTACAGAATTAACGTCTGAATCACTACGCACGAAATGATCACACTTCGCACGTATTGAACTTTCAAACTCACGAAGTGGCTAACCCACTTCGCACGCAATGGGCACTGGTACGCACGGAGTGAACCTCACTTCGTGCGACCAAAACTCATCGACTTCAACTTCTTCATCATGCACTTCGTACGTAATGGAGTCACTACGCACGTAGTGGACTCCACTTCGCACGGCCAACATGCAACATTCAAGAACTTCCTAATCAAAACTCGACATAATCAACACTACATCACCTCTTGCTCGAAATCCAAACGTTAACCCTCGCTTAGAACTCGAAAACAGAATTACGGACTCAAGTTTGAGTAAGAGTGGGTTTTTTTTCTTTTCTCTCTTCTCTTATGCAGCCAAAACCAACAAATGAGAACAAACATAAACAAATGCTATATATATAGGTCAAGACTGAACATATTACACTACACAGTACAAATACTGATATCTGAGATACAGAAACCTAAATAAAGCGGTCCTACTCAAGTCATCAACAAGCAACGAGGTATTATTCGGGACCCTAGTATAAAAACGAATCATATGCTACCAATAACATATAAAAATATTAAACTAATATTTTTACCTCTTACCTCGCGGTCCAATTTAAATACCAAGTAAGCATCAAATAAATATATAAATAAATAGCAGATAATTATAAACAATCAAATATACTAATATAAACAATTAAATAACTTACCACCGCCACGAAACAACTAGGCCCTAAACGCGGGTGTTACAAATCTCTCCCCCTAAAGAAGATTCCGTCCCCGGAATCTCATCGCGCTAAAAAAGGCTAGGGTAGCGGTTCCTCATGTCTGCCTCAGTCTCCCATGTCAAATCTGAACCCAAGCTATGCTTCCATTTAATCAAAACCATAAGAATCTCTTTCCTCCGAAGCTTCGTTGTTTTACGATCAAGTATCTCAACTGGTTCTTCTATTAATCACTTTTTCGAATCAACTTTCAGATCATGTACTGGAAGAATCTGACTTCCATCCTCAACATTACATTTACGTAAGTAACAGACATTAAAAGTATCATGAATACCCGCTAACTCTGGTGGAAGATCAAGAGTAAAAGTTTGGTCGTTGACTATCTGTCGTATGCGAAACGGACCAATGTATCGTGGAGCTAGTTTCCCACGTTTCCCAAAGCGAATAACCCCTTTCCACGGAGAAACTTTCAGATAAACCAACTCACCTTCAACAAACGTAATTGGTCTGCGGCGTGGATCTGCGTACATCTTTTGTCTGTCTCTGGCAACTTTCAACTTTTCCCGAGCAATAGCAACTTTCTCAGCCGTCATCTGAACAATATCGGGACCCGCAAACTGTTTCTCACCTGCCTCTAACCAACAAGTAGGAGTATGACAACGACGACCGTATAACATCTCATAAGGTGGCAACCGATACTCGAGTGATAAGAATTATTATACGCAAATTCAATCAAAGGCAAGTGTGAATCCCAAGACCCACCATATTCTAACACACAGGCGCGTAACATATCCTCAAGTGTCTGAATAGTACGCTCACTCTGACCGTCTGTCTGAGGATGATAAGCTGTACTCAAATTAACACGTGTCCCCAATGCATGATGTAAACTCCTCCAAAAGTTAGAAACAAATCTGGGATCTCGATCAGAAACAATAGAAAGAGGAATACCGTGCCGTGATACAATCTCATCGATGTACAACTGAGCTAATCTGCTGAGTGAAGCTGTCTCACTGGTGGCAAGAAAGTGAGCACTCTTCGTCAAACGGTCAACAATCACCCAAATTTTATCATGTTTCCGCTGGGTACATGGAAGTTTGGATACAAAATCCATCGTGATGTGTTCCCATTTCCACTCTGGTATCTCCAACTGTTTCAAAGACCCGTAAGGTTTCTGGTGCTCTGCTTTGACCTGAGCATAAATATGACACGTTCCCACAAACTTTGCAACATCTGTCTTCATAGTAGGCCACCAATACAACACTTTAAGATCATTATACATTTTAGTACTACCAGGATGAACAGACAATCTTGACTTGTGAGCCTCTGCCAAAATCAAACCCCGAAGCTCTCCAAGCAATGGCACCCAAACACGAGACTGATAAGTCTTCAATCCGCGCGAATCATTAATCAAATCATCTTTTCTCTTCATCATAATCTCTAACTTCAGATTTTCATCTTTTAAAGCTTCTAACTGAGCAGATTTAAGCCTATCCACTAAGTCAGAAACGATCTCAACTCGCATAAATCGAATACTATCACCAGCTCCCTTGCGGCTCAAAGCATCTGCTACTACATTTGCTTTCCCCGGGTGATAACGAATCTCACAATCATAGTCTTTAATGAGTTCTAACCACCGTCTCTGCCGCATATTAAGTTCTTTCTGGGAAAATACATACTGCAAACTCTTATGATCAGTACAAATAACGCATTTCGTACCGTATAAGTAATGCCTCCACAGTTTCAACGCAAAGACTACAGCTGCAAGTTCTAAGTCATGGGTTGGATAATTCTTCTCGTGTGGTTTCAGTTGCCATGAAGCATAAGCAATAACCCGATCATGCTGCATTAAAACACAACCCAAACCTGCAAAGGAAGCATCACAGTACACTACAAATTCATAAGAACCATCAGGTAGTGCAAGAATAGGAGCCTGACATAATAGTTGTTTCAACGTCTGAAAAGCTGTCTCCTGTTCATTATTCCACTTAAATGACACATCTTTACGGGTTAATTTCGTTATAGGACTCGCAATTTTCGAAAAATCTTTCATAAATCTGCGATAATAACCCGCCAATCCCAGAAAACTTTTAATCTCAGATGATGATTTAGGAGCACTCCAGTTCATAACGGCTTCAACTTTAGCCGGATCGACTTTAACCCCATCTTTACAGATAACATGCCCCAAAAATTGAATCTCCCTCATCCAGAATTCACATTTAGAAAATTTTGCAAAAAGATGCTCCCGTTTTAAAGTTTCTAAAACTTGCCTCTAATGAAGCTCGTGCTCGGACTTAGTTTTAGAATAAACCAAGATGTCATCGATAAATACAATCACGAATTTATCCAAAAACGGCCGACAAACCCGATTCATTAAATCCATAAATACAGCAGGGGCATTAGTTAAACCGAAAGGCATAAGTAAAAACTCATAATGACCATATCTGGTACGGAAAGCGGTTTTAGGAACATCAGCATCAGAAACACGTACCTGGTGATAACCCGAGCGCAGATCTATTTTAGAAAAATAAGAAGCACCCTGCAGCTGATCAAACAAATCATCAATTCTGGGTAAAGGGTATTTATTTTTAACCGTTCTCTTATTCAGTTCCTTGTAGTCAATACACATACGCAAAGTACCGTCTTTCTTTTTCACAAATAAAACCGGTGCACCCCACGGAGAAGAACTAGGACGAATAAAACCCCTGTCTAACAAATCCTGAATCTGTGTCATCATCTCACGAATTTCAGAAGGAGCTAACCTGTAAGGAGCTTTAGCCACTGGGCTCGAACCTGGAATCAAATCAATCCTATATTCTACCTCACGAACCGGAGGCAACCCAGGTAATTCATCGGGAAACACTTCTGGGTATTCCGAAACCACCCGAATATCAGAAACAATATGTTTCTCCTTTTTAACATCAACCACATGAGCAAGGTAGGATTCACACCCTTTGGCTAGAGATTTTCTAGCCTTCATATACGAGATAATAGGAAAAGCAGGTCTAACCCTCTCCCCGCGAGCCACTACGTATGACCCATCAGGTAAAGGAAATGAAATCAGTTTTCTATGGCATTTTATAACAGCTCGGTTCTGACTCAACCAATCCATACCCATAACAGCATCAAAACCAACTATAGGCATTAACAGAAAAAAAAATAGGAAAGCATGTACCATCAATATCAATCTCAGCCCCAGACACAGCCGTTGTGACTGGAACCGTTTTACCATCCGCTATCTCTACTTCTAATGGAGCAGCAACATTTGAAGTAGGCAATTTCAATTTATCACAAAATGCCACAGAAATAAATGAACGATTGGCACCAGAATCAAATAACACACGTGCAGGTATAGAATTTATGAGAAACATACCCGTGATGACATCATCAATAGTAGCAGCATCATCTACTGACATCCGGAATGCTCTACCCTCAGCTGACGGAGGGTTCTTCCTTTTCTGTCCTGAAGCGGACGAAGATCCCACAACCGATCCCGATACCGACCCAGTCCCCGATTTCTTACCCACACGGCACTCACCTGCTCTGTGCCCCTCCTTTTGACAATTCCAACAAACACTCCTCGGAAATCTACAATTCTTCAATTCATGCCCAAACTGACCACAACGAATACATCTGGCTGTCTGTAGGGTACAAAGTCCATGATGAAAAGACTTACATTTATTACACCACGGGGCTCTCTGAGTAGACCCACCAGATGTAAGCCTACGATTCTGACTGCTCTGACTCTGACCCTGTCCTTGACGTTGACTTCCCTGACCTCCTTGAGTTCCCTGCCGATGTTGGGTATTAAAATAATCAAACCGGGATTTCTGTTGAGAGATTCTATCTTTATTCAACTTCTCCTTGGCTTGAGCATCACCCTCAGCTGACTTAGCTAGGGTAAAAGCTTGAGATAAAGTGCTAGCCCACCTGGTAGCACTCCTGTAATCTGGATGCAAAGCTCTCACAAAATGCTGAACTCTTGAAGCTTCATCCGGAACCCACTGCTGTGCAAATCATAACTTCTCATTGAATTGCCTAATCAATTCATCCACAGACATATTATCGGTCATCTGCAAATCCATGAACTCCTTCTTGATTCGTTCCATCTCAAAAGATCCACAGTATTGCTCACAAACCTTTCCCTCAAATTGCTCCCAAGTAATACTACTCATCTGCTGCTTTGTAAAATGACCTGTAATCGAATCCCACCATACCATGGCATCTCCTTGGAGTCTTTGAGTAGCATAAAACACCCTTACTTTTTCCTCACATTCACAGGCGTCTAATGCCTTAGTAATCTCCCTCAACCAATTCAAAGTTTTATTGGGGTCCGTACTACCGCTATACTCTGAAGGTCTACAATCCATGAATTGCTTATATTTATTATGTTGACCAAATCCTGGGTAGGGGTAAGCTCCTGGTGCAGTAAATTGATAGATAATCGGCTGTTGTGTACCCTGTGAAGCAACAGTAGAATATGGAACAGAAAATGGTACTGAAAGTGGTGGTGTTGTTGACACTGTAGCAACAGCTGCTGTTGGAATCGGTGTTTGAGAATTCTGTGTCAACCTTTGCTGCTCAAAGTTGTGAACTGTTTCTCGAAGCTCCTGTAGTTCACTTTCAAGTTGAAATATATAATCATTCTGAGTTGTATCTATTTCTTTACCCGAGGTGTTGACTATTACTGGATTCTCTAAAACTGGAGTTGTAGAAGTTCCAGCCTGAGCAAGGGTCACCGGAATCTCGGTTGGGATCTCTTGACTTGCCATATCTGTTACAATCACATCACCTCCGAACTTATTAGACAACCGTTAGTACATACATACTAACCACAACACACACACAGTAAATCCAAACAATCTAATTCCCCCACAGGAAATGTTTGACCAACCTCGAGCCAAGATTTGGGAATTGAACACTCTAAACGTGCTCGCATGCCAAACCAGGGCTCTGATACCAAACTGTAACACCGCAAAAATACAAGCCATATTTTTTTTTAAATCACAGCGGAAGTAATACGTCATAAAACTAAAAAGGAAATAACATCAAAAGTTAAAACCAACACTGTACAAACATACAGTACTTCCTTTAGTGTTACAAAACATTTCATAAAGTATGGCTCATCATTCTAAAACCCAAAATATCAGAGCTACGGTCAAACTTTCCCTGTACACAAAAGCTGCAACCTACCGTGCCCTCAAAACCTGAAACAGAGAGTTAGGGTGGGGAATTAGCACAAAGCTAAGTGAATGAAAATCAAGCCACAAGCAATTAAAGCAGAACCACAACGATCACAAGAACAGTTTATCTCAAATATCAAAGGACCGGCGGCTCTGCCGAGCCTACGACCAATGCTGGCCATAGCAATGATCTACCGATAGCCATCTGCTAACTGGCACAGTTAAACCCCCTCTGCTACAACAAATGCAACAGAAGATCTAAAACTGCCTAACCAGAAGCAACTGACCCAGCCTAAAACCACGCTTAGCTGACCTCTGCCACAAACATCATGAGCACAATTTCATGCCTTGATACTCATATCTTGGACACAATTTCAATAATCATCATATAACCAATCAAACAATCATATCAGACTAAACAGTCTATCGCATGATTAATCGTATAAAATCCAAGTAACCATAACAGTTACAACTAAAACCACTGGTGCATTAAAGTCCACTCACTTGTGTTCTCCAACACCACACTCAGTATTCTAATTTCACTGAGCCTTCTCGTTTCCTGAAACACATCATAACTTAGTCAGTAATTGGGATTACATTCCAATTTACAAAAGCGACAACTCTCATTGGCTACAAGCAATAAAATTACAGAATTAACGTCTGAATCACTACGCACGAAATGATCACACTTCGCACGAAATGATCACACTTCGCACGTATTGAACTTTCAAACTCACGAAGTGGCTAACCCACTTCGCACGCAATGGGCACTGGTACGCACGGAGTGAACCTCACTTCGTGCGACCAAAACTCATCGACTTCAACTTCTTCATCATGCACTTCGTACGTAATGGAGTCACTACGCACGTAGTGGACTCCACTTCGCACGGCCAACATGCAACATTCAAGAACTTCCTAATCAAAACTCGACATAATCAACACTACATCACCTCTTGCTCGAAATCCAAACGTTAACCCTCGCTTAGAACTCGAAAACAGAATTACGGACTCAAGTTTGAGTAAGAGTGGGTTTTTTTTTTCTTTTCTCTCTTCTCTTATGCAGCCAAAACCAACAAATGAGAACAAACATAAACAAATGCTATATATATAGGTCAAGACTGAACATATTACACTACACAGTGCAAATACTGATATCTGAGATACAGAAACCTAAATAAAGCGGTCCTACTCAAGTCATCAACAAGCAACGAGGTATTATTCGGGACCCTAGTATAAAAACGAATCATATGCTACCAATAACATATAAAAATATTAAACTAATATTTTTACCTCTTACCTCGCAGTCCAATTTAAATACCAAGTAAGCATCAAATAAATATATAAATAAATAGCAGATAATTATAAACAATCAAATATACTAATATAAACAATTAAATAACTTACCACCGCCATGAAACAATTAGGCCTTAAACGCGGGTGTTACATCAACTCTTACCACTTAGCTCATCACTTAGACCCGTAGTGGTCATTCCTCACCACACCAAATAATGAGACCCATCTTATTTATTTATTTTATATTTAATTTAACAATACACAATAAAAATAAAATAAGATTTTTTAAACTAAAAAAATCGTTTGAAAATTTTAAGAAAAAATCTAGAATTATTTATTTGAACTCTTCAAGTAATATAGAATTTAGGTGATATGAAGGGTTAAAATGAAAAAAAAATGTTTGATGGACTAAAGTGGTAGTTGTATAAAATTAGAGGGATTTATAAAGAAAATATGTTACAAATTAGGGTTGAAATACACTTTTCTCAGCCGTCATCTTCAAAATCAAATACTTTTCACTTCTTTTTTTTAGTCATCTTCTTCAAGGTTTTTGTCTCAGCACCTCTTCTTTTTTTTTTGTTCGTAGACATCTTCTTCAAGAGAAAGGTTCTTCTCATCTAAGTTTTTTTTAAAGATGTTTATTTTATTTATATCTCGATTTTAGCCATGTCCCTACTTGAAATCACCACGCAAGTTTGTTTGGCGTGGATGTTACCACCGGCCGCCTTCCACCACGGCGCTATGGAGTGGGAAGGCCATCTTCTACGGCACGATGGGCATCACCACACAACTTAAACCCCTCCCACTCCGAGCTCTCTTACCGATACTAACAACCTCTCACTTCGCTCTATCCTAGAGAAGGATAAGCTCACCGGACCAAACTTTTTCACATGGGAGCGAAATCTCCGGATCGTGCTAAGGCACGAGAGAAAGTGGTACGTCCTATAAAAACCTCTAGGAAATCCCCCTGCCAACAACGCTAGGGTAGATGTCAGGGAGGCTTATCAGAAGCGCTCTAATGACGCCCTTGATGTTAGTTGCCTCATGCTTGAAACTATGAGTTCAGAGTTGCAGATAGGGATGTAAACGAGCCGAGCCGAGCCGAGCCGAGTTAGACACTTATCGAGCCGGGCTCGTTTAGGATTTTTTAAGCTCGAGCTCGAGCTCGGCTCGTTTAGAGCTTATGATGTTGAGCTCGAGCTCGGCTCGTTTAGGCTCGTATAAGCTAGGCTCGTTTAGGCTCGGGTATAATTTTAATATTTTTTTAAAATGATATATATAATTATTAAAAATTAAACATATAAAATATAAAATATATTATATGTGGAGCTCGTTTAGGCTCGTTTAAGCTCGCGAGCCCACTCTTTGGAGCTCGAGCTCGGCTCGTTTATTAAATGAGCTTTAATCTAGGCTCGAGCTCGAGCTCGTTAAGGCTCGGCTCGTTTCGAGCTTTTAATGATCCGAGCTCGAATAGCTCACGAGTAGCCCGGCTCATTTACATCCCTAGTTGCAGACAAGAATGATGGAGACTCCTGCTTATGACATGATCTGCCATTTAAGGGATATGTTCCAGGAGCAAGACCGCACAGAGCGTTATGATGCCACCAGGGCGTTTAACTCGTGCAAGATGGCAAAGGGAATGTCGGTCAGTACCCACGTCATGAAAATGAAAGGGTATATGGACCACCTAGAGAGACTTTGGCACCCAGTATCATTGCAGCTAGCAACGGATACGATACTCAACTCGTTGTCAGATGACTATAAGCCTTTTATAGTCAACTACAACATGAACAACATGGAGAAATATGTGGCAGAGCTGCATTCTATGCTTAAGACTGCAGAGCAGAGTATTGGGACCATGTCTAAGGACGTTCTCATAGTAAGCAATGATGGGAGTAAAAAGAGAAAGGGGCACAACGGAAAGGGAAAGGGTAAAACCGAGCCCAGCCAGAATGCACCTAGGGCTAGTGACAACAACAAGGGCAAGAAGTCAAAGCCAAACAAAGCAAGGATCGAGAATCGGTGCTTCAAGTGCGACGAGATCGGACGCTGGAAGAAAGATTGTCCAAAGGTTCACGAAGCAGGAGGCAAGACTGACTCCTCAGGTATCGTGTGATTAACTTCTTTATCACTTTCCACTTCTAAAGTTTTTACGAGTATTCTAATATCTTGCAATCGTTTACTGTAGGAGGTAATGGAAAGTGAAGCGGCCCAGCATTAGAGATCCCACGTGTTTTTCGGATATTTAATAATTCATAGTTTTAGTTATTATACTTTTTATTTAAAGTTTTGGATATTATTGGCATTTTTTTCAACTTTTTGGTTGACATTATGGTTTAAATTTTAAAATTTGAATTATTTAGCTTATATCCGTGCACGTATTTTTGTTGATGAATCAAGTTAGTCTAGTTGAGACTAAAGGTTACTAATAAGTCAAGTTTTGGCTTAATATTTCATTGTGATCTTATGCAATAATTGTTGTAGTTACATAAATATTAATCTCACTGTATAAATACTTAGACAAACAAGTCATGTTTGCGAAATTAGAAAACATTTTTAATTTACAAGTATTTTATGAAAAATTATGTTCAAAGCATTGAACATGTTAAAACAAGAAATAATAGTTATTATTTCTAGGTAAAAGTTTTTAGATAAAACATTTAAGAAAGTATAAAATGATCATGATAGTTATTATGATCAAGGCCCTTTTATACTAAATGTTTTAAGTAAAGAATTTAAAATACCTTTACAAGTGTTTTATACTTGTAATGGTGTTAGGTTTAATTAAACCACATTCCGTAATTGGAAAATGGATATATGAGAAATCCAAGTTTTGATTTCATAAAACAATTAAATTTCTAATAAAAACTAAGTTTTAAGAGCAAATATTTAAATCACAAGTTTTAGGCATATTAGTCAAGGATTGACTAAGTCAAAAGGGTGTTTTAAAGTGATGCGCGTTTTTCATAAAGGATAGTGGGAGCGTCTGACTAGTATATTTATCAAGTTATCAAATTTTGATCTAACTAGTATATAATTATAAGAATGAACTTTTAAAGTATATAATTATCGGATGATTTTAGAAGTTTTCTAAAATAGTAAGTTCTTGAAAAATAACTAATCCGAGGAACGTGTGACTTATTGAGAGGTGCACAATAAAGATGTCATTGCAAGACTTTAAGTCAAGTTATGACTTACATAAAATTATATATGTTTAAAGGGGTTTAAAAGTCACAGTAATTTATGTTGATAGTTGATTAACGTTAGAAATGATAAAATATGATATTTGATATCCTTAGTAATGAAATTGGATAAGTGTTAGTATACACTAGGAATCTAATATCAAGTTTACAAGTATGTAGTTTTATCATTTCAAAGTAAGAAACTAGTAAGATTTAAGACATCTACAAGTGTAATTAAAGTTTTAGTTACAAAGAGATTATTTTATAAACTCAGAAACTAAGGATTTATTTCCGGTTCTCCAAGTTTAAGGAATTTATAAAATAAGAAAGTTTAGAATTGTTTTAGGTTGCAAAACAATTTCTAGCAAAACCAAGAAAGAGTACTTCAAGGTACTAGTCTTGAATTTTTAGGTTTATAATCATATTATTTTCTTTGTCATCCGTGATAAGTTACAATATAAAATAATAAGTAATTTCAGATAAACGCTGTGAATCGAGTCAATGAAATGGTAGAAATTATGCATCTTTATTCCAGGGTGGAATATGGAGGGTGCATAAATTAGTTTCATTGTTCTTCACGATTTTGTATGTTTTGGTTCATCCAGGAATAAACTTGGTTTATTCAAAAACATTATCCGTGACTACTTATCTTGGTGGGAACTTTGATAGGGTTGTAAAGTCATCGTAATTTTGGGGTAGATTCGAAGATATATCGAATATAGCTGCAAAAGTGTTTTGTGGACCAAAATTGATGGATATTCGTTAGAGTTACGAATATTGGATTGACCCACGGTGAAAAATACTTCGTGCTTTCGTGTCAAAGGTATTTATCACATAAGTTATCCTTAAACCTGAGGTATTTGGTTTGGGATGCAGTAACCATTGTCTTCTTAGTGCGTTCTAACGCCACACAGTAACAGGGTGGTCATAAGGGGCGTATCTAGATTAAGTGGGAGCCATGTTGCCAAATGCAAATATGCAAGAAGGTATTTGCACCTCCTTTTTAGGAGAGATATTTCTGGGCCCCTTGACTGATTAAAAACTGGTAAGTGCACGGCCATGCCCAAACGAACTGATCTGTTCTTTGTCGTTTATCACGCAGTTTTGAAATCAAGGATGTCTTGAAATAATTCTTGGGATTTTGAGTTGACACTCTCCATGCTCATGCTCAAAATTGAAGTATCGTGCTGCAAAGGGAAAAGCCTAATATCAAACCCATTCATAAACAGGTAGTTTATGATAGTTAATTCATAAACAGTTAGTTTATGATAGATTACTCATAAACAGTTGACAAATGAGATTTTACTTTATCACTCGTTACTTTAGGGTATAAAAGTTCTTATGACCTGGTTGTATGTGAAAAACGTGTTATCTATGATATGTGATGATGTTGAGAAGCCTGAGTAGCATGTGTTACTAGTCAATGAGTTGACCGATGTGATCTCACATCTTTTTGGTACTTAGGGACTACCAATGGTCGGGGACCACAACTATGATGATGTTGATGCTTGAATAAAGTGTGATGAGTGCTTACACCTAATTGATGGTTTTGATTATGTGATCACTAAGCTATGTGCTTAATTTAGTGTGTTACTTTCGCAAAATATGATAAAGGAAAGGCTCCAGCACGGGTATATGATCACTAAGCTATGTGCTTAATTTAGACGATCAAAGAATGATGACGTTAAATGCTTATGACGATGAGGACAGAGGAGGCAATGATGCTTGCGAATGAAATATGAATGTTATACTAAATTATAAATAATTTAAGTAGTATTATTCTCAAATTTATGTTATATGATATTTTTAATTAAATAGTGTGATAATATTGTTTATACACTTTTACCTAAAAGCAATATGAGACGGTACAAATAATTCTAATAATATATGTTGAACTTGAAGACCATAAGTACTATTTTAATCTTATACCGTTTTCATGTTAGCCAATAATAGAGTATTAGCCTAGCCGCTAAAAAATGAAATGTATGTTTTTTGAGAAGAATAAATTATAATTTGTTGTAATTAAGACATTTATTTGTTACAGGAGAAAAGGATGTGAAAGGTTTAATAAATTGATGGATGAGATTGATGTAAATAAAATAAAGGGTGAAGATTTAGTTTTGATTAAAAAATTAAGAATTCTTAATTTTTAAAGGAGAGAGAGAGAGAGTATTATATACTTAATATAGTAGTATAGATAATAATTGTTGGGGAGATAGCAATATAAAACCATAATCAAACTTGTCAATTGAAATAAATAGGATTTGATGTTTACAAAACTATACATTTAGTTTTGGACTTAGAATGTTGAAAAATATGTGTTGTTTTTCAACTGACTTAAAGAATTTTCTAAGTATGAAGAAACAACTGAGTATCAGTTGAACACTAAGTGTAAGACAAAGGACCAACTTCAAAAGATTAGCCGAAGAGAAAAGACAAGTATAAGAAGATCAGCTGAGAGATTTCAAGCATCAGCTGACAATCATCAGCCGAGGAACATTTTTTATCAGCTGAACATTGAAACTAATGAGCTGAGCCCACAACTTTGATCAGCTGATACCTTCCGTCTTTAGTTAAGTAATTCTATAACACTTGGTCTTTTCATGAACTTATGTTTGATCAGCTTAGCACTTCATGATCAGCTAGTCAACATCAGTAAGTGAGTCTTTATCATTCCTTTAGCTGAGCAAAAGTATGTTTGCAGTTTAGTGTTTTTCTATCAGCTAAGTCGAAAATAGTTATAACAGTTAGTTGTTTTCCTTGTATTTATTCTTAAGTAAAAGGCAGAACATGTGTTGTTCTATTATGCATTTCGATCTGTCTTTGTAAAAGTCTTAGCACATTTTGAATCTGCAAAGAGACAAAAGGGATTGATCTTTACCATCTGAAAAAGGTGAAAGATACTTTAGAAGAAGAAGATCTCGAAGATTTGTTTTAACAACTAAGTATGGCTAGCAACTCCATACTTGATAAAGTCAAATCTGAAGAAAACACGGTGTTGTATAAAGTACAAACATGTATGGAGAAACTTATACTTCCAAGACAAAAGGTATGTGTTTAATAATATAATGATAGATAGTGAGATGTACTTTTACAGAAAAGTACATTTACTTTATATATTGCTTGTATAAAGTGTTTTTGCTTTTCACCCACTTACTTTATCTATTATAATATTAGTATACTTAGTACTCTTGTCTCTTATCTTCTCTCTACCAACCGAACACCGTCTTCTTATATATACTGAAGCATGAAGACCATGCTAAGTACGCTGAAATCTCATAAGTTGAGAACTAAACAAAAACTTCATTGTTTAGTTTTAGAAGCAAGTTCGAAGCTGTTAAGCAAGAACAAACTTTTAGAGCTAGCATTTTCTGGAGCAAATTTGTTCATGTGTTGAACATCCTAAGCATATGTTGGTTAGGATTAACTTTGTCTATGTGTTAGACAGTTAGTTGCCACCTTTATTGAACTTAGATTTTCCGCATCTAGTTCATGTAATTATTGATTCAAATCAATAAGAATTATATAAAGTATAATTGTGTGTTGTTAATTTTAAAAAGCTAAAGTTTGTATTCAACCCCCCCTTTCTACAAATATTTGATGTGTAGTATCCAATCGGTACCAACAATAATCTAAATTTTTTGTAGAGCTCATTTATAATGTGTTTTCAAATGTGTCTTTTGTGTTCAGTAATGAACACACAAGTATGCTTAACCAACAACTGAACAAGATACTTTTTTATATCTAAATAATAAGATATTTATTAATGAGCAAAGAGAGAAACAACATGAATATAGGTCTCTTTTATCTAATAGATGTTCATTCGGTAGATATTGGCTAATAAACCTTTTAAAAATCCTAAAAACATAATTTAATTTCTTAATAAACATAGCTAAAAATGAAACCTACATTAATTGCAAACTCAAACTAATTTACAATGTAGTCGCCTGGGAAAAAACAATCAAAAAACTAAAAAAAATTATCGTAGGGATTGTTGTGGTTTTTTAATGAACACATGTCGATGGACAAGCAAAACAAGAAAAGATGATTTAAATTAAACCCAGCATCTTAAATGATCACCTGATGGAGCATAATAGTATACGTAGAAAAAAGAAAGTCAAATAAGAAAAGTAAAAAGGAAACAAGATGATGAAGGCTTTGAGCAGCGATGGTCCTGACTTTTGACTGAAAACCTACCGGCGGCCATGTTGGTGACAAGAGACTGGAAGTGATACTTGGCTGGATGTGAACCAGACAATGGCATAAACCCAGGGCGCTAGGGTGGCGGTCATTTTAGGGTTCGTAGTCGGTGATGAAGTGCTTCTTCAAACGACTAGTTGACGATAAATACCGTTCAAATCGACCCATCTCGATTATTCTTTTCACCAGAGATACCGGTGGCCGGTTGCAATGAACGAGGAAGAAAAGGCTACGATGGAGATCGGTCCTCGACGTTGATGAGAGGAATGACCATAGTCACATGGATCGAGGATCGCTCTGGTACAGGAACGTGGAATGGGATCGCGATTCGCTAGGTCTGTAGAATTCGGTACGAAAGGGGGTAGGTTCATTTCAGTTCGCTATGGTACGATGTACCATACGACGTACCCTATATTAATATTAATAATCAATAATAATATATATTTTATACATGCTTAGTAAAAAATCAAAATTATTGGCTTAAAACTCACAATTAAAATTTTAAGGTTTATATTAAATGTCCTTTTCTCGAGAATTACAAACTGTATTAAATGTTTGACAAGTAATATAAAGTTCAATTAAAGTAATAATGAATATCAGAGTCATTCAATAACTGCCCTTTATTTGAGACTTTCAAACTAACCCATAGAGATTTATTAAATTCTATCTTTAAACTCTCCAATTCCTGGTCAAATAGTTAAACGTAGTTTTTTTTTCACCTCAAAACTCGCTGAATTTGTTGGATCACTAAATACTTAAGATCTGAAATGTAGACTATGTTGAAGCAAATCGCAATCCCTAGTGTATCAGGTATGTACCAAACAATAAACACAGAACACTCTCTTCTCCAGCGCAATCGCGATCCCATGCGTTCCAGGAATGCAAACGTACCGCGTTCTGGTACGTGCGATCCAGAACGAAAATCGTGGGGGCCGGGTCTAGCGACTTATGTGACTATGGGAATGACATTGGCTGGAAAGGATGAAGTAGAGATGAGAACTTTTCCTGCGGCGGTGACATTGTCTAGATGGAGAGTATTTAGGGTTACTTTTGAGTGATAAAATTTGGATGGTAAGACCATCCTCATCGGGCCTTCCACCCAGCGGGTTTTGAGGCTAGAACCGGCGTGAACATCATCGCTCCCCTTGGGGTTCCGGCGGGTCCAACAGCCAGCGAGTCCAGCGACCTTAGCGCCCCCCCCCCCCCCCATTTTTTTCTTTTCCTCTCTCTTTCTCTCTCATATTTATTTATATTTTTTTATTATTTTATGTGGGGTTGAAGAGGGTTGGATGTGGGGTTGTAGGGCTAGAGAGGGTTGGAGGAGGGGGATGATGTGGATGTTGATTTGACAGTGAATTTAGTAGGGTAACATGGGGTTGGATGTTGATGGTCTAACCGTAAATAGGTGAGAGGAGTGAAGAGTGATAAGAGGGGAATTATTATAGATTGCTATTATACCCCTATTTTTAACATAAATTAATACCATTTTAATTTATTTCTTTTAAATTACGAGCTTGCTACGAAGGATCATAACCATTGATGAAAGAATCTAAGGGTCTAAAACTCTTCTCGTATAGTACTTGTTGTATAAACCTCTCTTTCTTTTTTTCTCCCTCTCTCTCGCTCTCTCTCTCTCTCTCTCTCTCTCTTTCTCTATATATATATAATCAGGATAAAATAAAAAGAGAATTAAGATAAAAAAAGTAAGGAGAATTCTGAGTCTGACACGTGACATATTTGTTAAAAAGATAAAAAGGATATACTAGGTATCTTGTATTTTTATTTATCTCTCCTCCCCTGATTACAGGTCCCACGTTTAACCTTATTGTTTTCTAAAACCCACGTTATGCCCTGCTTCAATTTTACACTTCCATCACGTAGCATACGATGATAGGAAGCAACCGCCTCCCCCAAACTCTATCGATCTGCCGATGTCATCTACTATTGTCGCCGTTCGCCAACGCCTTTCGCCGGTCGACTGTCGGCTATGCACATCGCCGGTTTCTGCTCTCCATTCGCATATAGCCTATCGCCGTTTGCACGGGGGCTTTCGTCGGTCACTGCATGCCAGTCGATTTAGGGTTTTTGTGGTTGTGTGTCAACGCCGGTGACCACCACCATCTATTTAGGGTTTCTGTCGTTGTGCATCAACGCCCGTGACCACCACCATCGACTTAGGGTTTATGTGCTTCTGTTTTCCGATTCCGACGCCGCCTCTACTTTGCAGATGCACACTCGCCAACGCCGATGCCGATGCTTTGCAGATGAAAACTCGGCAATGCCGCTGACCACCGCCGCTATTTTCCGATTTAGGGTTTATGTGCTTCGTTGTTCGATTCTAGGGGTTCTGTTTGCCGACGACGCTGGTAGAAACAGTATCCGGATTTGTACATCATCTATTTTTTTTGTTTTTGTAGAACATTCTTTGTCCTTTTTTCAATTTTTCTTTGGTTTTGTATAACATTCTTATGGTGAATCAAATTTGTACATTAGATTTTTCATGGCTTGATGAATGTAATTCATCCACATTTTCTATATATGTATTTTGTGTATTCTGAAATAGTTAATAGAAAATCTGAAAGTAATTCATCCGAACGTTTTTTTATAGTTAATACAAAATCTGAAAGTAATTCATCCGAAAATTTGAATATTACTGGTTTGATGTATGGTTTGTTGATTACGTTCGATGAATGGTTTGATAATTTTGTTTGATGAATGGTTTTGATGATTCTGTTTGATGTATGGTTTGATAATTCTATTCTATTTTTTGATGTATTGTTTGATGATTCTGTTTTTTATAGTTAATAGAGAATCTGAAAGTAATTCATCCGAAAATATGAATATTTCTGGTTTGATGATATTGCTTTGTGCATCAAAATATTTAATAGAAAATTTGTCCTTTTTCAATCACGACCACTCTTTCCATATTTTTCATTGAATCATTTTGGTTTTTTATTTTGTATTTTCATATTTTGCATTTTCGGAAGCATCTCCATGACCTGCATGTTCATATTTTGCATTTTTCAATTTTTTGTATTTTGCATTTTAGAATGAAACCCACCTCAAAATGGAAACTTTACATTAAAAAAAAAGTTTCTGAAATATATCAAGCATGATCTTGTTTGAAAGAGGATGAAAAACTGAATCTAACGATTTTTTTGCTAAAATTCTTAAAAAATGCATGAGTTATGATCATTTAAAGATTTAAGGGTTTTTTTTTCAAAAACGTTGTTGGAGGGGATGAACTATAGGCGCCTGACTTTCAACTTATTTTAACTTTCCAGTTTTGCCCTCAATTAAAATGTCACGTGTTATCACCTGGGGTGGTTCTTTAGGTTCTATGTTTAAGAGAGGTTCCATATAAATCATTATATATATATATATATATATATATTTATATATATGTATATATATATATATACAAAAGTTCATGCAAGAACAATTGTTAATGCGAGAACCGCGAGAACCAATCTTTACCGTCCAATTCCCCCTACTTCAATGTCATTGCCCACCCATGAATTCCTCATATGCTCTCTGCCACACTCTATCCCTCAACGCTCTCCATCCATGAAACTTTCCATATCCAAGGAACGGCTGAGATTGGTTCTCGCGGTTCTCGCATATATATATATATATATATAGTGGGGTTTGGAGAAGTTCTAAGAAAGTCTGGGCCCAGATCCAATTATGGTGGGGTTTGGAGATGAATTTGGACCTCAAAGATATTTCTTGGTGGGCTACTCAGTTTCCTTTCAAAGGAGCAAAAGGGAAGGCCTTGCTAAGTGTATTATATACATTTATATGGGCGGTTTAGGGATGCAGAAATTCAAAAACGTTTTCACCAACTTCAGAGTTTAAAACCGAGATGATCTTTTCCCAAGTACAGGCACAATCTATTTTTTTGGATCAAACAGAGATCAGGAGAGTCGTTTCTTAAGTACAAATGGAACGTGTGGTGCACGAGGCCTTTTGATTGTTTTTAGGACTGTTCTTTTCTTTTTCATTTTGTATTCTTTCCTTTCTTGCTTTTGTTCCATGTATCTAGCTCCTAGCTAGATTTGTTTTTTTAAATAAAATTTCGAGGTCCTCAAGGTTGAGGTGATGGCGGAGCCGAAGCTTCTCCTTGAGACCTCTTTTGCCATTCAATATATATATATATATATCTTATTAGCACAAATAGATTAGAGGGAGATAGATTAATATTCTTTGATTCGTTTTCAAACCCAAAATTTAATTGTAGTTTTTCTTTGTTATTTACACGTTTAGATTAGTTATCTTTGTTCTTGTAACCTTCACATAATTTTCTCATATAGTGATATCATTTGTTGTGCGTGTGACTTTTTTTTCCGTAAGGGTTTTCCATGGTAAATTTTGTGTTCTCGTTTTCTATTATTTATTCATATTTTGTTCTAGTTATTTGGATATATTTATTTCACATTATTAACTAATTATTAGAATGATATAGATGAAATTATACCATTTTCAGGATCTTCATGGCAGTCGAAGATGCCAGTCCTCCATTCCTGAGTCGGAGCAAGGGATTGAGTTCCAATGGCTATTCCCACTGAAGGACCTGTTGTTTTCACTGGCGTTTGATACTCTGTCGGACCTCCAGGATTTGAATAGGTATAGTTGTTGGTTTGAGGACCAGCAGTAGTGTAACCTGTTGCATTACTAGTTTGTTGAGGTGGCTGAAACTGGACCAGCTGCTGCTGTTGAGGCGGCAGAGACTGAACCGGCTGCTGCTGTTGAGGCGGAAGAAACTGAACCGGCTGCTGCTGTTGAGGCAGAAGAAACTGAACAGGCTGCTGCTGTTGAGGCGGAAGAAACTGAACCGGCTGCTGATGTTGAGGCGGAAGAAACTGAACCGGCTGCTGCTGTTGAAGCGGATGAAACTGAACAGGAAGAAACTGAACCGGCTGCTGCTGTTGAGGCGGCGGAAATTGAACAGGCTGCTGCTGTTGAGGCGGTGGAAACTGAGCAGGTTCCGGCTGAGGTGGTGGGTAGGCTGCCGGAGGTAGGTCTGCATTTTGAGGAGGGGGATTTTCGTCCGAACGGCCCATTTCAATTTCGGGTCGAATTATACTCAAACAGCTCAAAGTTTTGATTTTGTGTTTGGTTCGATGAAAGAATTGCAGGAAGACATGCATGGTTTTATAGACATCAATGTACGCTTACTACGTACCGTGAGCGGATTTAACGGAAGGGGCTTTCACGGAAGACAACGCTGGAGGTTGACTTGCGCACCGTTAACTATAACGAAGTCTTTCAATTCGTTCCATATGGCAATTAGCAAGTGGAGTTTTATGATATTTTTAATATTTAATATTTGTACACACACAAACAGTACCACTGATTATGATATATAATAATTATCAGATCGTTTTCAATAGAGAAATAATATTATCAATTATTAGTATTTTGAAACAGGGTTAATATTATCAAATTTTACTAGATCAAATTCACGCGTGATATACGGGTAGTTTAAAAAGTTAAATATATAAAATTAATAAATAATATTAAATAAAATAACTATAAGATACGGATTTTTAAAAAGATAATAAATAATGCTTGTTTATATTTATATTAATATTAAAAGATTAGTATAACATGAATGGGGGGTGTTATTTCCACGGCAAATTTTATTTCCTCCACAGCAAAAAACTTGATTTTACCATTGATGGTGGTTCTGTTTTTACCCGGCAAAAGACGACAGTTGTTGTTTCACAAGTGTGACGGTCCGCCGACGGTGGTCTTATGGTTAGAGGAAGAAATGAAAATTGGTTTTTACTCATAAGGGCGAACGGTGAATTAAGCAGGAGCAAAGCAGTGGTGACGTGCAGCGAACATGGCGGTAAAATTTTATTCATTGGCGGCGAACATGGCGGTGTAATATATGAAGAGGGAGAGTTTGATTGTGCACTGCTTACTTGTAGGGCAAAATTGTCTTTTTTTATAATATTTCTGTGGATGAAATAAAACTTTCCGTGGAAGTATCAATCCCCAACATGAATACATATGTAATAATGTTTAAATTTATTTTGTCAACTTTCAAATTAAAAAGTTTAGGATGATCCCATGAAATCTGTAATATAAATAAAGGACTAATCTTAATCAATTTAATTAGAAAATCTTAATCTTCATTTTTTTTTAACAACGAAATTTTGCTGGGCCGAGTCCGCAGTAACATATAATACCTCCTCCGTTATCTCCGGAACCACCACTATGAGGAATATAATACCTCCACCAATCTTTATTTAGTAATTTAAATCGTGACTATTCACTTTTATCAAAATTAAAACTTAATAATGCTTATTAAAAAAACGTCTCCTTAATTAGACTGTCAATTTGTTTTGAAGATTATTGAATAAAAAATTGTTGAAGTGATCTGTAAAAAAAGATCGAGATTATATTTCATTTAAATGCAATCCCCTTAAACAAATTATATACTACATTATTTATCTATTATTTATTTAAATAAATTATATTTATTATAATGTTTACCTTTTTCTCAATTCACATTGATTAGACACATTTGTTTGATTCTAAAAAGTCAAAATAAAATTTTAGAATTAAAAGAATGAACGGCTAATATTAAATATTTTATTAAATAAAAGGTCAAGATTATCTAATAATTTTTTCTTAATTAGTTTTTTATATATATTAGAAGATTAATTAGAAGATAATTAAATATAATTCATCATATTCTAGAGCGTGACATATAAAATTAAAATACTTATTCTTGATTTAAAATAAAGGTTTTAATCTCATTAACTAATATGAGAAAATATGATAGTAGTTATATATTGAGCTGGGCACCAACGAGATTACAGATTTAAGTAAGATTTTGCTACGTGGGACTATTGCTAAGACCATCAGTAAACAACCCCTTGTTATTCTATCAAATTCACTGTCACGTCAGTATCCATATTATCCCTCACCTCAAACTCTCTCTATGCCTCCAACCCTCACATCCAACCCGATTTAACCGTATATCTTTTTTTATTTTTTTAACTAATATTAATTAACGCAATTTAATTATTATAAATATAAAATAATTAATAAAATTATATAAACAATTCTATTGTTTCAAAGACTATAAAATATAAAATAATTAATAATATTTCATAAATTTCATTACATTATTTCGAATAAAAAAGTAAAAAAAATGCATAATTTATAAAATAAAATTTCACTACTTCCACCCGTATTTTTGTCGAATCTCCTCTTTTTGTTTCAAACGAAATCCAATTGCGCTCCCGAGAGATGATTGTGTGGATATAAGATAAAATCGGGATCTTTTCGCATCTCTCGTATTCTGAAGAGCTCCAACTGCTGCCGTAAGACCTCCGTTATTTTAGGGACGCCCTTTTACCTTTGTTGTTTCGTTTTTTCCCTCTTGAGTTGTAGTTTCTCTTGCTCCACGTTCATCAATTTTTCATTCTCTAAATTGAACCTATCGACATAATCCAAGACACCCGCCATCACGTCGTCTTTAAACATGTTTTTTTCTCGGTTTGCACGCTTTGCTTTGTCCTACCCCATCGGCCGTTGAGGTTCCTCGATTTTGAATCTCATTATCATCGTCATCGTCATCGTTGAGGTTGAAGAGAACATGTGCATCGGAAGACGCGTGTGCGGGGTTGAATTAGACGTTGTATTCGTATTTTTTTTGTTCTTCCAATACCCTCCTCCATCATGGGTACCATACCCTTCAAGCCTCCTCATGAGGAAAAGCCGAGTGATTGCCTACCATTGCCCGATATTGGACGTTTGTCTTAGTGAGGATGTCCACCTAACTCCATCCGGATCGACAATTGGCTACAGTTATTGTATATTTTGTTGAACTTCGTAATCTTTGAGTTCATGTCAAACCATTTGAAGTTGAGTTGGTCTCTTGTGCGTTAGATTGGGCTTCACTTGTTGAAAAAATCGCAAAATTTTCTCCACAAATTGTCTACAAATATATAAATTTATGTTAGCTTATATAAATATATAGATTTAAGTTAGTGTATATACATATATAAATTTAAGTTAGCGTATATAAACATATAAATTTAAGTTAGCGTATATAAATAGATAAATTTAAGTTAGCGTATATAAATATATAAATTTAAGTTAGCATATATAAATACATGAAGACGTACATGTTTTTTCTGTGTTGCCGACCACACAATTTTCAGAAATGGTAATCCAAGACGTGGCTAGTAAAGTCTCTTGATCCGAAGTCCACGTCACCGTTTTTGCTATTGGCGAATCTTGTGGTGGGTTGGGTCTCGACTTGGGTTTCGGGAACCTACTCCTCGGGTTGAGTTTCGGGTTGGGTCTCGAAAATAAACTCTTACTCGTCGTTGTCATCGTCCTCATCCCGGGAATGTATGCCCGTGAAGTAATCCTTGAAACTTGACATCATTATTTTGAAAACCATAGTTGTATTGTGCAAACCCACCATGTTGGAACCCTCTGGGCATGAGAGTAGGAGAATACAAATACATTTGTTGTATGTCTTGGTTAGTTGGCGATGGAGACGAAAACCTGAACATATTTTCCGGAGGAGAGGCGTTTTTGACATGCGACGTGGGATTTTGAAACATTGCTTTTGTTTTTCCTTGTCCATATTTTTTAAAAATGTGAAAGTTGGATGGATGAAGAAATTTATATAAAAGATAGTACAGATTATGGTGTAAAATTTAGGTGGGTGAAAGTGTTTTATATATAGTAGAGAAAAGAGAATATATATATATATATATATATATATATATATATATATATATATATATATATATATATATATATATATATATATATAAGAGATCTTTTACGAACGTTCGTAATTACGAACACTTTCTTTAAAATTGAACCAAAAGTCAATAATGGTGGGCTATGAGTGTGTTTTTTTCTTTTTAATAAATACAATTATTTTCCAATAACTTTTAGATTAGTCAAAAATTAGTTTTTTTCTTTTTTTAAAAATAAATACAATTAGTTTTTAAATTTCTTAGGTTTTAGATGTAATGATTTTAAGCCGGATGCAGTGTTTTTAAATAAGATGCAGTTGTTTTTTAAACCAGAAATTATTGAGTTCTTCAATAACGATGTAGTAATTTTAACGATACATTATGTTTATTAGCCAAGATGTAATGATTTTAAGTTGGATACAATGATTGTAAGTTGGATGCAGTGATTTTATAGACAAGATGCAGTGTTTCACAAGATGCAGTGATTTTATTGGATCCTCACCCTATATATATATATATAGGGGAGAGTTCAAACGAGAACTGTTTTTCATACGAAAACCGCGAGAACCAAACTTAGCAGTTGATTTGATAAAGTGGAACTCATAGATGTGGAGCGTGGAGGGATCAAGTGTGGCAGGGTGCATGTAATGAATTCATGGGTGGACAATGACATTGAAGGAGAAGGAATTGGACTGCTTAGATAGGTTCTCGCGGTTCTCGTTTGAACTTTAGCATATATATATATATATATACACACACACACACATCCGTTGCAACAGTCGAAAAAGAAAAAAAAAGGGGAATCCACCTAGGGTTGATGGACTCGCTGGTTATTGGACCCGCGTAAACCCCAAGGGGAGCGATGGTGTTCACGCCGGTTTTCAGCCCCAAAACCCCTCGGCTTGAGGTCCTGATGCAGACGGTCTAATAATAGAACAAAGTTGATAGCTAACCACAATTTGACACGCCGCAGTTTCTTGATCAAACATGCGTGTAACTAGGGATGAGTTTGGTTTCAGATCGGTCTGAACTGAACCAAAATCTGAAAAAAAATTGAAACAGAAAAAGCATAAAAGTTAGGACGGAGAAATAAGAAAAATATAAGAATCATGTTTAGTTCCGTTGTTTCGGGTAAAAACCGAACTCGGTGGAACTGAAATAAGAGAAATATAAAAACCATCAAGCAACCTAAAAATGTATAAATCAGTCTTGTTGAAAACCGGATCAATTTAGACCAATTTTTTTTTCTCATCTACTTCTTACCTTAAAATTAATTTTTCCAATTTATGTCTGTTTATTTTGACATCTAGTTTACAATAGAACAAACTACATTAGGAATAATACTTTGAAAATTAAAAACTACATACATTTTCTAAGGATTTCTTTTTTTTCTTGATTTGTTTATCAATGGTATTTAATTTGAAAATATGAATGACCAGAACCGAAGGTCTTTATACTTCCTTTTTGCTTGCAAGATACTATTGAATTGTATGATTAACAACAATATTTTAATAAAAAAATCACAGTGGCCAGCAAAAAACAATATCACACAACCACTCAATTAATTGATCTAGGTTTTAACCAATACAAGTAACAAGAAAAACTGTTAGGTGCAGACCCTTTTCCAGTAAGAGTGAACTCCAAAGAAGAAAAGTAAAGATAAAGAGTACTATGAATTCATTGAAATGTCAAATTACAGTACTTCTCCCACATATAGGAAACACTTTTGGATATAAAGAAAATAAGTAATAATTAATAATTATGTCACTCTCATGCTTTCTTTGCCCCACTTTACATAACAAAATCCAAGAATCGGTTAGGAAGTTTGTTGGGTTTTACTGGTCACAATTCATACTTGAGTTTTCCTTATTCATAACCAAACTGGTTTGAACCAACTCAGAATTGTATACAAATAAAGCAGTTATAATTTATTAAAGCGGAAACAGAATAATAAACATAATCCTAAAACCCTAAGGGATTAAAGATCTTAGTTCATCACATGTGTATATATCCAATATATGGTTTTCGAAAATCATAAAGATCAATATATAGCCATTTGCGCAGAACTTGAGCAGGGCAAAAACAGGATTGGATCAAACTTAAAATAAAAGCATACAATCAATCCCATACAAGATACTGGAAATCGAAATATGTATATATATACATATACCCATCGATTTCACTACAGGGCATCAAGAACACATTAGATGAAGGATCATACCTAGATTGCTCAATGCTAATCCACCCGTAATAACATACTACAAGATGCCTGCTAGAAAGGCTTAATCCAAATGTTGTTCTTGATCTTTCTGGCTTGCTTGAAAAACAGCAAAATCGCAAACCCCCTTGCCCTGGGGTGTGTGTGCCGTCGAACCAAGAGAGGAGGAAGAGAGAGTGTGTGTTTTCTTTTTGTTTCAAGGATTAACCTAATTGTTTAGGTTTAAAGTCTATTTATATATAACTATCTAGTTATCCTTAAATTAGACAACCTTTTAAACCTTTAATATTAATATAATATATATATATCCCTTTAATATATTTTATCTTCTTTAATAATAATAACAATTAATAATAATAACGATTTTTAGATAATATCCAAGATATTAATCCAATAATTAACAATATATATTTATTAACTAATAAATAATATATTCTTCTTAATTACAATAACTTGGTTATTTTCTCAACTCTCAATACTGGTTTATAACTAACTGTCATAAACGCCTATCTCCTACAACATTAATTTTTCCTTCTTGAATTACGTACCCTCACAGGTGTGACTCTTGAGTGTTTTATGGCATTGGGCGTATCATCAGGGTTCGATGGTTATGCACACAAATCCTATCAAAGTTTGTGGGTTCTTGCACTTGGGTCCCTCAAGGTTTGGTTTGTGCTATTGACTGATAAATTGTGAGAAGACGTATCATTCCTTCCTCCGTCCAGATTGACCTTGCCCTCAAGGTCAAAATTAGGAAATCTGCATTTGAAATCAGTGACTGTTTCCCAAGTTGCCTCATCTTCTGTGTGATTGAACCATTTAATCAGCACTTTAGCAGGATCAGCTTGTTTGTTAACTGCAAGAACGGATTCGGGTACCAATATTGCTGGTCCTGGCGAAGGTATAGGATCTACTTCTGTTGGAGGGGTGCCATGAAACTCTCGTAATAGTGAAACGTGAAATACCGGATGGATGCTCGCATCTGGTGGCAAATCCAGCTTGTAGGCAACATGTCCAATCCTTTCTACATTTGGTATGGTCCGAAATATCTTTTTGACAGCTTTTGGGAACTCCGTTTAGCCACCGATTGCTGGCGATAAGGTTATAGCTTCACATAGACAAGGTCCCCGACTGAAAATTGTTTGTCTTTCCTGTGTTTGTTGGCAACTTGACTCATACGGTTTTAGGCCTTTATGTTGGTTTTGAGTTTAGCTAGCAATGTTGATCGCTGTGTAAGTGACAAATCCAAGTCCACATTTGTCGATTGACCCTGGATGTAGTGTGGAACGTTAGGAGGGGGTCTGCCATACACAGCTTGGAAGGGAGACATGCGAATTGCAGACTGCCATGCTGAATTATAAGACCACTCTACACATGGCAAATAGCGAGTCCACAATCGGGGTTCATCAGCAACAAAACATCGTAAGTAATCCTCAATGCAACGGTTCAGCACTTCAGTTTGACTATCAGATTGAGGGTGGTAAGCACTGCTCATGGCCAATGTAGTTTTATTGAGGGAAAACATTTCTTTCCAAAATTTGCTCACAAAGAAGGGATCTCTGTCACTGACTATTGAACGAGGAAACCCATGCAATATGATAACTTCTTGAGTGAAAATAACAGCTAGCTTTGGTACATCAACCTTAGGTGGTAATGAGTGAAGTGAGCAGCCTTAGAAAGTCAGTCAACTACCACCATTATCGCTGTTTTTCCCAACGAAGAAGGAAGACCTGTTATGAAATCCATTGAGACATCGTCCCAAACGTTTTCTGGAATTGACAAAGGTTGCAAAAGTCCCGAGGGTGGTTTTGTGCTATACTTCACCTGTTGACAAACCTGGCACTGGTTGACGAAGGTGGTAACTGAGTGTCTAAGTTTTGGCCAGAAGTAGCTTGCTGTGATCCTTGCAATCGTTCGCTTGATACCCGCATGACCCCCTACTGGAGTTGAATGGTTCTCCCTGATAATATCATTCCTCATTTCAAGATTATCCGGGACTAACAAACTCGCTTTGTAATACACCAGTCCGTTACGTATATACCAGTTTCCATTCTTTCGTTTTGCTTTCGAAACGATAGTAGCTACTGCTGGTTCGTTTTCCCAATAATCTTTGAATTTGTCTAAGAAGGAAAATACAGGTTAAGAGATGCTGGCGATTGCGAAAAATTGTTGTCCTGAAAGAGCATCTGCTGGAATGTTGCTTCTTCCGTTCCGATACACAATGTCATAATTGAATCCCAACAATTTTGATAACCAATGCCGTTGTTCTGGGGTTTGAATAGTTTGAGTCATTAAGGCTTTCAAACTTTTATGACCTATGAGGATTGTAAATTTACGCCCTAGCAAATAGTGCCTCCATTTAGCAACAACAGATGTAATAGCATACATCTCCTTTGCATACATAGAAGAAGATTGTAACTTTGGAGCGATTTTTCTACTGAAAAAAGCAATTGGGTGCTTGTTCTGGCTTAGAATAGCTCCGACTGCTACCCCTGAAGCATCAATTTCCACAATGAACGGTTGCGAAAAATCCGGTAAGGTAAGTACCAGAGCGGAAGTCATTGCCCTCTTAAGCTGCTCGAAGGCTCTATCTTGATCAATTCCCCACTGAAAATTGTTGTTTTTTAGCATTTCTGTTAACGGGGCAGCAATGGATGCCTGTATATTTTTAGGATCAGTAGCCACACCTTGAGAAGAGATGATGTGTCCTAAGTAACCCATTGACTGCTGCCCAAAAGAACACTTTGAATGTTTGACAAAAAATTGATTCTGCTGTAACAGGGACAGAACATGGTGTAGATGTGTCAAATGCTCATCAAACGATTTGCTGTAAATGAGATTATCATCAAAAAATACCAATACAAATCTGCGCAATTCGTTCCGAAACAAATCGTTCATTGTGGCTTGGAAAGTTGAGGGCGCATTAAAAAGCCCAAATGGCATTACCAAAAATTCAAAATGCCCATCTGTTGTTCGAAATGCTGTTATTGGGGTATCTGAAGGATGCAATCTGATCTGGAAGTAGCCTTGCCTTAAATCCAGCTTCGAAAAATATTGAGACCCGTGCAATTCATCAAGGAGTTCATCAATTGTGGGGATTAGAAATCTGTCTTTTACCGTGATGGTGTTTAAAGCGCGATAATCGACACAAAATCGCCAATTACCATCCTTCTTTTTTACTAGAAGAACGGGTGATAAGAAGGGGCTTGTTAGGGGTGTTCATTGTTGGATATCCGGATTTTCGGATATCCGAATTTCCGATATCCGAAATTTTCGGATATTGGATTTCAGTATCCGAATCCGAATCCGAAATTTCGGATATCCGAAATTTCGGATTCGGATATCGGATATCCGAAATATCCGAAAATTTCAAATAATATATTTTTTATATAATTTTTGAAAAATATATAATTACTAAATAACCATATTTTAAACTTTAATCACCAAAAAATACATGTATATAAAAATATATATGTTAAGAAAACTATATAAATAAGCATATAAAAAATAAAAAAATAAAAAATAAAAAATATTTTTCGGATATCCGAATATCCGAAACTTCCAAAAAATATTATCCGAATCCGAAAATTCGGATATCCGAATTTCGGGTATCCGAAATTTCGGGTATCCGAAATTTCGGATAATTTCGGATCGTATTTTCGGATAATCGATTCGGATGTTCGGATTCAGATTATTTTGAACACCTCTAGGGCTTGTAATTGCTTTTATAATTCAGCATCTCTTTAATTAAACGAGTTATCTCAGTTCTTTGGAATTGAGGATAACGGTAGGGACGAACATTCACGGGCTGGGAATTTGGTGTGAGGTGAATATGATGGTCATGTAAGCGATGTGGTGGTAATTTAGTAGGTGTTTCAGAAATGTCTGGGAATTGAGATAGAAGTTTGAGGATTGAAGGGTTAGTGGTAGAGGTGACTGGTGGTGGGTCTAAAGAGATCATGGTGAATGCTATTATCGAATCTGAATCGAGTGAATTACGAAGAGCAGCTGTGGTAATGGGTATGATATTTTGTTGACTATTCCCAGTGATGGACTGTAGTTTATCTCCATACACAAAAGACATTGTGAATTGTGAGTGGTTTGTCAAAACCGGTCCTAATGATCGTAACCAAACATTTCCCAACACCAAGTCACAACCATGGATGGGTAGAATATGGAGATCAGTTGTAAACTGAGTGCCTTGAATCGAGAATGGTGCTGCTCAAAGAACACCCCCTGTATGTAAGGTCTGCCCATTACCCATCTGAATAGCAAATGTCGACAATTCAGGTGTTTGTAAGTTTAATCCTTTTAAGGAACTTGGGTGTATGAAATTGTGGTTGCTGCCACTATCAGTCAGTGTTGAGAGGGGTTTGTTGTTAATAAGGGCAGTGCATCTGAAGGTAGAATTATGAGTAGACCCAGCGAAGGACGATAGAGTGATGGTGAGAAATTCTGGGTTAGTGTTTGGTGGTGTTAACAAATCAATAAGTGGGTCTGGTTTTTTGTCTGGGGGTCGGTATTGAATGAAATTAGTGGGTCTTGGTGTAATGGGTTTGAGTCCGGTTCGGATACGATGGCTAGAAATTGAGCCTTACACTTGTAACATGGGCCAAACTTATCGTCACATTTGAAACATGGCCCTTTTTCTCTACGTTGTTGCACTTCGACGGGGGTTAGTTTACAAAAAAGGGTGGTTGGGGTAGGTGGTACGATGGGTCGAATGTTGGCTTTAGGCTGCGGAATATAGTTTTGTGGTTGAGAATTAGGATTGGTTGCTGATTGTGGTAAGGCCATGATAGCAGCTTGGGTTTGATTGGAAAAACGATTAGCTCAAGAATATGGGTTTTGCCAATTCAACTTATCCTCAATTAGCCTTGCTAAACCCATTGCTTCAAATACTGAACTTGGTTTCAATATTTGTAATTCTCGATGTATTTCCGCTTTGAGGCCAAACAAATAGCAATTTAGTAGTGCTCTAGGCGATAATCCAAACACCCTATTAGAGAGGTTTTCGAATTCTGTTTGGTATGCCAATACTGATGATGTTTGGGAGAGTTTGTATTCGTGGTTAATAAACGAAGAAGGAACAAATCTCAGTTCTATTTGTCGACAGAATTCAGGCCAAGTAGATAATTGTTGGTTTTGGTACAACCAATTAAACCAACTCAGAGCATCACCACGAAAAAAGAAAGAAGCAGCATGTATTCTATGAACTTCAGGAGTGTTATGGAGGGCAAAGTACCTTTCAGTTGAAGAATCCAGTCGCTAGGGTTAGAACCATCAAATGGGGCAATTTCCAGTCGAATCTGCCGGAGTTCAGAGGGAAATTGCGGTGGTGGTGGCGGTGGAGTATGTCCCGGTGGTGGTCGGTAGTTAGATGACGACAGCGGTGGATCTTCAGGGTTTTTCTGGACACGAGCAACGTGGAGCAGGATTTCGTTCACTGATGTGGCCAGGTCTTTAATCTGGGATTGAGTTGTCTGAGCTGATTGAAGAAGCTCCGCGATGGAAGCATCGTGACCAGCAATGGCGGTCTGAAGCTGATTCATTACATTGTTTAGAGAATTAATGTTATCCTCTGTTGACTGACATCTAGTCGGCATGCTGATCACAAATGGTTGAAAATTATAGGGTTTTCAGATAAAGGTGAAGCTTAATGAAAGCACCAATGTTAGGTGCAGGCCCTTTTCGAGTAAGGGTGAACTCCAAAGAAGAAAAGTAAGTAAATAGTACTATGAATTCATTGAAATGTCACATTGAAATGTCAAATTACAATACTTCTCCTACATATAGGAAACACTTTTGAAAATAAAGAAAATAAGAAATAATTAATAATTATGTCACCTCATGCTTTCTTTGCCCCACTTTACATAACAAAATCCAAGAATCGGTTAGGTAGTTTGTGGGCTCTTGCACTTGGGTCCCTCAAGATTTGGTTTGTGCTATTGACTTGTAAGAAGACGTATCAAAAACTAAAGAAGAAAAAGAATTGAAACTCAAGCAATATTAAAAAAAATTAATAACCTGATTTTCTCTACCAGAAATACATCAAAACATCCGGTTACTAACCTGAATCAAATTCTAAAACCCAGAACCCAAAACTCTTTTGTATGGATTTAACACAACTTCCTGGCCCACAAAACTTAGTTAAATGTTAATGGAGAAATTCAGTTAACAAAATCAATTTTGTTGTTCCTGTTTTTTTTTTAATTTTGTTGATTTTGTTTTTAATCAATATTATATCATGAACCCAACAACACTCTTGTGGCTCACATCTCAATATCTCCGAACAAAAAAAGGAGCCAATTTTTAGACTAGGATTAGGAGATTATTATTAGACTACGATTAGTACTAGTAATCTTATTATTTTGTGTTTAAACTTAATTTAAATTAATTATAAACAAATACAAGATAAGTTATACTCAAGCAAAACACACTATACTAATTTCATATAAATTAAAACACCATTATCATATAATTAATTAAAAGATTTTTAATTAATTACATGACGAAACTTATTACCATCGTTTGTCTATGACCCAATAGACATATCCATTTAAGTATAATTTTTTTTATTGTGACAACGAACATATATTCATTAAATACTTCTTTTATTGAGAGAATTTTAGAATAGGAGAAAAGTAAATTTCTTATTATTGTGGAATGCGTTTGAGCGCAGTAAACATATACACTATGTGTTCTAATTAAATGCTTGAGGAAGTGACATGTATCTATCTTGCACACTATGTACACTGCACTTGATATGTCTTCTTCACTACAAGCAAGTTGGCATGGCTTCTTCACTACAAGCAAGTTGGCAATGTGAAACAATCATTAATGACTAACTTGGATAGCAGTTATTATGTAGGATAATGGATAAATCTTTTGTAACGTCTCAATTTTTATTTTAAATCTAAACTCCACAATATAACTCGCAAAAATCAATCATTCTTTACATCAATGATTGTAACATGAATTCTAAACTAAAGTTCTTCTTTCATCACTCAAATTAATATAACAAAACACTTGTGTAGTATAAATGTCAAGATTTTATGTGGCGGATGACTTTAAAACGTGAGTTGTCTCTACTGCGTCGAAGACTTGTTACGGCCATTACCTGAAAGGAACGTAAACAACAATAAGCATAAACTTAGCGAGTACGTTACTTACACATTACTCCACATAAACATATAACAATTTCATATAATGGATCACATAGCTTCTTATCATTCATGGCTTACCCGCTACAGAAGTAATCGGTCGTTTCATACCTTTTTGCTTCAGATAGACTTATCATAAACGTCAACACAGTGCAGTCTAACATACCCTATACCGTAGACCCGTAGTGACGTAGCATTGGCATCATTTACATATATACCTTAACGTAGCATTAGCATCATTTACATAAATATACTTACCCCACATTCGCCACTAGCATAGTAGGTAAGGAAGAGTACTCACCTAGTTGCACCTTAAGTAAAAGAAAATGGAAGTTTAGTAATTATCTGGAAGTTCCGTAAGTATCCGGTAGTACATGTATACCCGTAGTCACCTATATATAAGGTTCTCATAATATTAGTCATATTCCTCTAAACATTTTAAGTTTGTATTTCACTTTACAATTCACCATTAAGTAAAGTTTTCAATTCAGATTTTCGAATGCAAAGTTTTCAATTTGGGTTTTAACATTGTCCCCGAGTCATCAAATTATTTGCACACTTTTCGATTGGTGTTTTAACATGGTTTCCAATTGGCCAAACCCAATGTAGTTTTGTATTCATTCATCAATATATGTAGTTTTTGATTGGCCACACCCAATGTAGTTTTTGACTTAACACTCGGTTTTTAATCCAAAACCAAATGAGGTTTTCGATTCCCATTTCTATATGTACTTCACTATTCATCAACACACACACACACACACAGTTTTCGTTTCTAACTGTTGGGACACGATGAGCACATAAACACGCAATGGAAGCATACAAAATATATAAACGATAATCAAAATGGTGCGAGCCATGTTCCAACATGGGTTAAACTCTACAAAAATGAACATGCAACGAAATAAAAGAACAAAGGAAAGAAGAGTACGTTATACCCTCTCGAAGCTCCAAAATCGACTGTAACAAAGGTAAGTTGGTTTGGATGTGAAACAAGTGGCCTCACAACCTTTGATAGTCCACACCTGCATGATTCACTTCGAGCCACTTGTACTAGCAAGATCCATGATTCACCAACAACATTGTAACCACCACAAGACAGCCCTGGAACCCTCCTTGTTTTGCTCTTAACACTTGCAGTCACTACTCTTTTGTATGAATATAAGTGTACTAAGTAAGCTAATTCACCAAAGGTAGTAAATGAAAAAGAAAGAGCATTTTTATAGACCATCACAGGCCTCTAAGTCTCCCGTGGTTTGGTCACTGGACTCATTTTGATTGGACCAACAAGATGGTCCGATAAAATGAAAGTGACACTTCACTTTCCTTCTTCAAGACCTATCACAACCGTGTCACGGGCCGTGAAACCCTAAGATATCATGACTCGTGGCAGCCGGTGAGAATTCATGAGGGCACTATGCTTCACAACCCGTGGTGCATCCTTCACGGTCGTGAAGCCCGAGTCAAATCAATTTTGACGCTTTTGATCTTCTTCTCTTTCAGTGGGCTGTCGGGATCAAAACTTGGTGTGTGACTAATAGGCCCGCACTTCATCGGTAATGATACCGGTCTACATGTGTGAGTAGGCAGACACCAACACTAATTTCTATAGGTATTTCATGATCCGTCATTTCATACAGTTTTCAATTGTGTCTAGTTCCCTTTTTAAAAATGAATTTCACAATTCGGAAGGCGAAACCCCGTAAGAACTCAACGCACAGGGGCGGGCCTAAGGGTTGTGGGGAGGGGTCACGGGACACCGGTCTTTTGACGGTTCGTAATGTTAATTTCCGATTTTTTTAGACGGTGCCCGGTAAATTTTCGGGGTGCTACAGGTGATGCCACCAAAATCAAAGGAAAAATGAAACATTTTAAAAAAAATGATAAGAAATAGTTTAATCTTTCAATTTATACTTTTAAAATACTTTAGTTTACCTTTAAAATAGCATTTTAGTTAACATGACTTCATATAAATTGTGTTTTGTTTTAAAATTTGGCCCTAAAATACAAGAACAACAGCCGAAACCTCGTTAATCCGACCCGATTAACCGGAAACCCGAGAAAAAACCCGAAACAAACCCTCAATTTTATTTAATTTTATTTTCGCATTATATGATGCTACCGGTCAAAAAAAAATTCTGGGTCCGCCCCTGTCAACGTAAGCATTCAATTCACACAAGCTCTAGTTTACGATTCAACACCTCCCCTACCTACATTTTCGATTCATCTGAGATGAATATTAAACCAACAGCCCTACTCTAATTCGATGGAGATCGTGTTCTTTCATATAGTTCTTGCATATAGTGTTTCTAATCCTCATTAAAATTAGGACCTCGTTTGCTATTTGTGCTCTAATCCAAGATTTAATAAATGATTAACCATTCTCGTTCTTGGTCTCGTATTCACTACCAACACACACCGACCTTCACTCAATATTTCCCAAATGCCAATATTTCGATATGATTTTTGTTTTAAATGATTTCTAACAACATTTCAATGAATCTCACAAATTTAATTATACTTCGCTGGTTTTCACAGATCAAAACAGTGGTGTTGTTCTCAATTTATCACATCATCGTAACTCACACAATAGTACACAAACATTTGATTAATTGCTTACAATCATCACAAGATATCGTAATGCTATTAGGGATTGTAAGTGTGATTCAACGAGAATTGGTTGATTTGGCGAAGAATGAATCAATCCTCCTTGTTTATTCTTTATTAATAACATGAGCACACAGTTATATATCTAATTACACTTGATTTTCATTCCGGAAGCACCCACGAAAATTCCGTTTTAGGCTAACTTCAAATATACACTTATTTGCTTGTCCATTCTACATATATACATTTGTCATGAATAGGGTGTCGTTTTGGGGTAAAAAGTCGTCGTTTTCTACTATTCATCACTATAAGGTTTTGACTTTTATTTTCATATTATAACTAAATCCTACAAGGTAGAAGACAATGATAGCCTGCGGATGAGTTGGTATATGCATCACTTTTTTTCCCAGCCATCCTAAGTTCAAACCTGTTAAATTCAATATCCTTTTTTATTACTCTTTTTTAGTTAATATATAAAGTTATATTGTATAATTGGTATTTATCATTATTATTTTTTACTGAGTTGCACGTCGAAATTAATTATTAAGATTAGATTATTTACTTTTCATTTGATTTATCTGTTTTCTTACCGATTTGAATCAGACACCTTCATTATATACTACTAAATATTAATAAAAACAAATAGTTTTTTTTTTGTTTTTTTCTACATAAATTATGTTATATATGGTCGTTCAACATACACCATGCACAGTAATTTATTAATGTACACACACACACACACACACACACATATATATATATATATATATATATATATATATATATATATATATGGGAGGGTTCCATTGAGAACCGATATTAATGGGAGAACCGCGAGAACCAATCTTAGCCGTTGATTTGATAAGTGAAATTCATGGATGGAGAGATTGGAGGATCAAGTGTGGCAGAGTATATGTGAGGAATTCATGAGTGGGCAGTGACATTGAAAGAGGGGGAATTGGACGGCTCTGATTGGTTCTCGCGGTTCTTGTACTAAAAATGGTTATATATATATATATATATATATATATATATATATATATATATATATATATATATATATATATATATATATATATGTGTGTGTGTGTGTGTGTGTGTGTGTGTGTGTGTAGAATCACGTAATTTTATGGATTATAGTATAAGTCAGGTGATAAGCTCTAATATTAAGCCAAACAAGAGGGGTTTGAAACGCATTCACTGTATATTTACAATCTCATAAATTGCCACATTTGCAACTTTACCTCTATCTATTCCACTTTTAATTTTTGTTTTTAATAATTTAACTATTTTATTGAAGGAAACAAAAAACCTTTTTGAGTACCATTTTCCGAGCCTTTTTAGTTTATAATTTTTATTTTACTTTCAATTTATATCACCATTTTCTTTGTTTTTCTTTGTTTTATTTTGCTTTATTTGGTGCAATGTTTTTTATCTTTTGATTTTATAATTACTTAGAAGTCTTAAAACAATATAACTATTTCCTCTTATGTTTTTAACTAAAAATTGTTACCATTACAAGTTTTTAAAACTAACTAACAGTTATAGCTTTTTAGTAAAGTTAAGGTGTTACTTATTACTTTTGTTTCTTTAAAATTACTACATATTTACTATAAATGAAAATTTTGTATTAACAAATTTAACTATATGTTATACATATATCTGCATATGGAAATATGAGATAGACCGAAGATAGTTGTTGAGCAATTTTATAAAGAGAGATGATATATCTTTCTAATTTATCCTCCTACTTATTCCTACTCACAAGATCATCACAAGTATCAAAATCAATAGATAAGATTAACTCATTAAGAAAGAGAAGTAGTGAAGTCCACATGTCATGTTGTAGTGAGTAGGAAGATAAAGTAAAAGAAAAAGTATGAAGATATTTCAATTTTTATTTATAAAACTGTGTATCAATACCTGCAACAATTACATAAGATAGGTCATTATTTTTGTTGGTCATTATCAAAACTTGGTGTGTGACTAATAGGCCCGCACTTCATCGGTAATGATACCGGTCTACATGTGTGAGTAGGCAGACACCAACACTAATTTCTATAGGTATTTCATGATCCGTCATTTCATACAGTTTTCAATTGTGTCTAGTTCCCTTTTTAAAAATGAATTTCACAATTCGGAAGGCGAAACCCCGTAAGAACTGTTACGAAATCTCAAACCAAAAATATGAACACAGTAGAACTAGATTAGAACAAAACAGAAGAATGCTACAAGGACCTGTGTGAGAAAAATACAAACGCAGACTACTAAAACCTGAACCAAGATCGACAGCAGGAACCCCCAATCTGATCTCGGTCTAAACTCTCGTAAGAAACCCTTTCTTAACAGATCGCAAGATGATAAAGCCGTATGACATAAGCAATGTAATACTCACGTACCAAAGGCAACTAAGGGGAGACACGGGTCACATCCACACTAGGTGTGCACCCGAACCATATCACAACCCGGTCTCAAGTCACCCCCTTCAAAGTCTTCATTGGTCCAGCAGCAGCCCACATCCTTTAGAAGCCCAAAACAGCAGCAATCAACAAGCCCAACTACACCAACACACAAAACAGACCAAGTTACAAGTAACGAACAACACAATAAATTAATTATGTACCCAATGTTGGTCTTGGAGAGCATTATACTTTCAACACCCCCCCTCAAGACCAACAGGGAGACAATAATTACTCTTGAAATGGATTACTAAGACCCATTTCAGCACACAAGAAACCGTGCTGAACTAAAGGCAAAGACTTGGTGAACACATCTGCCACTTGTTCTGCAGATGGAACTTTAACGACCTTAATTACACCCTTAGCAACCTTATCCGTGATAAAGTGTACATCAGTTTCAAAATGCATAGTTGATATGTCGCGTTTAGGTGCGGACCGGATTTCACAATGGTACAAATGCACACGGCACGGCTGGGCAGAGAACCCATCGCGTGTAGCAAGATGTGCTGGTAAGACCGATGATTTATATCGAACACGGGTAAGCGTAAAAGCTATGGCTACTCTTATTCCAAACTGCTGTCTAGTTGGATAGATAGGTGAGGATAACAATAAACTAAATACTAGGCAGGAAAAGTAAATAAAGCAGGAAAGAAAGTGCCAAGTCACGAATCCTCCAAATAAATATTAATAGTAACGTTAGCTAATCCGGTTATATAATGAATGAAATTATTAAGATGATTTCTAAAGTTGATTCGGTACCAATCGTTTATCAATTTATAACAATCTTAAGATAACTCTCATTTAATCCCTGTATTATTAAAACACTTGTTAGATAAATCTCGCTTCGCGGGTGTTATCCCGTTTTACTTAAAAGGTCAGTATTTATCTTCTAATGAAATAATAGACAGGATAATTACCATTGTTTGTCAACATCCGGTAAGAATATATATATTTAGGTATTAAGATAATATATCAGTTCAACACCTCAAGTGGGTCTATGAGCAAATGTCCCCGTATACACATATCAGACTTATACGTATCATACACCTCAAGTGGGTCCATGAGCAAATGCATATAAATATGAGTCTGTTTGAATATATATGTATAAGGATATAGATATCCTAAGCAAATGGTTTTTCAACACTTATATTGCCGAATACCCGCATGAACTGATAGTATTATAAAATAGCTAATTATAATGTTTCATTATTTCAGAAATACCAAGTCTTAAATAAAATCATCACAATATAATCCTACGCATAACAACTACATATTTATATTAATTTGGATTCATAGTAACGAAGCGAAAATAAAGGAAAGAGAATACTAGTTCGTATTATACAAGGTAGAAATACATCTGGACAGCATCCTGACTCATACAAACTTGCTGGAACTCGTTTCCGAAGGAAGAAAAACAACTACAGCTACGAAAACTACAAATATACGCTACAAGCTATGTATTTACATGGATAGGAGGCGAGGAAGCCTCCAGAGCAGCCCGAAGGCCCCCTGGAGTCACCTGGACTCGCGATGGAGTGGTGTATGGAAGGTTTTTTCTGTGTTTTGAAGTGTCTCCCGGTGTGTTTTCGGAATGAAGCTTGGCTTGCTATTTATAGGCGTGAGAAGGAATTTACGCGCCGCGTAATGATCGGTTTCCGCGGCGCATAAAAACGCCTGACAAGATTCCCTGACAAGATTCCCTTGCAACTTGCATTCTGTTGCAACAGAATTCGATTATTCCGCGTCGCGTAATGAAGATAAGGTACGCGGCGCGTAAAAATGCCTGACAAGATTCCTTTGCAACTTGCACTAACAGCTTGCATTCTAGAAGGTTGGGTTCGCGTCGCGTAATGAAGATAAGGTACGCAGCGCGTAAGTTCCTTTTTCAGAAATTCTTCACCTTTTGCGCTGTGTTTTCTCGTTTTGACGCGTTTTATCCATTTTTCCATATTGTCTACCTGAAATAGCCTTGAATACAATAAGAAAGCATTTAAAGCTCATTTTGGCTATATTTTATTTATTTAAAACAGATATTGGCAGATATCAGATATATATTTTATGTATAATTCTGCCAATATCAATTACCCCACACTTAGGATATGCTTGTCCTCAAGCATAACTGTAAATATAATAAAAAACAAATCTTTAAATTTTTAACAAATATAATTAAAGAAGAAATATTAAAAAAATTTACATGATTCAGATATTAGCATTTTAAGTTAGGAAAAATATATTCAAATATTTACACGACTTTTGCATTCTCAACAGGTGGTTCACTCTATCACTCAAGTGTATAAGGTTTATTTCAATATAGTGAATCACACAAAATGTCATGAAAATGCAATATTACCATATGCTTGTATCTAAATCAAATCTATACCACTAGAGAGTTTAGAACTGTCAAGAGGACTTTTGGGGTTAAAATGTAAAAGGCTAAGGGTTAAGGGTAGGAAAAAAGGATTTTTAAAAGTGGCTAAAAATAAGATTCTAGAGATTAAATTAAAATCTTTTTTCTAAGCTGCTTTTTTTTTGAACTATTGAATAGGAATATCACAATATTTTTATTGAGATTACAGTTCATCAAGCTGTAATGGAATCAGAATCTTCTGAATGACAGCTATTCACTCAGGCAATACTGAAGAAAAAACTACTACTCAATGTATGACAACCTTAAAAATAGTTGAAGAAAGGTATGTCAAGCAACTGAAATTTCTCATTTTTCTGATTTTCTAATTTTTATGGATTTTTGGGTTCTGCTGTATGCAACGGATAGATCAAAAATATTAACTTTTCATGTCTCGCTGATCGGTGCATGAACAACTGAAGAATATAGGGACACAGAATGAAACTTAGCAGCATATAATTGGTTTAATTAATTCTGGAACTCAAAAATAAAATAGACTACAAATGGGATAAACATGGGTGATGAAACGAAAGGTTAATGCTCAAAGTGGTTAACTAGGGTATCGAATGCTAAAAATGAGCATTGCGCTGAAAAAGGGTTAAAAATAAAATAAATTAAATAATCTAAAATTGAGATTATTTAAGTTTGAAAGAAAAAGGCTTAAAATAACGGGTTCTAAAAAGAAATATGGCCTCTATCAGTGCAATAGTCTAGTTCTCATTTTGGTGGTTTCGAAAAGAATTCAGTAACAAGTTCTGAAATATATGCAATTTAGACATTCTCACAGCAAAAGAATTCAGTGTTTATAGATAACAACTGATAGGCTCAAACACTCAATTTAAGTACGGGCTGTATTTATGCTAAGTCGTAAAATCTCGAATAATTTTCCTTTATTATGTAATCTGAATTCATATAAATTTAATTAAAAATTTCATACAAATAATCATAAATGCAAAAAAAATTAAATTTGAATTTTGAATTAATTTACAAATTAAAACTATGAGAATTTTGCAAAATTTTTGAAATTTTGGGGATTTTAGACAAATTTAACAAGAAATATGGATATCTCTACCCCACACTTAAAATCGTACAATGTCCTCATTGTACTCAAAAGCATGAATAGATAAAAGTGAAGTAGAGAGAACTCCCCTATTTTGCAAATCGAAATTTTGGTACTGTTGCTGAGTTGACTGTCAGCATATGCGTGATTAATCATAATTTCGATTCTGAGACCAGAAATCTCACACATCATTTTATTAAGTTTGTAGCAAAAATAAAACAAAAGAAAAACAAACCATTTATTCGGGTTACATACTATTCGTACGGTATGTAAGAGAACAGAATAACGCTTTGAAATGCGGAATCTTTTATAGTCAGATTTTCAAGACTGCAAAACTAAATCAACAGTTAGAAAATTTTACCATATTATTACCTTCCCCGGCAGCGGCGCCAAAAATCTGATATGTCGCGTTTAGGTGCGGAGCGGATTTCACAACGGTACAAATGCACACGGCACGGCTGGGCAGAGAACCCATCGCGTGTAGCAAGATGTGCTGGTAAGACCAATGATTTATATCGAACACGGGTAAGCGTAAAAGCTATGGCTACTCTTATTCCAAACTGATGTCTAGTTGGATAGATAGGCGAGGATAAAAATAAACTAAATACTAGGCAGGAAAAGTAAATAAAGCAGCAAAGAAAGTGCCAAGTCACGAATCCTCCAAATAAATATTAATAGTAACGTTAGCTAATCCGGTTATATAATGAATGAAATTATTAAGATGATTTCTAAAGTTGATTCGGTACCAATCGTTTATCAATTTATAACAATCTTAAGATAACTCTCATTTAATCCCTGTATTATTAAAACACTTGTTAGATAAATCTCGCTTCCCGGGTGTTATCCCGTTTTACTTAAAAGGTCAGTATTTATCTTCTAATAAAATAATAGACAGGATAATTACCATTGTTTGTCAACATCCGGTAAGAAGATATATATTTAGGTATTAAGATAATATATCAGTTCAACACCTCAAGTGGGTCTATGAGCAAATGTCCCCGTATACACATACCAGACTTATACGTATCATACACCTCAAGTGGGTCCATGAGCAAATGCATATAAATATGAGTCTGTTTGAATATATATGTATAAGGATATAGATATCCTAAGCAAATGGTTTTTCAACACTTATATTGCCGAATACCCGCATGAACTGATAGTATTATAAAATAGCTAATTATAATGTTTCATTATTTCAGAAATACCAAGTCTTAAATAAAATCATCACAATATAATCCTACGCATAACAACTACATATTTATATTAATTTGGATTCATAGTAACGAAGCGAAAATAAAGGAAAGAGAATACCAGTTCGTATTATACAAGGTAGAAATACATCTGGACAGCATCCTGACTCATACAAATTTGCTGGAACTCGTTTCCGAAGGAAGAAAAACAACTACAGCTACGAAAACTACAAATCTACGCTACAAGCTACGTATTTACATGGATAGGAGGCGAGGAAGCCTCCAGAGCAGCCCGAAGGCCCCCTGGAGTCACCTGGACTCGCCTGGAGTGGTGTATGGAAGGTTTTTTCTGTGTTTTGAAGTGTCTCCCGGTGTGTTTTTGGAATGAAGCTTGGCTTGCTATTTATAGGCGTGAGAAGGAATTTACGCGCCGCGTAATGATCGGTTTCCGCGGCGCGTAAAAACGCCTGACAAGATTCCCTTGCAACTTGCATTTTGTTGCAACAGAATTCGATTATTCCGCGTCGCGTAATGAAGATAAGGTACGCGGCGCGTAAAAACGCCTGACAGGATTCCCTGACAAGATTCCTTTGCAACTTGCACTAACAGCTTGCATTCTAGAAGGTTGGGTTCGCGTCGCGTAATGAAGATAAGGTACGCGGCGCGTAAGTTCCTTTTTCAGAAATTCTTCGCCTTTTGCGCTGTGTTTTCTCGTTTTGACGCGTTTTATCCATTTTTCCGTATTGTCTACCTGAAATAGCCTTGAATACAATAAGAAAGCATTTAAAGCTCATTTTGGCTATATTTTATTTATTTAAAACAGATATTGGCAGATATCAGATATATATTTTATGTATAATTCTGCCAATATCATTAGTTCTTTCATGAAATACCGGATTATGAACGAGCTTAATCGCCGACTCATTATCACAGTACACAGAAACTGGATTCAAATCTTTGATACCCAAATCAAAAAGAATTTTCAAAATCCAAACGACCTCACACGTAACCGAGCCAAGAGCCCTATACTCAGACTCAGTAGAAGAACGTGAAACAGTATCCTGTTTCTTACTCTTCCAAGACACCATACTTTTCCCCAAAAAGACACAATAACCCGTTACTGACCTTCTAGACACAAGACACTTAGCCCAATCAGCATCTGAAAAAGTAGACATACTACTTATACCACTTTTAACAATATTAACCCCACTACCTGGACTATTCTTTAAGAACCGTAAAACTCTTAAAGCAATAGATAAATGTGACTTCCTTGGACAGTGCATAAACTGACTCAAAGTCTGCACAGCATAAGAAATATCAAGTCTTGTCATCGTCAAGTAAATAAGTTTACCAATTAACTTCTGAAACTCAGTAACATTTGCAAGTAAACTATCTTGACTATCAATATTTTGATCAGTAATCAGAACATTAATATCTAAAGGCTTCTTCACAGGTTTAGAACCTAACATCCCAAATTCATGAAGAAGTTCCAAGCAATATTTTCTTTGAGTAAGACACACGCCATTGGGAGTTTCAATTACCTCAATCCCCAAAAAGAATTTGAGCTTACCAAGATCCTTTATCAAAAACTTGGATCTCAAAAACAACTTAACCTTTTCAATTTCACTTGAACTGTTACCTGTAAGAATAATATCATCAACGTAAACAAGCAAAAAAATAGAAACACCATTTTTCTCTTTAATAAACAAAGAATAATCATTAACACTTTGAACAAATCCATATTCAAACAAAGCTGAACACAATTTCTCATTCCACTTCCTTGGTGCCTGTTTAAGATCATAAAGAGATTTTTTCAACCGACACACTTGATTATCACTCTTATTGTGATAACCTTCAGGTAACATCATATACACTTCCTCATCCAACTCTCCATATAAAAAAGAATATTAATATCAAGTTGAAACAAACTCCAGCTATTATTAACAGCAACAGTTATAACAACTCTAACCGTTACCATTTTGGCAACAGGAGAAAAAGTCTCTTCATAGTCTATACCCTCCTTTTGACTATATCCCTTAGCCACTAACCTAGCTTTATATCTCTCTATTTCACCATTGGCCTTATACTTGATTTTATACACCCACCTACAGCCAATAGGCTTTCTATTATCAGGTAACTGTGTAATTTCCCATGTCTGATTTCTATACAAAGCCTCTATCTCATCATTCATAGCTTTTACCTAATTTGGGTCAGAAGCAGCCTCACTATAACTCCTAGGCTCAAAAGACTTGTCAAGATTAGACACAAAACAGAAATTTTCAGAGCTAAGACTAGACTAATTGATTGACCTTTCAATCCCATATTTATGCTTACCTTCCACAATAAAATCATTAAACCTAGCAGGCATTCTCAACTCCCTTCTAGGTCTAACATTTCCAAAACTAGGTCCCTCAGACTCAACATAGACAGTAGGACTACCTATCTTAGATTGGGGAACAAGTACCTCCACACCTTGGTCATCCAAAAGGTGCTCTGCACTAGTACCACCATTCTGGTGGCTGTCCCCTGTATCATTTATAGGCTGTACTTCAGGAAAAGAATCAACATTAACATTACATTCATCATTGGGAACAGAATGGGACTGATCAGAATTTAAAGGCCAGCCAAATTCATCGAGAAAATTATTGTACTCTTTGAAAGAACCTGAATCATCATTAAGACCAGCATACCTCATTTTAAAAGGAAAGATCTCCTCATAAAATTTCACATCCCTGGAAAAGAAAACAACGTTTGAATCAAGACTAAAAAGTTTGTATCCCTTTTTTTCATTAGAATATCCTAACAAAACAGTTTTCTCAGCTATAGAATTTAACTTGTCATTATCATTAAGTCTAGTGGAATAACACAAGCATCCAAAAACTCTCAAATTATCAAATTTAGGAGGATATTTGTACACCTTTTCAAACGGAGTGATGCCATTTAAAACAGATGAAGGTGTTCTGTTTATTATAAAAACAGCAGTCAAAACTGCTTCACCCCAAAATTTCAAAGGCAAAGCAGACTGAAATAGCAAAGACCTAGTAACATTCAAGATGTGTCTATGCTTCCTCTCCACAACACCATTCTGTTGTGGAGTATAAACACAACTGGTTTGATGTAAAACCCCTTTTTCCTTAAAAAAAATTCTTCATATTAAGATTCAGAAACTCAGTCCCATTGTCTGACCTAACAATTTTGACCTTAGTCTTAAAATGAGTAAGCAAAACATTATAAAACATAGAGAACCAGTAAAAGACCTCATCTTTAGATTTTAAAAGATAGACCCAAACAGCTCTTGTGAATTCATCAACAATAGTCAAGAAATATCTATATCCATCATAGGTAGTTTTCCTATACGGTCCCCAAACATCTAAGTGAATAACATCACCCAACTTGACGCCTTATGATCACTAATAGGAAATGGACTTCTAGTCTGTTTAGCCCTATGAAAAACATCACAAGGCAAAATAGGCTCATTTCCTATTTTAAGCTTATTTTTAACACAATTCAGGGCTTGATCAGAAGGATGACCAAGTCTACAGTGCCACAGAAACTTAGAGGTATGACAAACAACACTAGGATTACTACTCAAACTCTTACCATCAAGATAGTAGAGTCCTCCTATTTCATTACCAGTCTCCACAGTCTCCTTGGACTGAGAATCCTGAATATTACAAGAGTACTCATCAAAAACAACTTTACATTTGCTATCCTTACACAATTTATGAACAGACAGAAGATTCACATTAAAATCAGGAACAACAAACACATCGAACAAGGTAACATTTTTACACAAATTCATATTTCCAATTTTGTTAATCTTAGCAGATGTACCATTAGGATGCCCAACTCTTAGATCCAAGTCAGATACATCAACAACATCAACTAAGTTTGATTCAGTTCTAGCCATATGTTGGTTAGCACCAGAATCAATAACCCATTTTTTATTCCTAGTATAAACATTACTGGAACAACAAATACCTGCCATATTAGCAGTAACACCTTCCATTCCAGAATTACCATTGATTAAGGTGAGAAATTTTGCATATTGTTCTCCATTAAGAAAAAACTTATCACTGTCAGGAGCTTTAGAAACATCAGAATCATCAGAAACATTAGAAACTGAAGCATTATTAGCAAAAGATCTACCACTGCCTTGAGGATCAGACTTATTTTGAAACTCATTACTACTTCTAAACTTAAAATCTTTTGGATACCCAATGATTTTAAAACACCTCTCAACAGTGTGACCCTTAGCACCACAATGCTTACATTGCAAATTGTTAAAGGTAGAACTGTTATTACCAGTATTAAAACTTCTCCCTTTATTAAACCTCTTAGAATCATTAAATTTACTTACAAAGGCAGTAGGTTGAGAAACAACCTTGTTTGAGTTTGAAGTTAAGGAACCACCCTTCTGAAGTGACTCCTCTCTAGATACAACAGAGAAAGCAGTTCTTACAGAAGGTAATGGTTCCATAAGAAGAATATGACTTTTAACTTGACTATACCCATCATCCAGACCATTTAAAAATTGCATAAGCTTCATTAGGTTAGAATGATTTTTAAGACTAGTGTTGGCATAACAGGTACACTCAGTTAGACTTGTAAGTGCATCAAACTCCTTCCATAAGGCATCAAGCTTAGAAAAATATTCAGACACAGTTAAACCATTTTGAGTTAAACCATTTATCCTCTGATGAACATTAAAAATAACAGAACCATCTGAATTTTGATAAGTTTCTGACAATTCCTTCCAAATTTCATGAGCAATTTCAGAACATACATGATTAGAGTAAATAGACTCTGAAATTGAACCAAGAATCCAAGAAGAAACAACAGCATTTACTCTCTCCCTTTTTTTATAAATCTTTTCATCCTTTTCATTAGGAATAGAGTAAGAGCCCCAACAAAACACAATTTATTTCTTCCTTTTAAAGCCCTTATCATAGAACTCTTCCAAACTCTAAGTTATCAGTTCCAGTCAACTTAATACTAACAATAGACACAATAGCACTATCAGAAGGATGTAGATACAAGGGATCATCAACATCCACTGTATCTTTAACTCCAGATTCTTTAGGACTATTAGGACTAGACATGATGCAATCAAACAACAGGAGTAGTATACAAACAACTAAAGAACAATATCAGCCAACACACTAACAATATCAACAGAAGAACAATCAAAGAGAAAGAAGACTTACAAAGTCTTGCTCGGGATGATATGAGCAAGAACAACAAACCTTTCCATAAGGGTAGAATCTGACAGATCAACCAACAAAGCTGCCCGCAATAAAGCCGATCAGACTCTAATTCCGAATTATCCAGCAACAGAGGCGCAATTACTCCAGGACCATTGCCTAAACAAACAATTCTCAATAAACGATATCAATGATATCAATAGAACAACACAGAACCACGATATGAGATTCTGAAACAAATCATGCGGAAATCAAAACAGCCCAGTCTCAAAAAACGAGAACAGACCCTCACAAATCGAAGCAGGACCAAGAACAACTCGATCAATCAAAACCCTAGGGTTTCAACACCTCACGAACAGATAATCAATCGGTCAAAGTACGAACACAGTAGAACTAGATTAGAACAAAACAGAAGAATGCTACAAGGACCTGTGTGAGAAAAATACAAACGCAGACTACTAAAACCTGAACCAAGATCGACAGCAGGAATCCCCAATCTGATCTCGGTCTAAACTCTCGTAAGAAACCCTTTCTTAACAGATCGCAAGATGATAAAGCCGTATGACATAAGCAATGTAACACTCACGTACCAAAGGCAACTAAGGGTAGACACGGGTCACATCCACACTAGGTGTGCACCCGACCCATATCACAACCCGGTCTCAAGTCACCCCCTTCAAAGTCTTCATTGGTCCAGCAGCAGCCCACATCCTTTAGAAGCCCAAAACAGCAGCAATCAACAAGCCCAACTACACCTACACACAAAACAGACCAAGTTACAAGTAACGAACAACACAATAAATTAATTATGTACCTAATGTTGGTCTTGGAGAGCATTATACTTTCAACAAGAACTCAACGCACAGGGGCGGGCCTAAGGGTTGTGGGGAGGGGTCACGGGACACCGGTATTTTGACGGTTCGTAATGTTAATTTCCGATTTTTTGAGACGGTGCTACCGGTAAATTTTCGGGGTGCTACCAGTGATGCCACCAAAATCAAAGGAAAAATGAAACTTTTTAAAAAAAATGATAAGAAATAGTTTAATCTTTCAATTTATACTTTTAAAATACTTTAGTTTACCTTTAAAATAGCATTTTAGTTAACATGACTTCATATAAATTGTGTTTTGTTTTAAAATTTGGCCCTAAAATACAAGAACAACAGCCGAAACCTCGTTAATCCGACCCGATTAACCGGAAACCCGAGAAAAAACCCGAACCAAACCCTCAATTTTATTTAATTTTATTTTCGCATTATATGATGCTACCGGTCAAAAAAAAAATCTGGGACCGCCCCTGTCAACGTAAGCATTCAATTCACACAAGCTCTAGTTTACGATTCAACACCTCCCCAACCTACATTTTCGATTCATCTGAGATGAACATTAAACCAACAGCCCTACTCTAATTCGATGGAGATCGTGTTCTTTCATATAGTTCTTGCATATAGTGTTTCTAATCCTCATTAAAATTAGGACCTCGTTTGCTATTTGTGCTCTAATCCAAGATTTAATAAATGATTAACCATTCTCGTTCTTGGTCTCGTATTCACTACCAACGCACACCGACCTTCACTCAATATTTCCCAAATGCCAATATTTCGATATGATTTTAACATTTCAATGAATCTCACAAATTTAATTATACTTCGCTCGTTTTCACAGATCAAAACAGTGGTGTTGTTCTCAATTTATCACATCATCGTAACTCACACAATAGTACACAAACATTTGATTAATTGATTACAATCATCACAAGATATCGTAATGCTATTAGAGATTGTACCTGAAGTGTGATTCAACGAGAATTTGTTGATTTGGCGAAGAATGAATCAATCCTCCTTGTTTATTCTTTATTAATCGCATGAGCACACAATTATATTGCTAATTACACTTGATTTTCATTCCGGAAGCACCCACGAAAATTCCGTTTTAGGCTAACTTCAAATATACAATTATTAGCTTGTCCATTCTACATATATACATTTGTCATGAATAGGGTGTCGTTTTGGGGTAAAAAGCCATCGTTTTCTACTATTCATCACTAGAAGGTTTTGACTTTTATTTTCATATTATAACTAAATCCTACAAGGTAGAAGACAATGATAGCCTGCGGATGAGTTGGTATATGCATCACTTTTTTACCCAGCCACCCTAAGTTCAAACCTGTTAAATTCAATATCCTTTTTTATTACTCTTTTTAGTTAATATATAAAGTTATATTGTATAATTGGTATTTATCATTATTATTTTTTACCTAGTTGCACGTCGAAATTAATTATTAAGATTAGATTATTTACTTTTCATTTGATTTATCTATTTTCTTACCGATTTGAATCAGACACCTTCATTATATACTACTAAATATTAATAAAAACAAATAGTTTTTTTTTGTTTTTTTCTACATAAATTATGTTATATATGGTCGTTCAACATACACCATGCACAGTAATTTATTATTGTACACATCTATATATATATATATATATATATATATATATATATATATATATATATATATATATATATATATATATATATATATATATATATATATATGGGAGGGTTCCATTGAGAACCGATATTAATGGGAGAACCGCGAGAACCAATCTTAGCCGTTGATTTGATAAGTGGAATTCATGGATGGAGAGATTGGAGGATCAAGTGTGGCAGAGTATATGTGAGGAATTCATGAGTGGGCAGTTGGTGTGCTCGTTTAGATGCGGACCGGATTTCACAACGGTACAAATGCACACGGCACGGTTGGGCAGAGAACCCATCGCGTGTAGCAAGATGTGCTGGTAAGACCGATGATTCATATCGAACACGGGTAAGCGTAAAAGCTATGGCTACTCTTATTCCAAACTGTTGTCTAGTTAGATAGAAAGGTGAGGATAAAACTAAATACTAGGCAGGAAAATAAATAAAGCAGGAAAGAAAGTGCCAAATCACGAATCCTCCAAATCAATATTAATAGTAACGTTAGCTAATCCGGTTATATAATGAATGGAATTATTAAGATGATTTCTAAAGTAGATTTGGTACCAATCATTTATCAGTTTGAAACGATCTTAAGGTAACTCTGATTTAATCCCTGTATTATTAAAATACCGGTTAGATAAAACCTCGCTTCCCTGGTGTTATCCCGTTTTACTTAAAAGGTCAGTATTTATCTCCTAATGAAATAATAGACAGGATAATTACCATTGTCTGTCAACATCCGGTAAGAAGATATATATTTAGGTATTAAGATAATAAATCAGTTCAACACCTCAAGTGGGTCTATGAGCAAATGTCCAGTATACACATACCAGACTTATACGTATCGTACACCTCAAGTGGGTCCATGAGCAAATGTATATAAATATGAGTCTGTTTGTATATATATGTATAAGGATACAGATATCCTAAGCAAATGGTTTTTCAACACTTACGATACCGAATACCCGCATGAACTGATAGTTTTATACAAAATAGCTAATTATAATGTTTCATTATTTCAGAAATACCAAGTCTTAAATAAAATCATCACAATATAATCCTACGCATAACAACTACATAATTATATCAATTCGGATTCATTGTAACGAAGCGAAAATAAAGGAAAGAGAATACCAGTTCGTATTATACAAGGTAGAAATACATCTAGACAGCATCCTGACTCGTACAAACTTGCTGGAACTCGTTTCCGAAGACAGAAAAACAACTACAGCTACGAAAACTACAAATCTACACTACAAACTACATATTTACATGGATAGGAGGCGAGGAAGCCTCCAGAGCAGCCCAAAGGCCCCCTGGAGTCGCCTAAGTTCGGATGGAGTGGTGTGTGGACGTCTGGAAGGTGTGTAATGGTGTCCTTGCCGAATGGGGCTTGACTTGCTATTTATAGGCGTGAGAGTTGATTTACGCGCCGCGTAATGATCTATTTCCGCGGCGCGTAAAGATGCCTGACAAGATTCGTTGACAGCTGCATTCTGTTGTAACAGAATTCGTTGGGTCCGCGGCACGGAAGAAGATAGGGTACGCGGCGCGTAAATTGCTGCTTTCATAAAATCTTCGTCTTTTGAGCGGTATTTTCTCGTTTTGACGCGTGTTATCCATTTTTCCGTTTTGTCTACCTGAAATAGCCTTGAATAAAATAAGAAGACATTTTAAGCTCTTTTTGGCTATATTTTATTTATAAAAACCAGATATTGTCAGATATCAGATATGTATTTTATGTATAATTCTGGAAATATCAATTACCCCTCACTTAGGATATGCTTGTCCTCAAGCATAACTGTAAATATAATAAAAAACAAATCTTCAAAATTTTAACAAATATAATTATAGCAGAAATATTAACAAAATTCACATGATTCAGATATTAGCATTAAATTAGGAAAAATATATTCAAATATTTACACGACTTTTGCATTCTCACCAGGTGATTCACTCTATCACTCAAGTGTATAAGGTTTATATCAATATAGTGAATCACACAAAATGTCATGAAAATGCAATATTACCATATGCTTGTATCCAAATCAAATCTATACCACTAGAGAGTTTAGAACTGTCAAGAATACTTTTGGGGTTAAAATGTAAAAGGCTATGGGTTAAGGGTAGGAAAAAGGGATTTTAAAAGTGGCTAAAAATATGAATCCAGAGATTAAGTTAAAAAAAATTCTAAGCTGCTTTTATTGAACTATTGAACAGGAATATCACAATATTTTTGTTGAGATTACAGTTTATCAAGCTGTAATGGAATCAGAATCTTCTGAATGACAGCTATTCACTCAGGCTGAAGAAAAACTAATACTCAATGTATGACAACCTTAAAAATAGCTGAAGAAAGGTATGTCAAGCAACTGAAATTTCTCATTTTTCTATTGATTTTCTGATTTTTATGGATTTTTGGGTTCAGCTGTATGCAACGGATAGACCAAATATATTAACTTTTCATGTCCCGCTGATCGGTGCATGAACAACTGAAGAATATAGGAACACAGAATGAAACTTAGCAGCATATAATTGGTTTAATTAATTCTGGAACTCAAAAATAAAATAGACTAAAAATGGGATAAATATGGTTGATGAAACGAAAAGTTAAGGCTCAAAGTGGTTAACTTGGGTATCGAATGCTAAAAATGAGCATTGCGCTGAAAAAGGGTTAAAAATAAAATAAATTAAATAATCTAAAATTGAGATTATTTAAGTTTGAAAGAAAAAGACTTAAAATAACGGGTTTCAAAAAACGGCCTCTATTAGTGCAATAGTCTACTTCTCATTTTGGTGGTTTCGAAAAGAATTCAGTAACAAGTTTTGAAATATATGCAATTTAGACATTCTCACAGCATAAGAATTCAGTGTTTAATGATAACAACTGATAGGCTCAAACACTCAATTTAAGTACAGGCTGTATTTATGCTAATTCGTAAAATCTCGAATAATTTTCCTTTATTATGTAATCTGAATTCATATAAATTTAATTAAAAAATTCATGCAAATAATCATAAATGCGAAAAAAAAATTAAATTTGAATTTTGAATTAATTTACAAATTAAAACTATGAGAATTTTGCAAAATTTTTAAAATTTTGGTGATTTTAGACAAATTTAACAAGAAATATGGATATCTCAACCCCACACTTAAAATGGTACAATGTCCTCATTGTACTCAAAAGCATGAATAGATAAAAGTGAAGTAGAGAGAACTCTCCTATTTTACAGATCGAAATTTTGGTATTGTTGCTGAGCTGACTGCCAGCATAAGCGTGATTAATCATAATTTCGATTCAGAGACCAGAAATCTCACACATCATTTTATTAAGTTTGTAGCAAAAATAAAACAAAAGAAAAACAAACCATTTACTCGGGTTACATACTATTCGTACGGTATGTAAGCGAACAGAATAACGCTTTGAAATGCGGAATCTTTTATAGTCAGATTTTCAAGACTGCAAAACTAAATCAACAGTTAGAATAATTTACCATATTATTACCTTCTCCGGCAACGGCGCCAAAATCTGGTGTGGTGTCACGTTTACGTGCGGACCGGATTTCACAACGGTACAAATGCACACGGCATGGCTGGGCAGAGAACCCATCGCGTGTCGCAAGATGTGCTGGTAAGACCGATGATTTATATCGAACACGGAAAGCTATGGCTACTCTTATTCCAAACTGTTGTCTAGTTAGATAGAAAAGGTGAGGATAAAACTAAATAGTAGGCAGGAAAATAAATAAAGCAGGAAAGAAAGTGCCAAGTCACGAATCCTCCAAATCAATATTAATAGTAACGTTAGCTAATCCGGTTATATAATGAATGAAATTATTAAGATGATTTCTAAAGTAGATTTGGTACCAATCATTTATCAGTTTGAAACGATCTTAAGGTAACTCTGATTTAATCCCTGTATTATTAAAATACCGGTTAGATAAAACCTCGCTTCCCGGGTGTTATCCCGTTTTACTTAAAAGGTCAGTATTTATCTCCTAATGAAATAATAGACAGGATAATTACCATTGTATGTCAACATCCGGTAAGAAGATATATATTTAGGTATTAAGATAATATATCAGTTCAACACCTCAAGTGGGTCTATGAGCAAATGTCCCTGTATACACATACCAGACTTATACGAATCGTACACCTCAAGTGGGTCCATGAGCAAATGTATATAAATATGAGTCTGTTTGTATATATATGTATAAGGATACATATATCCTAAGCAAATGGTTTTTCAACACTTACGATGCCGAATACCCGAATGAACCGATAGTTTTATACAAAATAGCTAATTATAATGTTTCATTATTTCAGAAATACCAAGTCTTAAATAAAAGCATCACAATATAATCATACGCATAACAACTACATAATTATATCAATTCGGATTCATTGTAACGAAGCGAAAATAAAGGAAAGAGAATACCAGTTCGTATTATACAAGGTAGAAATACATCTAGACAGCATCCTGACTCGTACAAACGACTCGTACAAACTTGCTGGAACTCGTTTCCGAAGACAGAAAAACAACTACAGCTACGAAAACTACAAATCTACACTACAAACTACATATTTACATGGATAGGAGGCGAGGAAGCCTCCAGAGCAGCCCAAAGGCCCCCTGGAGTCGCCTAAGTTCGGCTGGAGTGGTGTGTGGACGTCTGGAAGGTGTGTAAAGGTGTCCTTTCCGAATGGGGCTTGGCTTGCTATTTATAGGCATGAGACTTGATTTACGCGCCGCGTAATGATCTATTTCCGCGGCGCGTAAAGATGTCTGACAAGATTCCCTGACAAGATTCGTTGACAGCTGTATTCTGTTGTAACAGAATTCGTTGGGTCCGCGTCGCGGAAGAAGATAGGGTACGCGGCTCGTAAATTGCTGCTTTCATAAAATCTTCGTCTTTTGAGCGTTATTTTCTCGTTTTGACGCGTGTTATCCATTTTTCCGTTTTGTCTACCTGAAATAGCCTTGAATAAAATAAGAAGACATTTAAAGCTCTTTTTGGCTATATTTTATTTATAATAACCAGATATTGTCAGATATCAGATATATATTTTATGTATAATTCTGGCAATATCAGACTAAAATGGTTATATATATATGTATATATATATGTGTGTGTGTGTGTGTGTGTGTGTGTGTAGAATCACGTAATTTTATGGATTATAGCATAAGTCAGGTGATAAGCTCTAACTTTTCAAACATTGAAGCAATTGCTGTGTCAAGCACCTGTTCTTTCTTTACCTGAGGGTTCAGAGGATTTTGTTGTGTACTGCGATGCTTCTCACGCGGGGTTAGGTTGCATTTTGATGCAGAGAGGTAAAGTAATTGTGTATGCTTCTCGACAGTTGAAACCAAATGAATGAAATTATCCAACTCATGATTTGGAGTTAGCTGCTGTGGTGTTTGCATTGAAACTGTGGAGGCACTATCTGCTTGGGGGTGTACCGTATCAGATCTTGTGGTGCATTTGTTGTATACAAGAAGGTTGATATTGTTATCACTGTTAGAAGGGCTATCGGTAAACCTTGGTTTTGGCCAACCTTGGTTGTAGGTGGTTGCAACACCGCCGGTTCTCCTGGGATTCATGAGCTATTTGGTTTAGGCATGTTTGCCTTGTTTATGATTAGATATTGGTTCCCTCACTTAGCTTTGTGCTAATTCCCCACTAGATTGTTTTGCAGATTCTCTTTGGTGAGCATGATGTTTTTGGGCTGGGAATATGGACGGACCTACACTCTGATGTCAAAAGTTTTTTGTTTAGAGCCTGTCTTGGATTAACACTGTAACAGTTTTGTTGTATATAACAAGTTAAATCTTTTGTATCTATTATGTAATTAAGATAATTATATGTAATTAGCTTCCGCGTGCAGTAATCTATATGTTTAAAAAGTACAGTGTTACAAAGATGTACCAGATTGTACCATGATTGTCAATACATCCGGGTAGCACAAAGATGTACCATGATTTAAAGACTCGATATTGGTGGCCGACTATGAAAACGGATATTGCTAAATTTGTGGAGATGTGTCATATTTGTGCTCAAGTCAAAGCTGAACATCAGAAACCATACGGATCATCGAAACAGTTGGAGATACCTGAGTGGAAATGGGATCACATAACGATGGATTTTGTAACTAAACTTCCACGAACTCAGAAAGGTCATGATATGATTTGGGTCGTTGTCGACAGATTAACCAAGAGTGCTCATTTCCTTGCTACAGCTGAAACTGCTTTCTTAAGTAAACTGGCTCAGTTATACATCGATGAAATAATTTCTAGACATGGAGTTCCGTTATCAATTGTTTCAGACCGAGACTCGAGGTTTGTGTCGAACTTCTAGAACAGATTGCAACAGGAATTGAGATCCAGGGTAAATTTAAGTACGGCATATCACCCGCAAATAGATGGTCAGTCAGAGAGAACCATCCAGACTTTAGAAGATATGTTGCGAGCTTGTGTGTTAGAGTTTGGAGGTTCATGGGATACACACTTGCCATTGGTAGAGTTTGCCTACAACAATTCATACCACAGTAGTATCGGTATGCCTCCGTATGAGATGTTGTATGGTCGTCCTTGTAGAACTCCGACTTGTTGGTTAGAAGCTGGGGAAAAGTAATTTGCAGGACCTGATATAGTACAAATGACAGCTGATAAAGTTGCAATTGCTCGGGAAAAGTTAAAGGCTGCAAGGGATAGACAGAAAATGTATGCCGATCTGCGTCGTCAACCGGTATTGTTTGTTGAAGGAGAAATGGTTTACTTAAAAGTATCTCCTTGGAAGGGTGTTATCAGATTTGGTAAACGCGGGAAGTTGGCTCCCCGTTACATTGGTCCTTTCAGAATCAGACGGGTTGTTAACTATCAGACTGTTGCATTGGATCTGCCGGATGAATTGGCGGGTATTCATGATACATTCAATGTGTGTTATCTACGCAAGTGTAATGTAGAGGATCAGACTCAGGTTCTACCGATACAAGATCTTCGGGTGGATACTAATCAGAGGTTGATAGAGGAACCAGTCGAACTATAGGATCGAAAAGATATCGGCGTACTGCGAGGATACATGTATATCTTGATTTGGCCTTTACTCGGGATTCAATTCAATCGGATTTGGAATTTACTTGGAATTGGTGATGTGAAGATAAACATGACTTGTATATCTTTTGGATATATATATATATATATATATATATATATATATATATATATATATATATATATATATATATATATATGAATATGACACATACATGATTAACATGGTTAGATATGATATCTATTTTGGATCAGTATTATGAATTGAATACTGACTTGGGTTACTTCAATCTCAGAAACTGAGAAGACTCAGTGAATTAGTCACTCGAGTGTGCTCCAAAGATTTGAAGACTTTGGTGAGTGGGTTTATATCTTTTGATATACAGGATATGATATATATATATATATATATATATATGAATATGTACACATACATGATTAACATGGTTAGATATGATATCTATTTTGGATCAGTATTATGAATTGAATACTGACTTTGGTTACTTCAATCTCAGGAACTGAGAAGACTCAGTGAATTAGTCACTCGAGTGTGCTGCAAAGCTTTGAAGACTTTGGTGAGTTGGTTTATATCTTTTGATATACAGGATATGATATCATATTTGGAATGCACTTGTTTGGATTGTATATACATGTTATTTGGAGATCAACATGATGTTGGGCATGTTGCTTGGGGGTGTACCGTATCAGATCTTGTGGTGCATTTGTTGTACACAAGAAGGCTGATATTGTTATCACTGTTAGCAGGGCTATCGGTAAACCTTGGTCTTGGCCGACCTTGGTTTTAGGTGGTTGCAACACCGCCGGTTCTCCTGGGATTCATGAGCTATTTGGTTTAGGCGTGTTTGCCTTGTTTATGATTAGATATTGGTTCCCTCACTTAGCTTTGTGCTAACTCTCCACTAGATTGTTTTGCAGATTCTCTTTGGTGAGCATGATGCTTTTGGGCTGGGAATATGGACGGACCTACACTCTGATGTCAAAAGTTTTTTGTTTAGAGCTTGTTTTGGATTAACACTGTAAAAGTTTTGTTGTATATAACAAGTTAAATCTTTTGTATCTATTATGTAATTAAGATAATTATATGTAATTAGCTTCCGCGTGCAGTAATCTATATATTTAAAAAGTACAATGTTACAAACATCCCCCCGCAGTTCGAATAGTTGATGCCTCGCGAACATTCAAACTGGTGCAGAAATCTGAGAACAATCTGGACGGAAGACCCTTAGTAAAGATATCGGCGTACTGCGAGGAGGAGGGGACGTGAAGGACACGAACGTGGCCTGTGGCGATATGATCCCGAACAAAATGGAGATCAATTTCTATATGTTTAGTCCGCTGATGCTGAACAGGATTGGAAGAGAGATACACCGCACTGACATTGTCACACAGTGTCGCCTTTTTTAGAGGCGAGTGAAGCTCGGTGAACAGATTGCGTAGCCAAACAGTTTCAGCGACAGCATTGGCGACAGCCCGATATTCAGCTTCTGCACTAGATCTCGAGATGGTCGGCTGACGCTTAGAGGACCAAGAAATAATATTGTCGCCTAAAAACACACAGTAACCGGAGGTAGAACGACGGGTGGTAGGACACCCACCCCAATCGGCATCCGAGTAAGCAAAAAGCCCGTCTGTGGTGGAAGGATAAATCTTTAAACCATGTGACAAGGTGCCTTTAACATAACGAAGAACACGTTTCAGTGCAGCAAAATGAGGCTCCCTGGGATCATGCATGTAAAGACACACCTGCTGGACCGCATAAGTAAGATCCGGGCGAGTAAAAGTAAGATACTGAAGTGCTCCGGCGAGACTGCGATACAAAGTAGGATCAGAGACGGGTGAACCATCAGCTGCTAGTTTAGATTGAGTATCGACCGGAGTGATGCATGGTTTACAGTTGCTCATATTAGCACGATCCAAAATTTGTTGAGCATACTTGGACTGAGAGAGAAACATGCCGTTTTTGTCCCGAGAAACGGCAATACCAAGAAAATAATTCAGCGGGCCCAGGTCAGTCGTCGAAAATGCATTGCCCAACTGTCGTATGATGCCCTGCAATAAAGAATATGAGGAGGCAGTTAGGATAATATCATCAACATATAAGAGGAGATAAGCAGTGCCGTTGACACTCCGATAAATGAAAAGTGAAGAATCAGCCCGGGAGTGTTGAAGGCCAATAGTTTTGGCAAATGCCGCAAATCTAGTAAACCAAGCCCTGGGTGCCTGCCTTAAACCATATAGAGACTTTCGCAGAAGGCAGACATGATACGGATGCAGAGAGTCGATGAACCCGGGTGGTTGATGCATATAAACTATTTCGGTTAAAGTGCCGTTGAGAAAGGCATTTTTAACATCAAGTTGATGAACATGCCATCCTCGAGAAAACTGCCATGCTGAGAACGGTACGAATCGTGGCCGGTTTAACCACGGGGCTAAAATTTTCATCACAATCAATTCCGGGTCGTTGACTGCGACCATTCGCTACAAATCGAGCCTTGTACCTGTCAAGAGAACCATCCGCACAAAATTTATGTTTGAACAGCCACATAGAACGAACAATATTAACACTAGTAGGCTTCAGAACAAGTTCCCAAGTTCCATTTTTAATAAGGGCACTAAACTCATCATTCATTGCAGTGGTCCAGTTCGGGTCTTTTAGGGCCTGAAGGTGAGAAAGAGGAAGAGGAGAGATGGTGGAAGTGTGGAGATTGAGGCACTGGACAGGTTTGTGAATACCAAGGTGAGAGCGGGTAGTCATAGGGTGGGAGGAAGGAGGGGGAGGAGGCGGTGGAGGCGGGGGAGGTGGCGGGGTGAGGGTGGGGAAGGGGGAGGTGAGGGCGGAGCGGAAGCGGATCCCCCCGGAGTGGGATCGGGAGATAGAAGAAGGTTGCGAGAGATGGGATTAGGGTCGTCAAGGAAATCATAGGAGGGAGGGGAAGAAGGAGACATAGACCCAAACGGGAAAATGGACTCATCAAATGTTACATGACGAGAGATAATGATTTTGTTAGTGGAAAGATTGAGGCACCGAAAACCGCGGTGGAGTGAGGGATAGCCGAGGAAGACACAGGGAGAGGTGCGAGGGGCGAGTTTGTGAGAGGTAGGGAGAAGAGGATAGCATATGCAGCCGAAGGTACGGAGATGGGAATAGGATGGGGTGGTGCCGAGAAGTTTGGTGGTAGGAATATCATTATTAATGGCAGTGGACGGAAGAATATTGAGTAGATGGACAGCCATGTGAAGGGCTTCCACCCAGAAGTGTGGAGGGAGACGGGCTTGAAAGAGAAGTGTAGGCATAACATTATTAATGGTGCGAATCATTCTTTCAGATTTCCCGTTTTGAGAGGAGGTACGGGGACAAGAGAAACGAAACTGGGTACCAGTTGTAGCAAAAAGATCATGAAAGTGTTTGTTGTCGAACTCACCCCCATTATTGCATTGGAAAGCTTTTATATCTTTGTCAAATTGAGTTTTAACATAGGTGCAAAAAAGATTAAATTTGGAAAAAACATTATATTTATGGCGAAGGGGATAAACCCAAAGAAAGTGCGAATAATGATCAAGAAACAACACATAATATTTAATACCACTGATACTAGGGATAGGAGATTCCCATAAGTCCGAATGAATAATGTCAAAACTAGCATGCACACAATGATTAGAACTAAAAGATGGAAGACGGACTTGTTTTCCTAACTGACAAGCGCGACATTTAGTGTTCGCAGACACTTTATTACAAGAAATTAAATTGCGAGAAATTAAATTATTAAGAATGTTATCGCCGGGATGACCCAAACGACAATGCCAAAGAGGAGAGCTGGAGGCCAGAAGAGCAAAGGAGCTTGCCGGGAACGGATAAAGGTCACCCGAACTATCACTGCGGAGGAGGGTCAGCTTGGTCTTGAGATCCTTCACAGAAAAACCAAACGGATCAAACTCAATGGAACATTTATTATCTTTTGTGAATTGTCTAACAGAAATAAGATTTTTAATCATGTTAGGGGTGACAAGAACATTATGCAAATGTAAAGTACGATAGGGATTTTTAATGGAGGAGTGACCCATGTGTGAGACCGGAACCGAAGAACCATTACCTACAATGATAGAGGGTAAAGTGCAATTATTAAAAATAGAGTCGAGTTTACCCGTATCCGAAGCAATATGCGAGGTAGCTCCCGTGTCTACATACCATCCCACGTCATCAGAGTCAATGGAGAGAGCATTAAAGACCTGTTCGGTGGTTTGACCCGGAAACCAGGTCCATGGTGGCGTGTCAAATGAAGGAGCAGCTGTGTGGGCTTGAGGGGCTGCTGGAGCATTGGACTTAGAAGCAATTGGGCCTGGATGTTTCTCGGCAGTGGGCCTTGGGCCATAGGGAAATAGCCAAGGCGGAGGATATCCCCAGCCGTAGCTAGGGAAACCCCACGGGGATGGCAGCAGCGGCGGAAGGGGGCTGTGTGATGGCGGCATACGGTGGGCAGCAGGGTGCGGCGGTGCAGAGGAGGTGGCAGGGGGCTGCCGGCGAGGATTTCCTTTGCGCTGAAATTCCGGTTTGCGAGTGGAGCGGTGTTGCCGAGATGAAGCTTCCGAGAGAAGAACATTTGGAGACGATGTATGATCATGATGAGCCGAGGATGAAGACCGAGCTTGAGAGAGACGTTGTTCTTCAACTAATAGCATCGAACGAGCCCGTAGAAAAGTCGGTAGCTTTTAACTATGACGAATTATGCTCGCAAGGTGTTCAAATTTGTCACCGAGTCCATTGATCATGTAAGTAACCTACGTTTTTTCATCAACCGGTACATCAATATTTGCCAATAAATCGGATATCGATTTCAATCGTTGGCTATACTCGGTTACACTAGAGTTACCAATGGAGATGGTACGAAGCTCTTGGTCAAGTTGAAAAGCACGGGCATCCTTGTTGTCTCGGAAAAGATTTTCAAGTTTCACCCATAAATCTCTAGCATTCACATCCTTCTGCAAGATCATACGTAAAAGGGGTTGGGATATAGTACCATAAATCCAAAGTTTCACCAATGAGTCCATCTTTTTCCATTCCACATCGGTAGGCCCTTTTGAAGTCACCGTTCCGTCTATGTAGCCCGAGACACCAAAGGTAACACAATGTGTCTCGAATAGTTCACGCCAGGCATCATAATTGAGTTCCTCAAGATCAAGGATTAAGGGAATGAAAGCCTTGATATCAGTGATACCATATGGTTTATCGGTATTAGAAGAAGAGGAGGCTGCCATTTGCGAAGAGCAGGAAGGGAGGCAGAGAAGAAAGTCGACAGAGGGAGAGGGGATGCAGGCCTTGTCGACGGCAGTAGGGCAGGAGAAAAGATACGTAGGAGGCTAGGGTTTAGGGTAATCAGAGAGAGGCTCTGATACCATGTTAATTAGAATAATCCCCTTGAATAATTCTCATTAAACAAAACCTTTAAATATGTACAAAGGAGGGCCTTGGGCCAATATAAATGGGCTAAACTAATTACAACAATAATACATAAAATATACATAAATATGTACACGTTAACAATTCCATTCTATAGTATACAATTTAGGTTCTTTGTTTTCACTACTAAAAAATACAACTTACGAATGGATAATGATGTCATAATCTGTTGTTAAAAATAGATAAATTGACTTGCATATTTCTTGGCTGATCCGTCATAGCATCTCCAATCTCAAATCTACTTACGTATGTTATTTATCACCTTCGTTCGTCCGTGGTTCACAATTACCCACTAACATTCTCTCAAAAATCGTCTGTAGGATGGACACTCTCTCTTCTTTTAACACATTTATCTATTTATCGACTTTTCCATCTAAATTAATCAATTCTCAGTATAGAAAATTTAGCACAAAAACTATACTAGAACTTTATAAGTATAGAAAATTTACTAGATGAGTTTATATACTCTCATCACGGCGGTTGCTAAAATTTAAACTTGCAATGGATTAGCCTTGGAATCATACAAATTACAAAAAAATATAAAAATTAATCAGATATTTTCTATGTACTTTAGTGGCTCTTGTACAACTAGTGAGTAGTGATCAAGGTTAAAGACCCGGGTTGACCGGCCGGTCGAACAGGTTGACTCGGGACCCGGACCAAGTCAACATAAAAGCGGGTTTTTGGCAATTTCCAGCTCGGAGTGACCGGCTGGGTTAGTGGTTGAACCGGTCGGACCGGTGTACATTCAACCGTTTTGACCCGGTTTTCTAATTTGTTTTAAGAAAAAAAAAGATTTATAATCCTAATCGACTTTTTCATATACTAAGTGATCGTGAGCTTGATGAGTACAATAATCCAATTTCTTAAAAGATTAAATTTGGTTTGATTGTGAGCCTATAACAATTATTGTTTGAATTTCCGTTTTTATATCATTGTATATTGAACTTAATTATTGTGTTTGAATTGATGATATGTAGGTTTATGTTTTATGTTTTATTTTTTGTAGTTTATATATATGTATGCTCACATACACACACACACACACACATATATATATATATATATATATATATATATATATATATAATAAAAACTATAGAGCGGGTTGACACACCGGTTGAACCGATTGACCCGGTTGACCCATGATCCGGTGAGAAGACCGGGTCAACTAAAAAACCGGTTTTTAAAACATTGGTAGTGATGGGTTAGATGCGGCAAAACAATAAAGTACAAAAAGATAATTAATATAATATTTTTTTCTACTGTACTCTATAGCTAATTGAAACTAATTTTACTGTTAAAAAAGTTGTAGTGAAATTAGCGAGATAAAAGAGACGCAATTGTATAAAAATGTTTGTTTACATATTTTTGTCGCTATTCCTTCATTTAACAAAAATATTTATTTACGTATTTTCGATCATTCGTACTCTTTACTTAAGTGAAACTAACATCGAAGCAGACTTGCTTCAAATAGATATAGAACGTACCTCAGCAAAATAAAACTCCCAAAATGGTCTCAGAAGCCCACGATAGATGACGTTAGGTGAACACTAGGTTGACAAGAAATGAAGTCCGGAGAACCCTAAGGGGCTGTTTGGTTTGAAGGATTCTATATGAATTCTAAAGAATTGGAATCTAATTCTATGGAACTTCAACAATAATTTTTTTTAGGGGAGGGGGGCAAAATTATTCTACAACATAGTAATTTTTCATTTAGAAAAGGATCAGTTGTTTAAGTTTTAACATTGCTTATCACACTAGGTGCGTATGTGTGTTTATCTATCTCTCTTACATTCAGCAATTATGTGTGTATAAAAGATTAAAATACATAAATATAAGAAATGAATGGAAGATTATTAGAAAATAGAAATGGATAAAGGTTAAAAAGGTGAAAACCTCCTTTTGACTTTCCCCAAAACAAAGACAATAATAGGTTTTGCAGAGTTTTTTTTTTGAACAACCATCATAATTTCATTCAATCAACAAAATTGAGTTTGTTATACACTAAAGGTTTCATATAAATACAACAGACCACATGACAACACAGTTAAGAAACAAAAACACTTCCGCCCTTAGCCCAAAGAGCTATGCACCCATGTCATCGCAAGGAAGAATAGACATATCCACACTACCTATCCAATCAACGCACAACCTAGGAGTTCATGACACAGGTTACATAGAAGTACCACGAAAACATGACCGCGTCCATTAAAGCAACCATCCTCCAAGCAATATCATCACAATGGTAGACTAAAGCTCAGCATCCTAGCCAACCCCAATCAGCCATCTGCCAGTGTCATCATCATGTCATCTCTCTGTCCCATATCTTTGTACCACTGCTGCCCCAACAAGATTGATTCCAATCGTATTATTTCCAGTAGCACGATATATCTAGCAAACCACAATATATTATACTGTAAGAGTCCGCGTAACTTAATTCCTCAACCTGCAATACATCAGAACAAAAACACAAGATCTGGAGCTTGAAAGAAGGACTTGCATTGATTTTCAAGTTATTAAATCACAAAATGCCACCACCGATCAATTTTATTCCGGTGACCGGCATCTTCTATATTTTAGAATAATATCTTAACCGCTGGCATCCTTTTACTCTCTCAAGTCTCAACACAATCGACTTGTACTCTTTCTCAAGACATAGATCGTCTTTTCTCCGGTATGTTTCCGACTAGGAGTGTCGCCACAGTTATTGTCGCGGACTCTGTTTTGCCGTCGTAAACTTTTCTTCAACCCCAGAACTCCAAAGCACAAATCCTATATCCTATGCAATTTGTTCGTGTCACCGTTCAAAAGGCTGATTTGGTTTCTTTCTTTTTATTAACTTTGTTGTGCATATTAATTTTTAGTTAGGCTTCTAAATTTGATTCCATATTTTTAGGGATGGTTATATATTACTGTAACAACTTTGAGTTTTGGGAGGCCATGGCCCCTCGTGCCCCTAGTAAGTTCCGCCAGTGCCAACTCTTATATATTCCCATGTTTGGTTCACTTTTGATGAAAGAAATTGGAATTTGAGATGGGAAAACTTTCCCTCAAATGAAGGAATTGAGATTCCTTCTCATCATCAATAGAATTGAGATTACATCTTCTCACCAAGCCTCTCAACGACTCAAACACAAAAAGGTAACCGGCGATGAAGACCGAAGGCGGTAACCGGCAACGGCGACAACGACCATGACGGCGACCAACAACGGCGAAGGAGACCGGGGCGGCAAGCGGTGACCGTGACGGCAACAACGACCGAGGACGGCAAGCGGCGAAGGAGACCGAGGCGGTGACCGACAACGGCGACGGCGACCGAGGCGGTGAGCAAGGCGGCAACCAACGACAAGGATTAGGGCTACGGTGGTGGTGGCGAGTGTGTTTCCCTTTCTTTTCAGAATTTCTCCTTTTAATTCCCATTGTCTTGCCAAACACAAAAGGGTAGGAATTACTTTCCAAATCAAATTCCTTCCCATTCACATTCCTTCCAAGATCCTAATTCCAATTCTTAACATTCCATCAAACCAAACAGTACCTAAATGATGAGAAAAAAAACTCGAAATTGACAAAGAAAACCAATATCCAATTGTATTCTAGTTGGGTCAATGATATCATTTATGGATTAGATTTGGGGAATTTTTCAAACTATAAAAAATGTTGATTATTCATACTTTTTATTATACAATTAAAACTATGGAACTTTATAATCAAGCGTGAAAAAATTTAGTCTTACAAATTTTTATCAAGTTCTTACATTTTTAAGTGTTAAAAATGTATAAGAAAAAACATGTTTATTATTGTGGACAAAATTTTCACACTTTCAAGAGTGGAAAATTTAAAATAATTCTAAATTTACAAACGTCCAAGCATTTAAGTGTGAACCTCTAAAATTATATATTTATTACTAAATTTACGTTTTTTAAAGTGTCCTTTTGAAAATCAAATATACATATTAATAAATGAAGAACTATTTTCTCTAATAATATCTATATATAAATGGGGCTTACCAAATTACTAAAATTAACCAATTAATCAAGTTTAATTAACCAATCACAACCCTCAATTTCACAATCCTCCAATTTTACAAAACAATTTTGGCAAGTTCCTTTTTTGAAAAACACGCGGGTCTATATTTGACCCGGGATCCTCTCTTAACCCGAGTTCCTTATTGCTCCTTCATTCATTGCCATTCTTCTTCTGCACACCTTCTCCGCCCGAGCTTTCGTTTTGTCTTCTTCCCCGATTCAAACAACAAGAGGTTTGTTTATTTAGGTTTCTGTTTGTTTCTTTAAGGTTTGTTATAGATTCTTTGAAATACTTCCACATGAACTTTTAAAGCAGTTTATTTGTTCGCCGATTCAAATAACAATGTTGGTTTTTACAATTTACGGCCTCAAGAACCCTAATTTTCTATCGCTTACCGTCATAAGGGTTGACTTTCGATTTGAAACTTCATCTCCGTAGCCCAAACAGCTTTCAATTTCTTTGTATCGATGTCTCCGCATCTCACTGCTGATTTCATCATACAAGTTCTTAGAATTAGTTCATCATACAATTTCTTCGTATCTGTTGTATCTTTTCTACGAATGGTTGTTGCTTCCTATTTCCTTGAACATATTCGTAATATTTTGATTTGATCTTCATCTATAAACACTGACTGTGTTTTTCTTAGTTGAATAATCTTCATCGTCGTTATTAGATTGGATGTATGTATTTCTTCAGAATTATTGGTAACTAAGTTTCTTTTTGTTTAGTATGTTGCTGATGTTATGCACATTTCATTCAGGAATATGTTGGAAATTAGGAAGGAGCCTTTTAGGCCTTTTTATGATGAAGAGGTTTAAGGAGAATTTTGAAGAGATGAATAATTGAATGTTTAGAAAGGAAGTGTATTACAAAAGCTTTGCTTCACTTGAACTTCACTTCTTGACTTGAAGTTGATTACAATACAAGACTTCATCACCTATTTATACTACTCAATGGAAGGATCTACACACTAGATATTTCCATGGATAATAATATTTAATTTAAGTATCTAGATATTTCTTCATATAATATCTAGATATTTCTATCTAGATATTTCTACTTATAAATATCTAGATATTTCTTACCTAAATATTTCTACTTATAAATATCTAGATATTTCTTACCTAGATATTTTTACTTATAAATATCTAGATATTTCAAGATACATACTTCTAGATACTTCCATGTATATGGATTGGGCCAAAACCATTATTATTGGATAAAATCAAGTTTATGATCCAACATCCCCCCTTAAACTTGATTTGCCGACTCCAAGCATCATTCTCATTCTTGAAAACTCTTTCTCTTTGAGTGGCTTTGTGAAAATATCCGCGACTTGATCTTCTGATATCGTATGTATTACTTGAACATCATTCCTTGCTACGCATTCTCGAATGAAGTGAAATCGAGTGTTGATATGCTTACTTCGATCATGATAGACTGGATTTTTGGCTAGATCGATTGCTAACTTGTTATCCACGTAGATTTCAGTTGCGGCTTCTTGTGGCATCTGCAGCTCCTTTAACATGTTCCTGAGCCAAAGCGCATGACATACACATGAAGTTGCGGCTACATACTCTGCTTCACAAGTGAACAGCGTAACAATCGGTTGCTTCTTTGATAACCATGTAAAGGCGGTGTCACAAAGAAAAAATAGAAATCCTGTTGTACTCTTATTATCATCATAATCTCCAGCCCAGTCACTGCCACTGTAGCCAACAAGCTTGAAGTCGGTAGAATATTAATAGAAAATACCATAGTCAATGGTACCTTTGATATAACGAAGGATCCTCTTAGCAGCCTTCAAGTGGGATGTAGTTGGTGCTTCCATAAAGCGACTAACTAATCCCACCGCAAAGAGAATGTATGGTCTTGTACATGTTAGATAGCGTAAACTTCCAACAAGACTCTTGAATAAAGTTCCATCAACCGCCTTTCCTTCGTCATGCTTCGACAGCTTTGCTTCATATTCGATGGGGGTGCTGATAGGTTTGCAGTTCTCCATGCCAAACCTCTTTAAAATCTCTTTCGCGTATCCTTCTTGGCTTATGAAGATTCCTTCTTGTGTTTGCTTTACCTCGATGCCAATATAATATGACATCAGCCCAATATCAGTCATCTCAAACTCTTGGGCCATAGACTTGTCTTCATAATCGACACCATGTTTCTGCTTGTAACCTTTTGCCACAAGTCTTGTCTTGTACTTCTCCACTTCGCCTTTGGCGTTTTTCTTTGCTTTGTACACTCACTTGACTCCGATAGCCTTTTGGCCTTGTGGAAGAGATGTCAGCTCCCATGTGTCATTCTTATCTATGGACTTGATCTCCTCATCCATTGCTTGCCTCCACTTCTTGCTTCGCATAGCCTCCTCGAAGCCTAAAGGTTCACAATCAACATATAAACAGAAGAGTCTTAGCTCATTTGTTACCTCATAGAGTTCTTGCAGGCTTCTCATTCTTGGAGACGCTTCGGTTGAGCTTGTAGGTGAAACTTGAGTTAGAGTGGGACTTGTAGGTGGTTGAACATCTTTAGCAATTTCACAGGCCTCTTCACCATTACTGATAACGGGAAGAAACTCATAACCTTCCTTGTTGTTTGTATTCCAATCCCACGTTCCTTCTTCGTCGAACTCCACGATTCTACTCACGAACACCTTCCCCGTGTTTGGATCGTAAAGCTTGTAACCCTTTGATTGATTGTCGTAGCCAACAAACACATGTTTCTCACTCCTATCATCAAGCTTTTGACGCCTTTGGCTTGGTACTTGAACATAGGCTAAGCTCCCAAACACCCGTAGATGGGATACTGTTGGCTTTATCCCATTCCATGTTTCTTGTGGAGTCTTGTTATCTAAACTCTTGGATGGACAGCGATTGGAGAGATAGACAGCACAATCAACAGCTTCTGCCCAAAACTCATTTGGCATGTTCTTACTTTTTAACATGCTACAAACCATATTGAAAATGGTTCTATATTTCCTTTCAACGACTCCAATTGTTGAGGAGAGTAAAGAGCTGTTAAAAATCTTCGGATCCCATTTTCCTCACAAAATTTGTTAAATTCTTTTGATAAAAATTCTCCACCTCTGTCCGATCTCATGGCTTTAATTTTTAAGTCTTTCTCTTTTTCAACCATGGCTTTGAAAGTTTTAAAAGCAACAAAAGCTTGGGATTTTTCTTTTAGAAAATACACCCAAGTTTTTCGAGAAAAATCATCAATAAAGAGCATTAAGTATTTATTTTTACCATGAGAGGGTGGAGTAATGGGTCCGCACAAATGATGTTGCTTCTTTTGGGAATGTATTCCTTGCATGTTTACCAAGAAAACATCCTTCACAAACTTGATTAGGATGATCGATAGGAGACAAACCTTTCACCATGTTTTTTGTAGATAACAATTATAAGTCACCAAAGTTTAAGTGCCCATACCTCATGTGCCATAGCCACGAATGATCCTTCAAGCAAGCATTTAGGCATTTGACATCGTCATGTCTAACGTTTAGAAGGAACATTCGGTTTTTAGTCATTGGACTTTGGCAATAAGCCTTCCTTCATGGTTTCTTAACATAGCACTACGATCTTTCAAGTGAATATCGTAGTTTTTCTCCAAGAGTTGTCCCAAACTCAAAATATTACTTTTTAGGCTAGGCACATAATAAACTTCAGAGATAAATTGGTGACTTCCATCTTTAGCAAGGATTAGTATTTTACCTTTTCCTTTCACCTTTGCTTTTGAGTTGTCTCCAAATGTCACGTTACCTTTAATTTGCTCCATCTCCACAAACAATTTTTCTTCTCCTGTCATGTGATTACTTGCAGCGGAGTCTAGGTACCATGTGGTTTGTTTATCTTCGTGTTCATCTTGCTTTGCCATTAGCAAAGTAAGATTGACTTCATATTCCAGCTCCATAAGATTAGCCTTCTCTTCTACTCGATTTGAGCTTCTGCATTCTAAGGCATAGTGTCCATACTTTTGACAATTATAGCATTGTATGTGGGACTTACCTCCTCTTTGAGATTGCATTCCTCTCCCGCGACCTCTTCTAGTAGAAGCATTTTCGTTCTCCTTTTCTTTGTTGACTTGCATATAACCTTCCCTTCCTTTTCCTCTTCCTTGACCACGAAAAACAGCACGACCTCGGAAAACTGCACGTCCTCGTCCTTGCTACATTCCATGCTTTGAGTTTTCTCTTTCTTTGAAAGAGAGTTTTGAGTACAAAGCTTGTTCCAAGGGCTTTTTCTCCCATCTCTTTTTTATTTTCTCTTCATGGGCTTGTAGAGATCCCATGAGTTGATCAATGGTCATAGAGTTGATGTCTTTTGACTCCTCTATGGCCACAACGATATAATCAAAGTTTGGTGTCAACGAGCGAAGAATTTTTTCTATCACCCGTGTGTCACTCAAACTTTCACCGTTTCTCTTCATCTCATTTGAGACAGTCAAGACACGAGTGAAATAATCTGAGATCATTTCGGTCTCATCCATTGTAACTTTTCAAAGTCTCCTCTAAGAGTTTGAAGAGGTACCTTTTTCACTTTATCAATGCCTTTGAATGTATTTTGTAGAATCCCCCATGCTTCTTTAGAAGTGGTTGCATTTGCAACTTTCTCAAACATGGCATCGTCAAGACATTGATAAATGAGTGTGAGAGCACTTTGATCCTTCTTTCTTGCTTTATGCAATTCCCCCCTTTGGGCGGCACTCAACGAACCTTCAATATCAACTTCTTCATAGCTTTTCTCGACTATCTCCCATGCATCATGTGAGCCGAGCAACGCCTTTATCCGGATGCACCAACTCCCATAATTATCTTTGGTAAGACGAGGAAATTGGAACAAATTCATCGAATTCGCCATATGATCTTCTAGCTCTGATACCACTTTGTTGGAAATTAGGAAGGATCCTTTTAGGCCTTTTTATGATGAAGAGGTTTAAGGAGAATTTTGAAGAGAGGAAGAATTAAATGTTTAGAAAGGAAGTGTATTACAAAAGCTTTGCTTCACTTGAACTTCACTTCTTGACTTGAAGTTGATTACAATACAAGACTTCATCACCTATTTATACTACTCCATGGAAGGATCTATACACTAGATATTTCCATGGATAATAATATTTAATTTAAGTATCTAGATATTTCTTCATATAATATCTAGATATTTCTACATATAATACCTAGATATTTCTATCTAGATATTTCTACTTATAAATATCTAGATATTTCTTACCTAGATATTTCTACTTATAAATATCTAGATATGTCTTACCTAGATATTTTTACTTATACATATCTAGATATTTCAAGATACATACTTCTAGATACTTCCATGTATATGGATTGGGCCAAAACCATTATTATTGGATCAAATCAAAGTTTATGATCCAACAGAATACTATTATGAAATATTTTTTTTTATTATGTGTTTGACTAAATGTTGTGAAAGAGTGTGATATAAATGTTGTGAAGACTATCACACGTGTATTAAGTATAATTTTTTGAAAATAAAATGATGCAAACAACATGTTCGATAAAATGTTTAATCTATTCTTACCTGTGGCAAACTATTTGTTTGATGATTTCATCTTTTGAAATTTATTAGAGTTGATTTAAAGTCACAAGTATGTTCTTTCATTAATACTGATGTTAACTTAATTTTGTCTTTGATTAATGGTTATATTTTGTTATTGTATAAGGAGTATCGTTTGCTAATTCCATTTATTTGATGAAGTAGTAGTGATACATGATTTGCATTTTGTTGTTGGGGTTTCAAGGATTCTGAGAAAGGAGCAAGATATGTGGGAGAGTGGTGATAAGAGCTTGCTGGATGCTTTTCAAGATTTGAATGCTCTCATGGTATGTAATCTCATCTTATTGTTTTGATTTTACAAAGCAATTACCCAACGATCCTCTCTTTCTGCATACTCTTCGTTTCTTTCTAGGATTCCCATCGCTCGATTGCAACTTCTCTGAATCATCTGTTACATCGCATCACCAGGTACGATTTCTTCTTTCTTTCTGAGATAGCCTTAAACTGTCTGTGGTTCATCGAATTTATGCGTGATTGTGAATGGTTGTTTATTACAAAGTTTAAGCTCTTAAGAAACTTTTCAATGACGTGTGTTTGTCCCAAAAACTATTCAAATATAATTGTTTATTAGGACTGAGATGACTAAATAATGATGATATTTACAACTTCTAAATGTTTGCCGCTAATTGGGAATATTTTAAAATGAGCTGTTCATGATGGTGGGCACCATTCTATCTGTTAAGATTTAGACAATTTGTTTAAATTGTAAAAAAAACATGTGATTTCTTAGTTATTGATGAAATGAGAAACCAAAGAATATTAATTAAACAATCATTAGTTATCTTTTCATATGATACATAGTAACAAGCAATAATCTGCTTCATTTTCCACTTAAAAGTATATGTGTAGAATAGATGTAAAAACCAAACACTAAAATATGTATAAAATAAGTATGGATTGTTTTAAAAGTGTAATGCGATGCTTCACAATTATGAACTAAATATATACATAAACTTCACATTTTTAGATCATCAAATGAGTAATTTAGGTGCTATGAATATTCCCAATATATTCCTAAATTTTTCATGTGTAGAAGATGGCAGGATTCTGCATTTGATGATGACAATTAAAGCGGCTGAAGTATACCATTTTCATATACTATTACGTATCTACTTTCATGGATGGAATTATTGGTCAATGTGTATATCATAATAGCACCTAATATTACAGCTTGACACGCGGTGCCAATTGTTTGGCTTCAGTTAGTTCTTCTTTTAATATATTTACTTATAGATCATTAATCAGTTTTTTATAAGTTTGTATTTTTAAGAATGACAAATTTTGTATTTCAAATTGTTTGTTAATTTTATTTCAAGTTGTTACTTTTCAAACTGTTATATGAAATTAGAACTTTTTGTTTAATTTAAAATAAAAATGTCTTTACTTTTTTATTGTAGAGGAGAACGGTTACTTACTACACACCTGATTAGATTTTGAAGCAGAACATAGTAAACTACAAGCAGCTTTGTCATTTGCTCTGTGGAGATAAGATAAGGTGTTATTTACTTTTTGCTCTATATGTGTATAGAGATTTTCTTTAATAATAATAATACTAATTATCTATTACATAGCATCTCATGTATCTTATAACATCTTTAGGTCATTTTCATTATAAAGGTTAAATTTCTTGAGATGTCCTTTCCAAGTCGAACATCTATTTCTTTGCTTACTTTCATTGATTTCTTATAGATACTTTTATTTGTATTATAGTCATGTAGTTTATTGTAAAGTTTTTATGTATTGTTGATTTCAGGTGCTATAGCATATTGCTGAACTAAATGAGACTATGGGCAATGGAACTGTTGATGAGATGGATTGTGGAAACAAAAACTTATTACTGAACATAAGACATTTCCTCGTGGGATTCAAGATCATGTGATGCTTGAAAGAGATCCTCATGTCAGTGTACAGTTATTTTACCGTAATAATGCTTATTCGAGTTATTTTTGTTATATTTGTTGAGTTCTCTAATAAGAATGTTTGCTTTGTTTTATTAATTCTATAATTGTAAGAGGGGGTTTTGTTAGGATGTTGATTAAACAGGCTATTTAATTTTTATGTTTAGGTTTGAGGTTATATTCAAACGTTTTTCTTATTTATCTTCCTTTTGTAAGTCTTTTAGCTTATTCTTACTTATTATTGATCATTGAAATAGTAAAGTTATCAAGATCATGTTGTACAAATCAGGTTTATTTATTATTACAAATAAAACTTTGTGTTCTTTTAATAATAAGAACCACAACTGCTAATGAAATAATAATATTATAATCCACCTAATGCTTCGTATTTTAAATCAAGTTTTGACTTTCTCTTATGGATTTATGGTCAAAATCAAATTAGTGCATTAGTGTTAACGGTGTACATGTTAGCCGTGGTATTCAAGGATCTTGCGCCATTAAGGTGCTTACATGATCATGACTTTAAAGACTTATCTGTGATCTCATCATGCTTCTATTGTTGGTGATCTTAACTTTTTATTTACATAATTTTTATGATTTTTTAAGTTATTTCATTTTTTATCATGTAGTTCTTTCTCTCATGTTCTTCAATCTTTCCACTTAAACAACATATATCTTTTCGGTTTCATATATTACATTATTGATTTTATTACATTTTAGGGTGATAATGGCTCTTCATACCTTTAATTTCATATTTTGCTGTCATATTTTCTTTTGCTTGTGTGGAGATTGAAGTTTATTATGGTGCTTTAATCATGTTTGTAATGTATGTTTTTTGATTATTTTTTAGTTGACCATCTACTTTTGTAATGCCTTTGTCCTCATTGCACGGGCATGCTACTCTAATTCCAAATGATGAGGAAATATCTCAAGTCAAATTTATTCATTTTAGCAAATTTATGTAGTTTTAATGTGTTATTTGTTAGATTGGTTTAAATTGCATAGAAGTGTAATTTGTTAGATTGGTTACTTTATTAAATTGCATAGAATTTTCAAAGCACTATAAATGTTCTAAATGATATGTTTTTTTCTCATATGTATTATTACCATAAAGGTTTCTACCACTTATAGGTAGAAGTTATAGCAGAATGAAGATTTCAAGGCTTTGTCTATCGATTATTTTTAGGTTTGTGTTTGAATCCTACCTATTTATGTTTGTGTTTTTCTCATGTAAGTATGAAAATATGTGTGTCGGTACACTTCTTACATTATTTTATTTGGACTTGATGTATCTTAAGTTTACTTTTGTAATAAGGTTTGAATCCGCTTTAGTATCATCATTTGATCATTGAGTTGCAATCAATTGAAACTTGGTCTCCTTACTTTATTTGAAGACTACAAGAAAGTGTTTGTTATTAGAAAGTTTTTGTGTATGTATACTTCTATTTTTTATTTGATTTTGGTATATCTCAAATTTACTTCTTTAATATCCATGTGTACACATGTCTATAAACTAGTTAATATTTAAACTACTTTTTATAATTATAAGCGTTAATTATTACATGCTTTTTATGAAATGTGAAGAAATTACGTATCATTGTAGTGTCAGTGATGTCATATACGGGATTTCCAACCAATTATTTAATTGGGGTGTTAATATAAAATCGTCACAAAGCCTCTTCTTAAGTTGGTCAAAGCAATCTACAGAGTGATTAGTGGCAACCAATAGAATGCCTTTTATACCTTGGTCGACGCATCTCGGATGGTATTATAGTTACTAATGAAGTGGTCAATTTTACTTCTAAGTTCTAAAACGAACCTCAATTTGATGTTGATCAAGATCGATTTTAAGAAGCCCTTTAGTTTTATTAATTGAAAATCCGTATTCTTTGTCATGGATCAAATAGGCTTTAGTATATTATGGTGTAATTGGATTCCCAGTTGTCTAGATTCGGTTTCGGTTTCGATATTGGTAGTTCTCCGTACAGTAGTAGAAAACCTAGGTTTGTTTTGAATTTACATTACTAGTGCACAACTCGTGTTGTAGTTGTATGAGGTGTTGTTCGAAGACAGATGATTTCTTTAATTTATCAATCTCTTATGTTTTAACATGTTTCACTTTATGGATTCGGCCTTTTAACATTATGGTATAAATGAAATTTTCCTTAAGAATTAAAAATAGGTTATGTTTTTATTCAAAAATATTTATACGCGGTCTTTAACTTATTCCAGCTTTTAAATCATGAATGCTAAATTACAAGTTTACCACTTAATCTTTACTATGAATTTATAAAAGTTTGAGACATGAAATATATATCATATATGAGTGTATATTAGCAAAACCCGACAATTGTAATATAATAGAAATTGTGTTAATGCAATAAGGGAAAAGTGAATATGAGGTTGTTACGCATGTAAGCTTACATGCGAAACCTCTTAAAACTACGTAGATTTGATTAAATTGCCTTAAACCTATATAATTTTACATTTATAAGCCTAACTAATTCCCAAAAATAACTCTCATTGCATCTTCATCCTCTTTTAAAATATAAGATTATCAAAAACTATTCTAATCATCTTCAACGTAAGTATATGATGCTATAATGAAAAACGAATATGCAAAGTGTTGAAATCATGAAATTCAAATTTAATAAAACAATTGCAGGTGAAATAATAAATATGAAAGAGCTGACTTCCATATCATGTTATTTAGTATTCTTATAAAAATCCTTATTCGATTGAGAACGTAAAAAGATATATAAAAATCGGTTATGTTAATTTGATTAAAAGTTTCAATATGATATTATGCGTTTACGGTACATTTTATCACATAATTGTTATTAAAGAACTAGAAACATGAGATTTGACAACTATAAATTAGAACAAAACAATCGATGTGCAGAATCAAAGAGAAAAAATAGGTTTTAAAGTATTAAATTTGATGGAATGTGCAGGAGAAGAGACTTTGTTTTGGAGATAAATAAGGAAGATTGAAGTGCATTTTGTGATAAATTAGGAAATCCAGATTAATTTTTATTTTTATCTTTAGTGATTTAATCAAAACTAAGTAGTTTGATAGGTTTCGCATATAAGTTTATATGCGAGAGCCGTGCAATAATGCCTCATAAGATGGAGTATAGTTTTAATTTGCTTTTTTGGTTCAAAAGTATATATTACCAAAACAAACCATGTTCAATTAATCTGAATTTAAAAACCGGTCAACTTGCTTTGTTTACATCCCTCCAGATCTCCAATAAAAGAAAAAAATTTAAACAAAACGTACAAGTACATATATTACAAGATATTATTATTATTAATTAATTATAAAATGAAATGATCACATCATTGTTTGGTTCATTGGGGGAGGCATCGCCGGATACTGTTGCATCTGTTGGTTCCTCGCCATATTTCCTTGCCACCCTGAAATTAATTAAATATATTAATACGTACACAAACATTAATTAGTACCAGTTTTATTTTTAATTTTTTCTTTTTTTTTTAATTTCACTCATTTACATAAACAATTTACTAACTTATTAGTTTTCTTATTTTTGCATTATATATTACTAAGAATTTCATGTAGTGTAATTAATCGTAAACCTTTTATTGTAATGCATGTCGAATTGAGTTAAAGTTTCTTTATTAAGAAGATAATATAGAGTAATTGACTATCTTGAAAACAGATCGATCAATGTACTCTTTGATCTTTTCAAAGTTTTAATATATTTCCCAATCAAGAAAAAAAAAATAATAACAAATTGTTCTATTAAAAAAGATTGATTTTCAGTCAACCATCTTTGGTATTCAAACGCTTTTAAAATATATTTATTTAAAGTCAACCATCTTCTAATTTCATTTTCTGCTTTCAAATATATATATATATATATATATATATATATATATATATATATATATATATATATATCAAGTAAAAGGTATATTAACGTAAAAATGGTAAGAGTCAATAAAAAATCTTTTTTATTGATTAAAACTAGTTGTTCATCGATTTCTTTTTGATGAATCCAACATATTCATCACTTTTTACACAGCAAAAGAGATCTTCAAATACAGATTTTGAAACCAAATTTTTGGAATAATTTGGTGATGAACAAAATGATTTCATCTAAAAAGTGATGTATATGTTGGATTCATCAAAAAGAAATCGATGAAGAACTAGTTTTAATCAATAAAGATGATGAACTAACAATTATCAGTTGATGTATATACTGAAAAACTATCACTAATCATCCCTCTTACACTTTTTACTTTAATTTACCTTTTATTTGATCTCATCCCTATATATATATATATATATATATATATATATATATATATATATATATATATATATATATATATATATATATATATATATTTCACTTTAATTGAAAATAATAGTTATTGGTTTTTACAAGAAAAAGAAAAGGATAATACATCAAAAAAAAAGAAATTTGAAAAATATTTAAAGTACAATTAACAATTTTGCTAAATAATTAAAATTCATGTAAAAGTATAATGTATAACAAACATACCTATAGCGGGATCAAAACCTTGGACTTTAAGTTCCCTGTATGCTTGACAAAGTGCACACCACTCACACAAGCAGTGTGTCACCCAATCTGGTGCGGGTGATTCTATCAACCCATAACGGTTCCTGATTTTGGTTCGATACGAGCATGACATGATACACGGAATGCCAATAAACGCCGCGATTAAACCATATATAAGTCCACTTGTTGCACATGCTAAAAGAAACGAATCGATTGAATGGGTAATTTGTTAGATATAAAGATATAAGGGTTTAGTGTAAACTACCTAGCTAGCCCGAATGTTTTATATACTTTATGTCTATGAGGCAAGTACGGCTAAGTCAAATATATCCTAACTACTAAGGCTAAAGTCGAACTGATAGTAGTAGCATATCAACAAAGGGAAAACGGAAGTGCGCTACAGCGCACCAGCTGAAAAAGCCCTTTCCCTTGTTAATAAAAAAGAAGGTAAGCTTCATAGCTCCAATCTAGTAAAGGGGCTTTGATGGATGCCCATTTTATCGGTTTTCATAATTTTAATCAATTAAGGTAAAACTTCACAGGTATTTTGTAATTCCTAGTAGTTGGGTGAAGAACCTTTTATGTTTAATTAAACATGATCTATCATAATCTTTCACAAGCATAAGAGTGGGCCATACAAAAGACCCGTTTTTTACTTAAAATAAGGGAATCATATGTTTGAGTAAGTCTTGAACATAAATGACTAAGTGTCATTGAGTCTAAACTATGTGCTTAACTCAGACTGTGTGATTAGTTCACACGTTTGGTAAGTTCCAAACACACTGAGTGGTTAAAAAATTGTTTGGAACTTACCAAACGTGTGAACTAATCACACAGTCTGAGTTAAGCACATAGCTTAGACTCAATGACACTTAGTCATTTATGTTCAAGACTTACTCAAACATATATTTTAATTAAACCGATTGACTTTTTGTTGATCACACCCCCTCGGTTTGGACTCTTCTTCAAGAAAACTCAATAAAACAGTAACCAACCCCTTAAATAACCCAATGAGATTAAATCAAATAATTAAACCAAAGTTTAGAACCAAATAAATGTTTCAAACTTTGCAACTTTGTATCAAGTCAAAATGGCCATTATTTTCATACGAGTGCCCGAAATTTATAGGGATGTCTGCGGTTAGCTTATTACTAGCGAGATTAAACAGGCACATGCATGTGAATTTGTTAAACTTATGACTTGAAAATTGAATGTTCCCAGATTCGTGTTGAATTGATTCTTATTGATTGACATTCGACTCATTTCATCGTATGATATTTGTTAATAAATAATATATATGGTTGTACCAATCTATTTATGTAGAATCCCGCCCTAGAGTGATCTTTTTTCTTGGTGGTGACTCTGCTATCTCGAAGTCTTCAAATTCTACGGCACAAAAGGTCTCCTTGTGCAACTTCTTCAACAACTCCTCCTCCTCCTCCTCCAGCTCCTCCTGGATTTACACATTACCAAGTTTCTCAATCCAAATAACACAAAAATTGATACATAAAGAGGCTTGTATGTATTTCACAAATTAAAGAAAGATGAAGCTCACCTTTGATTTTTTTCTTGGGGGAGATTTTGATGTAACTGTATGATTGTGTACACATCTAAACGCCCCAAACCCTGTTATAGTGGGAGTGGGCACTGTTGTTGCTGTATGTAATTGAACAACAGAAATAGGAGAAATACTAATTGAACAAACAGGAAAGTGTAACAATTACATAGAACGAATTGAATATGTTACCTGCACCAACCCCTCCAAGCTTCTCCATTTCCTTAAAGAATATATCCCATCTCCTAGAGTGTGCCTCGTCCTCATCTTTGATACATTTGCTATGATCATGATAATCTTCATCACTAGAGTAGGAAACATTTTCATCTTCCCCAACTGGATACAGTGGTCAATTTATAAACAGACTATTAGAAAAATATCATCATACATACCCTTCCTTTAGTCAAATAAATACTGGAAAATCAACACAATGGAAGCAAACACAAGGTAGATCGTAAGTAAAATTCTTATCATCAAAAGAGAAACTGGGTAACATATATACCATCAGGGTGTGATACATCACTTCTTCCTCCAACAAGACCCGCTCCTTTGATCTTTTGAACATCGGTACACTCATTGGTCTTCTTACCCCCTAAGAGGAACATACAGAGAAAGTTAGAAAAACATTTTTTTTTCTTTCCCAATTAAACAATAGAAATAGGTGAATTACTAATTGAACAAATAGGAAAGTTTACAATTACATGGAATGGATTGAATATGTTACCTGCACCAACCCCTCCACGCTCCGCCCTTTTCCGTAAATACTTTTTCCATCCCTTAAATAATATCTTCTCGAGTGCTTCCTCCTCTTCCTCCTCCACTTCCTCTGCTTCGGTACATTTGTCGTGATCATGTTCATCTTCATCGCTAGAGTCGGATACATTTTCATCTTCAGCTTCCCCAACAAGATCTTCCTCAATTAACTTCTTGGATACACCAACAAGATCTTCCCCACCTAAATATAGTGGTCAATGTATAAACAGACTATTAAAAATATATCATTATACATACCCTTGCTTTAGTCAAATAAATACAGGGAAATCAACATACAATGGAAGCAAACACAAGGTAAGTCGTAAGTAAAATTTCTTATCATCAAAAAAGAAATTAGGTAGCAATGGTAACATATATACCATCAGGGTGTGATATATCGCTACTTCCTCCAACAAGAGCCCCTCCTTTGTTCTTTTGAACATCTACACACTCATTGGTCTTCTTACGCCCTAAGAGGAACATACAGACATAGACTGTTAGAAAAACATAAACGTACTTTTTTTTTCTTCCCTAATCAATTGAACAATAGAAATACGTGAATTACTAATTGAACAAACAGGAAAGTTTACAATTACATGGAACGGATAGATTATGTTACCTGCACCAACCCCTCCACACTCCGTCCTTCTCTTGAAGTACTTTTCCCATCGCTTAAATAATATCTTCTTGAGTGCTTCCTCGTCTTCCAGCTCTTCTTCCTCCTCTTCTTCCTCCTCTTCCTCTGCTTCGATACATTTGTCGTGATCACGTTCATCTTCATCACTAGAGTCAGATACATTTTCATCATCTTCCCCAGCAAGATCTTCCTCAATTAACTTCTTGGATACACCAACAAGATCTTCACCAACTGGATACAGTGGTCAATTTATAAACAGACTATTAGAAATATATCATCATACATAGTTCATACCCTTCCTTTAGTCAAATAAATACAGGAAAATCAACATACAATGGAAACAAATACAAGGTAGGTCGTAAGTAAAACTTCTTATCATCAAAAAATAAATTTGGTAACATATATAGCATCAGGGTGTGATATATCACTACTTTCTCCAACAAGACCCCCTCCTTTGTTCTTTTGAACATCAGTACACTCATCGGTCTTCTTACACCCCAAGAGGAACAAATAGTCAGAGACTGTTAGAAATACATCATTGTAACCTTCCTTTAAACATATGAATACTGGATAATCAACAAACATATAATTAACTAAACAAACACAAAGGAAGGGATAAGCTGAACTGCCTGAACATCAAAGTTTGGTTATTGGTTTTGATGGGGTAGCTTGAACAGTGTGGCAAGAGAGGAATAAAAGAATATTCAGGAAGATAAACATAAACATGCAATGTTTGGTGGACTTGGTGAAGATTAGAGCAGGCCAACGGGGAATGGTAAAATGGCTGGAGAGAGTTGAATAAAATATGATGCTATTTAAATGAAGAAGAATTGGTTCAAGAAGATGGTCCTAGTGATGCATGGATGTTTGATGTGGATGAGCAATGGGTCAAATAAACGATAAGGGAGGGTTTAGAGGTGTTTTAAGGGATAGCAAAAAGAAAATACAATGCATCTTCACATCTTCTCTAGTCCTCCAAGTAGTATAGTAATTAAAATGGTGGAGGCAAAAGCAATTTACAAAGCCATGGTGATATTGAAATTGCAAGAGTTGATGGAAGTAAACACAGTAAGAATAAGAAGTGATGCAAAGATTGTAATGGAAAATATCAATGGATAAGTCCAAGTTTGGCGGAGAGCGGTGGATATAATAAGAATGATAGAAAGTATCTTAAGAGAAGATGATAGTTTTAAAGTTGAATTCGAAACAGGGTATAAGTAAGAAATCCAAGTTGGTACTACGGAAAAAGTTTTGAAATGGAAATAGTGTTTCGGTCTTTTCCCCTGATTTATTGGCATAAGTATATATGTTCAGTATGGGTTCAATGGGTTGGGTTGGGAAGGTGTTATAAGGGTGTAGGATGGTAGGTTTTATGGTAGTGGGATGTTTCTTAATGTTGGTATAAGCTTGGTTTAAAAATGCGCGCATGATGCGCGCCTGATGCGTGATGCGCCCGATGCGATGCGTGAAACGCATCAAGGGGTCTGATGCGCTAGGGGGTACGAGATGCGCTCCGATGCGGTCGAGCGATGCGTGATGCGATGCGTTGCGTTTTCTGGGCTGTCTCCATCAAAAAAATGAAGCAAATGCCTGCTGTTCATCACTTCTAACATGTTCTTGCACACGATTTTAGCATAAGTTTATAGAAAAATTGAGGAAGGTACACAAATCGGAACTTCTTTTGTTCAAAATCAGAGATCGACGTTTGTTTTTTCGTCTTTTTTTCTTCCATCCGAGTCATCAACTTTAGAAACCTAGCTGTCTCCATTGATAGATCTGCAAAAAACTCTCTCTCCCCTGCTCTTTATGGCTGTGGAGTGTTGGGTTTGATTTCTGACTTTAGAAACCTAGCTGTCTCCATTTTATATATATACATTATGTTTCTGATTTGATATATATATATATATATATATATATATATATATATATATATATATATATAATTATATATATACATTTTGTTTATGCTTTTATGTGTTTTAGACTTTTAGTAAGTTGTTTTTTGTATTTAGAAGGTATAAAATTAGAAGGTATTGACTGATTGAAGAATTTGTGATATATAAGTACTTAGAAGGTATAAAATTAGTATAGAAGTAATTTTTGTCAAAATCGAGCGCATCGTGTTCGTGATGCGAGCGCATCACGCATCACGCATCACGCATCGGCTCCCGGGACTCTAAACGCATCAGAGCGCATCCCGCATTTTTAAACCAAGGGTATAAGGTGACACACCAATAAGCATGCAGTGGCATCTCTCGATCCCATCATTACCACTATCCATAGATTTAGGTGGGAATTTTGTTTTCATGAACAGGAGTTTTGCTCTTTGTGCGAACGGGTTGAAAAGGTGACACAACCATGATGAGGTTTCTTTCTTTTCCTTCGTGTGATGGACCTCTTCCGTGTTTTTCTATACCATAGAATATGTGTGCTTTCATACTCCAACCGGTAGTTTTAGCATGTGGTATCTTGCGATTATTATTTACTATGGTGTGGTGTTTTTAGGGGTTGGACTGGATTCATAAGAAGGAAGGGTGGTAAAGCTGTGGTTATGAGTGTGTTTGTTGGCATGGGGTTATACGGTGGCACCATAAAGCACACACTTACACTTTGTTTTCCTATCATAATATCTTATAAACAATAGCACTTAGGTGAGGAATATATATGTGTATAAGGTGTGGTGGCCTTGATCTGGTCTTTTCTTTCTGTTGGACCAGATCCTTCAAATGTACCCCCAGAGTTTTTGCGTGCTTATATGTTTCTTGTAACAAGGTTTGTCCAAATGACAAAGCAACAGATAAGTGATGGAAAGATGAACTATAAAGTGTATTTTGTTGTGGAACAAAAACAGATGCTAATGGAAATATTTTAAGACTTGCCGTAATGTGAATTTATGGAAGATTTGCGGTTCAAGAATTAAGAATGAAGAATGAAGAATGAAGAATGAAGAATGAAGAATGAAGATTTGATGTGAATATAGGCATCAGAAACAAGGAAGGAATGAGTGTGAGTCATAGGTTGACTATGGTAGCTTTTGTCTTGAATTTATAACAATTTTATTTGTAGATATGTGAGGCTTTCAAAGCTTGGATAGAGTGTAGCAGAAAGGAGTAAATGTGAGGATGATGGAAATATACAACACTACAGGTTATGCGATAGTGTTCGAACCATATCCAGGTTTTAAAAATGATTTTGAAAATATACATATCATCAGAGCTTGATTTTGAAAACAAACTATTAGAAAAACATCATCTGGAAAATCAACAAACATATAATCGAAGAAGCAAACACAACTTAGGTAGGTCATTAATTCTTTTCATCAAGAAAAAAATTAGGTAATAAACAAACATACCATCACATTGAATGAAATTTTGGTGGTTTTGAGGAGTCGGACGACAACTAGAACCCAATTCTGTTATTGATTGGCCATGCAATTGACTTGATTTCCTCCTGTAGTATGCACAATGCAAACATAACATCATAATTCAGACATTAATTCATCATATCTCATATTATATATATATATATACACACACACACAAACGCACGCACATAAGTTACCAAATCAAGTATGAAAACAAACAAGTGTAGATCGATGGAGTGAAGAAGAAATAAAATGGGCTGCTAAACAAAATAGGCTACTAAATAACATGAGATGTCATGCCAAGAATTCTAGAAACATTTCAGTGATTTAGAATTCAAGAACTTGCAAAAACCAAATGCAGCCACCTAACACACAAACACACACACACACACACACACACACACACACACATATATATATATATATAGGGGAGGGTTCATGCGAGAACCGTTGTTAGTGCGAGAACCGCGAGAACCAATCTTAGCCGTTCCTTGGATATGGGAAGTATCATGGATGGAGAGCGTGGAGGGATAGGGTGTGGCAGGGTGCATGTGAGGAATTCATGGGTGGGCAATGACATTGAAGGAGGGGGAATTGGACGGCTTAGATTGGTTCTCGCGCTAACAACGGTTCTCGCATGAACTTTTGTATATATATATATATATATATCAAATTAATTTGGAATGCTAACTGGAGAATTCAAAACAGAACCTGATTGAACCAACACCAACAAATTAAGTCTTAGAACATAAACTAACAGAATTTGACATAGATTAATAGAAATTAACATTAATACTTTAAGAATAATAAATGTTAAAAATTAATAAACATGTTAAATAATTATAAGATGCAAAATATTTTCGAGTTTAAAAAATGGTGACAAATGACGTCAACACCAAAAGAAGTATCGACGCAAGAAAGCAGAAATGATGGAAAAAACATGGTATCATAATACGAAAAGATGTGATTTTATTTTTTGTACAAGTCAACAATTATTATCATTACAATTATAAGCAATAAGGTGAAATATTTATTTGTTATACTTAAAATAAAGTTTAAAATGACTATAAAATATTTTAAAATGATAAAACTAAGAATTTGAATAAATATGATATTTTAAAAGTTTATAAGAGTATATATGATATATAAAAAATAGGACGGTGAAATACGATATTTTAAGGTTTGATAAGGGCATATATGAAATTTTCTGTAATAATTATGATTTAAATCAAATAATGTCGACTTTGAAAGTTATAATTAATTGTTATATTGAATTGTTAAATTAGATTAAAGGTTGAAATGTAATTTGATGTAATTTTATTAAATATTATTAAGTTACTCCACGAGATATATGTTTTAAAATATAAACTAAATCATATAGTGATTTTGAATATAAATTAATAATTTTTTAATTTTAGTAATACTTTATTTATCTTGTATCTCACTACCTTATCTTATATTAAAATTGAATTTAGATAATTTTTTGGATATTTTATTTATCTTATATTGGTTAGTCACATTAGTTTGACTCTAGAAAGTCAAAATCAAATTTTATAATTGAATGAATAAACGGTTAAGACTAAATCTTTTATTAAATGAATGGTCTAGATCATCTAATAATTTTTTTCTAATTAGTCTTTTATATATATTAGAAGATAGAAGATTCACTGATGGTATAATACTAGGTTTGGGAGTTGAAAAATAACACACTATACTTGTCCTTGCAGTAATGAACATTTTCTTCAAAAGGTGTCAAAAAATTGAAAATGGCACCTATAGTTTATCTTAAAATGACATATGCAAAATATCATACGTTAAAAATCAAACACTTAAACACGGACCATGGTTAATAATACTTGTAAAACACATCACAATGTTCCAACTATTAAAACAAATACTACGATAATGATTCTAACAAGATTCTTCTAAAAGAATAATGCAAAATTATACTCCAAACATGATCCATGAACTAGTTTTTAGATGTAAAAACCCAAGCACATATGCTTCTCAAGTAACTTGGCAAGGTAAACAAGGTATTAATTTTGGTGGGATGGTTGTAGCAAATTTCAACAACTTTGCCAACATCTAAAGAAGAGATGCCAAAGTTGAGAAGTTCATTCATAACTTCTTGCATCTGCTCTTCACTCACAAATTAAGATTTACAAGCATCTATTGTCAAAGCACTAACAACCACACCAATTTGTGATACCATTTCACAAAAAAATAGACTTGAAATCACAAGCAAACGAAGCTAACCTTGCATCCATGGTTTCTTGAACCGACATTGATTTCCTTTTCTTTTGAAAATTTTCGGTTGGTGATGCTCTATTACATTTCCTTGAAGTTTCAATGCTTGATGAATTTGTTGGAGACATCGCCATTTGAACCTAAAATAAAAATATCAACTATATAAAATTTAATAAAATAAGAAAAATAATCTAATAGTGATATGGAAAGTCAATAAGAACTATGTTTGCTTTTCCAATGTAAATATCATACTTGCAAGTTAGTAATATAAATTAACCAAGATCTTAATAGTTGAGGTGCATGAAAAAAAACATCATTGAAAGTTAATACTTATTATTAAGAATAAGATTGATTTTAAATACCACAAGTAGATTGCTAAGTATGAAACTTTTTTCCTCATTACACATATATCGACATCAATACTTATTGTTAAGAAATAGAAGGTTGCTACCTATATGTTTATTAGGTAACTTTATTAATGTTCTACATCACTACATGGTGTTAATGAACACAAAGTAACTCAAAATATATATATTAGAAATGAATTTAATTGTGTATGTTTTACCATATGCTTTACAACAGGAAGTAACACACTAAATGATATACAATTTATTAATGAAATGGCTATTCAAGTCTAGAGAAGCTAGTCTTGATTGTTAACAATAATAACATGATTGAAAGTAGCACGCTTTATACACATTGTTGGTCTCATCTTCCTATTGCAAACTAAAAGCGTTTTGCTTTCTAAAGTATGAATCAATGCTCATGTTTAGAGTTTACAAGAAAAAGGCTATTCTTTTTATTTATGTTGTCATATTGAAGCACTCTTGTGACTTCCATAGTTGAATGGGTAGTGCAAGATATCACAAACACTAGAGCTAAGTAAATCGATACTTGGTTTATGTTGGTTGTATTTTATCTACTATATTCTTACAACCATTTTAGTTCGTTATTTGTTCAAGTTATCAGATTTTTTATGTGAACCAGAAAGGATGGGGACGTGTTTATCAGTGCAGAAATACAACTCCATGTGGCTAAGTGTCATTAATCAATAACTACATATTTTAATTTGCGTTGGTCAGGGGTCGGGAGGCTTATGTGCGCCACTGGGGGGTTTAGCGTTTCATTCAGAATTGAAGTCGATACTTTGTACGTACGGAGATTGCTTGGGTCTCGAAGGCCAAGCTTTGTCTTTTTCGATTTAATCATTCAATTGGCTGTTTTCATCAGTTAATCATGGCTGTATCAATTTGATTTGCATCAATTTTATAGTATCATTTTAAACTATCTGATTCAATGTAGGTTACTTGGTTGAATGAGCTTCTATAAATATTTACAGATTTTGTGGGAATGTTTTAAGATGAAGTTTCTATCATGATTTGTAAAAGTTGGAGTAGAAACTTGGTGGTCCTTTGTGAATAGATGTTTTAAGGATTCATCCAAGTTGTGGAAATGTGTATGTGGTAGAGATTTATGATAAAGTTTGAAGTTTTAAGGAAGAATTTGGGTTATGATGCCGAATTCTTGCTATGGTTTGAGATCACTTTGGGTGCTCATGTTATTGGTATTAACAACCAACGCATTCTGTTTTCTAAGGTGCAAAATTTCTTATAAGTAGTGGTGGTAAAACAAGCGTGTCGGGACGGATTGGGTAGCTGGTCTAAACGGGTTGCTTTTAAAAACTTTCAAAACTGCTATTGGATGTAAAAAATTTGTATGTTCCTATACCTGTGTTTCACCCCACGAGACATTCAGTCGATTTTCACATCTTAATTTGCATCAATAACAATAATAAGTTTAGTTATATCATATATACAAGTGCGGAAGCAGAAAACAGCAACCAACCAGGAATCTAAAGAGTAGATCTTTAACATTCCATATTATCAAAACCAGATCAGCAGTAAATCAGATAATGATTCTAAATCTATGAAGATGGAAACTGGTTTTTAGCTACAACAGGAAACATCTAAGCATATAGTATTAAAGCATGTACACATCTGCTGGACCAAATAAGTTTCAGAAACATATAATTTAAACAAAGAAGAAAGAACAAAACAATTTTGAAGTATAACAAAAAAAGACAAAGTAAACAATGATGAAACTCTACACAAGATGTTCCAGTTTTGTAGTCTTGCAGTCTCAACTCTCTCGGTGTAGTGCTCAACCACATCTTACAATCAGATACAAAATTATTTTTATTTTTTTGACTAAAATCACTCCAAAGTCTGGATTTTGGGGGAATTAGGGAAAACCCTTAACTTGGATTAAACATGGAGGGTCGAGAGCTTTTGATTCTACACACACATAAAGCAACAACGAACATACGAGGAACCCGAATAAATTAACCAATAAACTGATAATTTTCCGAAATCAATACGCATTGTATTCACAAAACAACGTGTATCGTGAATGAGAAAGAAATTAACATAGAAGTGAAAACAAACCCTAATCCAATATGTACAAAAACGACCCGATCGATGATGCAAAATCTGAAATGGAATTCGAGAAAAATCGAAGTAATAGCCATACCTTTGAGGTCTCCATCAAGAGAACGGCCGTCAACTCCGCGTCAATGCAGGCGGACGAGAAAGAAGAAGCACCCGTCGTTATGGTGTGTATGGGATGTTTCAACCGGTTTTAAGCTATGAACGATTCCTTAATATCCTTGTAAAAGCCTATAATTTCGTATATATGATTGGAGAAGTTTTAGTTGGACGGAAAGTAATGATAAAGAAATGAAATAGTTTATTACCATTTAATCCGCATGTTTGGTTGCTTTCTCGGAATGGATTGAATATTTGGTGAAAAGAAATAGACTTGGGAATGAAATAAAATAGATAAACAATTACCAAAATACCCCTGTATTAAAAAATAGATATAACCTAAATTTAAATAATTTCATATATAAATATTTATTTTAAATTCACTTTATACATCTTTAAAAAAATGATAAATATCAAAACTCCGAGATTATCATTAATAAATAATGTCAAGCTAATAATAGCGAAACCATATTAAAATTCAAAAGTACTACATCAATTAAGAATATATAAAAAGATGGAAATAACTATTCTGATAACGACTAACATTACGTGAAAAACGCGAATCAAATGTTTATAAAGTGACTGTCAAGCATCTTCAGCAAGCATATCCAAACCCATGTCAATTTGTCTTCATCCTCAACGGTAAAAAATATCACCATTAGATCTTCATTACGTGAAAGCATACGCACAGCCTTGTTACATTCTGGTGTAGTCAAACCGTCAACTTTTTTCATCTCTGTGTGAAGCTTTTTACGTAGCTCCTCTCTATCCTTCTCAATTCCCAAGACTGAAGTGAAGCTTTTTGTTGCTTGTTCAATCTTCAAACCGATTATATCAGCCGACTCTTTCAAGCTATTAATTAGAGGATCCCAGCTATTGCTTCTTTTTCTTTTTCGATGCGTACTTGAGCCTTCTCTTAAAGACGCACGAGGAGAAGTCCTAGCATTGTTACCATGATCAAAATCAAAGTCTTCTAATCCATAGTCATTGGGTTGTGGATTATCATCATGTTTTTGTTCTCTATTTATCTCAGATACAACATCTGCAGCTGTTTGAGCATGTCTTCCGTTTGCACGATCTTTCCCAAACACAAGACAAAGATCCCAATAATGAGGAAATTTTTTACCTCTCCAATTGGATGCATTATGGTGTACCTATCAAACCAACCAATAAAAAATTAAATATATTTATTAAAGGGTATAGCTAAATCATTTTCCGTACTTTAATTAAAATATGTACATGAATATACGCCTCCCAAACTGCTTGTGGCGCTTCAAGCATGTTATTTGTAGAGTCCCATCCAAAACCACTCGTGTTGTTCCCGTTTAACATGTCATGCACAGCAGCCCACTCGTTTCTTAGGGTCTTTATCCGTGATTCTATATGTGGTTTCGCTTTTATTCTAGAGTTCGGAAGAGAGACGGCTAGTTTGTTTTCAACGGCAATAGAAAAACCAGGCTTGAAACCATTATCTGATTTGAATTGGGATCCTGAATTAAGCACATCAAGCATAGCTTCAACAAGTTTTTCATCTTCCATCTCATTCCATTTTCTTTTGTTCTTTCCTGGACCCCTTCTGATTTCGGGTTGTGCCTCCATTCCTTCACATGTAATACCAATAATGTTGCTCAAAATGAAATATGTAACGAAAAATATATATGTACCACATTATATATCTACATACACCAAATATGAAAATACAATCGAAATCATTATGATAGGTTTGACAACAAAGTTTAGTAAATAAAAGCTATGAATACAATACTTCTAAATCAACTAGTCCTGTTTCTCCATGCATTAAACATAGAAGTGGCCAAATTCTCTCTAAAACGTGTCCATTCATTAGACGTTCCGATGGTTGTTATGTGTTCGACCCGTGATCCAAGATCTTGATCCTCGTCATCATTGTTTATGTCAATAAGTTCCTCGTTATCAAGTGGATCGTTAGGCAACTCCGTGCGTATGAAGTTATGTAGAATACAACACGCAAGAATGATTTTATTTTGAGTTCTAATGTGGTAAAATGATGGACTCCTAAGTATTGCCCATCTTTTTTTTTTAACTCCAAAACACCGTTCAATGACGTTTCTAGCAGACAAGTGTTTCATATTAAAATATTCTTCGGCCTTTTCTGGTCGCCGTCCGTTCAACCAAGTATTCAGATGATATCTTTGACCTCTGAATGGTGCAAGAAATCCCTCTCCATTGGTAAACCCGGCATCAACAAGATAATAATTACCTTTACTTACTTTTAGTCCATTTTCTCGTAAAATAGCATTACGAAGTATTCTACCATCAGCAGCTGATCCTTCCCAACCCGGTAATACATATATGAATTGCATATCAGGGGTACAAGCAGCAAGAACGTTTGTCGTTATTTCACCCTTTCGATTACGGTATCTAGGTCTGTCTTCCTCTAAAACATGTACACTTATGTGTGTCCCGTCTATCGCTCCTAAACAACCCTAACAACATATAAATTTAGCATGAGTGTTGGTAACTAGTTTAAAATAATAATACATTTTAAGAGTTTAGAAAATAACATACCTTGAACCATTTCCATCTATGATCTGTTGAATTTTCAGGAATTGGCTCGGGTTTCTTAAATAAGTGATTTTCCAATCTTAGCACGGCATTGACTACGTTATTAAAATGTCTACTTATTGTCTCTCCTGATCGACGAAATTGAAACTTCACCACCCGGTTTTTGACATGGTGAGGCAAGATATGCAAACAGATAGCAACTTGCTCATCTACTTGTAGGTACTTCAAAGCCTTCAACTTACCGTACGTCTCAAGCATACCACAAAGCTTGACAAAGGCTGACCTATTGACTCTAAGTTGTTGAAGACATGTCTCATAACTTCCATAAACTAATCTTTGAATATATAGTTTCCTTTCTGAATATGTCATTTTGTAGGGAAGCCTAGGCATACGCATGTATATACACATACTAATAATAGCCGTCACAAGTTCCCAGTACCAACTAATCAAACTAATTATCTCTATCCACAATGAACAAAATGCAACTAGTTTATTTTTTTTCCTTCTATTCAATATAAGACGAGCCATGACTGCAATAGAAGACAAACAATTCTTAAAAACACAATTGCTACCAAAAGAATTAATTTCAAAAACACGCATAATCACGTCTTAGTACAAGTCAAAATCTACCCTCATGCTCTCAAACTCCATGGTACTCTTAGCATATACTTGAACCACACTAAACTCTCATATTCTTTTTAGTTGCATATCAACAAAACATCTATTTGACATATATTCACAGGATAACAAATTCAACACCTAAACATATGTTGGGAAATCTGCCTTCTCTGTTTCTTAATCCTGTTTACTGTTATGCATCACTAAAATCCATACAACTTAAACCATACTAATTGAAATTTCATATAGAGTTTGAGACACCAAATCCAACAATTAGCCCATTACAAAATGATATGATTGTTCCAATCAACTTTTTTTTATCACTTTTCATGAGGTTCTCCACATACACAGATGTAATATCAGTTGATATATAACCCGTCAATAATTCATAAATTGAGCAGGACAACATTAACAAGATGCAAAGACACTGAAAACATAACATGATAAGATAATTTAATTGAAAATCCTTGGTAACTTCACAAATATATAATCAACTAGATATGCATCTCATGTATTTTAATCACAAGTATACATGCAATTATTTATCTCAGATCTTCGTATGCTGCAAGAAATAACATTGGTAAGTGCCATTCAAGGCAGGCTGACTCAAGAAATAACATTGCTTCTTTATGGTAGAACCTACTTTTATGTAATTCTTGCATAAGAAAACTCAAAATTGACAAGTAGTTCATTGTGACATTATATCAAACACCTTGTATGCATGTACCAATCAAGTAGACCACATTAAGATCAACCAAAATATGCACATAAAAAACTCACGATCCTTATGAAGAAAGTAAACTCATAAGAAATTGATAATATTATGAATGGAACTCACCTGCAGAGATTGTCGATCGATAGAGTTTTTGTATAATCTCTTCTCTGGAAACTCAATTTTTTCAATTTTTCTCTAATAATCAAAGAATCAAATCAGACCCACAATCAGAATCGAGACTGTTTGATCAACTTTGGTTGATTTTTTGAGTTTGCTGGTTTCGATGAGTGGACTTTTCCCTCCATAATCGACTGTTATTGGGGGCACACCTAGATGCGAAAAAGACTTATATAATCGTGGGTGTTAGTTGTTGGGGCATAAAAGTCATTTTCTATCCTAATTACAACAGGAATGAACAAAAAACGTGGGTGATGGGAGGAATGAAAAAGTGTATAAAACAAGGAATGACATTACCTTGGTAATGCTTGTTTCCATTCCCACTTGGTAAACAAACACACTTTAAGGAAAGGAATGGAATGAGTGAAACCATTCCCATCCTTATTCCCACATAACAAGCATGGCCTTAGGGTTTGGAAGTGGCCGAGAAGATAGAAGTGGTCGAGATGAGGATGCTTACATGGATTTGTGGGAAGACTTTGCTAGATAAAATTCTGGTGGGTGTCTTGAGAAAAGAATTAGAAGTAATGTCTATCGTCAAAAAGTTGAGGGAAAGTAAACTACGATGGTTTGGCCACGTTAACAGGAGACAACCAACTGCACCAGCTAGAAGAACGGAAACTAGGAGGCGTGGTCGGCCTTTTCTGAGGTGGGAAGATAGAGTGAGATATGATTTACATGAGCTTTCTCTTTCCGAGGACATGATATCAGATAGGATGTCCTAGAGAAGGAGGATTAAGGTTCAGAAGATTCGAGTATGCAGACATCTACTTAGGAACCTTTTTATTTTTACTCTCATTTTTAGCCTTACTATGTTACTAGCTTTTCTTTATTTATCTTTTTATTATTTATCTTTAGTTTTTATTTATATTTTTATTTAGTTTTATCCATCTATTTTTTTTTTGTTATTTTTTTTCTTTTTTATTAAGTTTCTCTTCTTTTACGGCCGGAAGCAATCTCCCTACATGTTTGTAGGGGTATGATTGTCTACATTTCTACCACCCCCATACCCTGCTTTTGCGGGATTGGGTATGGTGGTTGTTGTTGTTGTTGATTGGAGAACATAATATTACGTCAATATTGTTTTAAACTCTTAAAACTAACACATATATTTAAATTTTTATTTAAAAAAAATTAAATTAATGTTATATTGAAAACTAATTATTTTAAAACCTAATAAAAGTATAATTCTTAAACTATCCCAGGTCACATGAGTTCGTACATGCTTCATCAATTTCACAATATTTATGGTACTCATTTTAGTTTCAACTATCACCTGTTTACGAAAACAAACAGACTGGATTTTATGAAAGAATATGTTGGAATATTAAAAATTAAGGGTGCAATATGTAATTTTGGCCGAATCCTATATAAGGGCTTAGGCACCTTGTAATTTCTAAGCTTTGCCAATATTACTACATTTTACCGAAAGGTGTTTGTGTGTGTTATTAGTTCTCTCTCGGTTTTCTCTCTACACATACGATCACCATTGTTATTCAAAGCTTCTGTGGTCCCTTAGTGAGAATAACAACAAGCAACAGTGTGTAGAAGGGGGGTTGAATACACTTTCTGCGGAAATTGAACAAATCAAATAAAAGTGTTACACACAGTAAAATCAAACCACAATCAATCAAATGCTTTTATTAATATGAAGATGATTACACTGCTTTGAATAAGAAGATGATTACAATAACTATCAAGTAAGCAACTCTTGATATATAATCACCTAATATAAATCTCCCAATCTCTCAAACTTAGCTATCTATAATCAACTTATGATTATATATACTGACGACTCTCTAAACAGGATTTACAAAGATTGAATCAACTTATGATTACTTACCAATATCACAACTGATATGACAATTCGAACACACGAATATCTTTGGCAATCTGTGAGTTTCTTGATCACGTTGAACTTACAAACAATGATTCAAGAATTCGTAACACATACGATGAGGTGAGGTTTTCTTAGCTCTGTTGACTTGCAGAATTGTAGTTCAAGTCGTACTGAGTCGTTCCTCTAAACTTATCAGGATGATAAGTATTTATTGTTGGAAAATGTCCGCTTACACACACGTATAATACGAACTAAATAAAGCATAGGCCTATTGGGTCACACCCAAGAAATTATTCCAGCAACACCAAACGAACGAGAGAAAGTCAGATATTATTGTTTGCATTATTTGATCTTAAGTTGGAAATTATTTGTCCACTTTACCTAATTTTTAATGTACAAATTCTAGCCATTTGCTAGTGATATTATCATTATATATATATATATATATATATATATATATATATATATATATATATATATATATATATATATATATATATATATATATATATATATATCATGGCTTAGTGATCAATAATGCAAGATTGATTAATATATCTCTAAAAGTCAATAATGGCTAATAAATCTATTATGATGGAATCGATGATTGAGGGCTAGATTGAATAGTTATTCCATGAATTTCTATTATCCATCCATAATTGATTTCCATATCAATGCTTTTCTCTCTCAAGTTCTTGAAACACAAAGGAAATACTCTCTACTTCATGTTCTTGGAGCTTGAAGGTATTCAACGTGTTTTCTTGGTGTTGTTCTAGTTATTACCTTGCTAGCACTTGAGGAATCTACTTATTTTGGCGTGGACTACGATAGAGGGATTCTACTTTGGATCCTTGTTCATCGACATTGCATAACCGGGATTCTAAGAGACTTGGATTAAAGAGATCATCTATGGGGTACATCTCTTTCCTTCTTGTTGTATATATTAAGTTGCTTAGTCGATGTTTAGAGTTTGGTCCATTTGGTGCGTATTTCGAGCTTCCGCTGCGCTCACGGTTCCGACAATACCCAACAATGGTATCAGAGCCGTCTCTAACATGGCTTTGCACTTTTTGGTTCAAAACCGAGAAAATTTGTTTTCTAAGTTTATACTTGGTTTTAATCATCTTAGACCAAACTAGTTTTTTGGTCATATATGTATATATATATTTTTTCTATGAAAGTATATATATATATATACATTTATATATATTTTTTGTTCTTATAATTATATGTGTTATATGACTTTTATGTAGTGCATAATAACCATATATTTATAAGTGTATATATATGGATAGGTAATTATAGTATTTATATTAAAATTACTTATACATATAACATACAAAGATTATCTTCATACAATTTGTGTTTTCGATAATCTTAACTAAATATATATACAAGATGTACATAAAACCGGAAAAATTTGTTTTCCTAAGTTTATTCTTTGTTTGGACCATATTTTGACCCATCTTGATTTTGGTCGTAAAAGTATATATATATTTTTGGGTGAAAGTTTATATATATACATTAATATATTTTAGTTCTTATATTTATATATTTTATATGACCTTTTGAGGTGCATAAAAATCATATATTTATAAGCGTATATATATGGATATGTAATTTTAGTATTTATATTAAAATTTACATATACATATAAAATATGAAGATCGTCTTAATACAATTTGTGTTTTCGACAATCTTAACTAATTATATATTATAGGTGCATAATAACTATATATTTATACGTATATACATGGATACATAATTTTAGTATTTATATTAAAATTTACATATACATATAAAATACGTAGATTGTCTTCATACAATTTGTGTTTTCGACAATCTTAAATAAATATATATTGTTTATGATATTGTTGATTATGGTTGTAATCGTATACGGTAATTGTTGCCCACTAGATCTTTGTGTTTTGTTGTATTGTAATTATTTATTCATTTATTCGGTGGTTTTACCACAATAATATGTAATAATTAATTAGGTTAATATTTGTATATTTATTGCGACTTGCATGTCGTTTCTTTTCAAACATATGTAATTGTGAAAAGAAGACCAAAGACCACCGTTGATCGTAGATGAGATGACAGATTCAGTGGGAGCATACCGACATGGTCAAGGGTATATGTCCTTAGATTGACCAACTTCTTCCTATTTGGCTCACAGGAAGGACACATAGGATTAGGGGCAATTACCGGATTTATTTATGCGTGGTTGTTTATTATTTTATATTTTCTTTCGTGGTTGTTAAGTTCTTCGCATGCTAGAAATTTTTTCAAAAATAATAAATATTCAAGAGTTTTGTTAAATTGCTTAACAAACCCCACGTATACACGATTAACAAATGAATATAAAAATTGTTTTATGTTCAAAGTGAAATATATGTTTGTCACTTATTTGTTATATCAACCATTAAGAGGTTTTTTAACCGGAAAAACAAAAGACCCGTTTTTCTAATAAAAACGTAAATCAAGCGCCATCTGTAAAATGATACCACCCGAATCTAGTGAAACAAGACTGGTTGTCGAGCTCTAGCCGAGCTGGTTCTTGCGTATACTGAGTGGAAGGTGCGTATGGCAACTCGCAAGGTTGGTTGTCGTGCCTATACCGAGCCAATTTTTGGACGAGTGTGTCAACGTGTATCTTGACGGATGATTTACAAATCCAAATTAATACGCCTTGGTAGTTGTCGTGCCTATACCGAGCTATCAAAACGGATTAATGAGGGATTGGTGCAAAAGGGATCAACATGCCAAATTGAACTATGAGTGTCAATAGGGTCCCGCAAATTACTAAGAGTTGTAATCATGGATTTCAATCGGTAAAAAGTATACTGGCCAAATTAACTTCATGAAATGATACGCGGCAAACCCGTCACGTAGTGAAGTGTAATAAGGTTCTTAGTCCTTGTTAAAATTTATAGTTTTAATTAACTATGAGTAATTATTTAAACAAGGATAATATATATCAATCAACGAAAACGTATACTCTTTTCATAAATGACGAACGTTAACAATACCACATTTAATTATACACTCCATTAGTTTCTAGAGAAAAAGAAACTTAAAAATATGAATTTAGTTGACATCAACCGGTGTTGAGGATCGTCCTTTGCTATGTGTCAAAGTTGCATATTTTAAAGGAACTCTTTTTCAAAATTCATCTGCTATAACGCGAATTAAGGTCACTTAATATGTTTTTGAAAAACGTACAAAAGAGATTTTCTACATCATATTATAGACTACGAGTTTTAAGCTATGAAAACAGTTTAAAGAAATTGAGTGCGAACAATATGATTAACCATTTGAAGGACTTGTTCCAACAATAAGTTACAAAGGAATTCTAAAAAGTGTTGAGACCTTAATCGGTTATTAGACGCAGAAAGATGGGAATATAAGAGTCCATATCCTTAAGATTAAAAAAATACATGGACCTATGGAAAGGCTAGGATTTTATATGGAAGGGAACTTGTGGTGAATTTATTTCTCCAATCTCTGTCCACGTCATATGATCAAGTTCATTATGAACTTTCATATGCACAATATATAGAAATCCTTAATGAAGCTTTATGGTATGATAAAGACTGCAAAGTCTGACATGATCAAAGAAAAGCTCATCTCGTCTATTCCTACTATGGCTACTAAAGAGCAAATAACCAAGAAACAGAAACTGACCTTAAATGGGAATTTTGGTTTTACCAAACCTACCATTAAAACATGGAGTATAGCACCTCGAGATGAGACTCCACATGAGGTAGTTTGCTATTTCTGCAAAAGATTAGAAATTAGCATCATCATGCTTGTCATAATAGCTTTGTATTAGCTAAGGGCACTGCTATTTCAGGATTAAACTATGTTTATATCCGTAAATATTGCATGTTTTACTTGTGTTTCGTGTTTAGAATGATCATATATTACACTAATCCACAATATTGGGGTGTTTGCAGGTCATAGCTGATAATTAATGAGTAATATGAAGAAATCAGCTGCAAATAGAAGAAAAACGAAGAACAGTGCAAAACCTCAGTCCTCGCGCCGCGAATACCATATGCTTCGCGCCGCGAAGCATCATTAAAATCAACAATTTTTCCGGTGGATGCTTAATGCCGCGAGGATTCCTTCTTCGCTCCGCTAGCTCGGTCAACGAAAATAAAAGTGCGGGTCAAACATCTTCGCGCCGCGAGCAACCTATGCTTCGCGCCGCGAAGCATCGCAAAACAGTTTTCTATAAATTCGATTTTTGAATCATTCGATCACATCTTTTTGCTTCTTGGCCGGCCCTAGGCGACAATTTCAGAGCTTTTCAACCCTAGAGGTTGAGGGAACACCCTTGGAGCCTAGAGGATTCATATTTACGCATCAATCATCATCATCAACAATCCGGTTTGTCGAATTCATGTTTAATCTTCGATTAGGAATGATTTTTCAGACTTTGTTTGATTGTTTAAGCCTGATTATGGGCTAAACTCATCTTGTATTCACCTTATGATTGAACCCTGATTGGGATATGCTTTGATTTCTTTGTTTATCGTTGGATTGATACTAGTTCCATGTTCAATTAATGAAAGTTTGGATTTTTAAGGTTTTAATCTTCGTTTCTGGATTTATGGTTCATATTGAGTATGAATAGGAATTTTATATGATGTATGTTCCTCTTTAAATGGTTTGTCTATGAATCGTTTAAGGGTTTACTAGGAAAAGTAATCAGAATCCAGATTCCATAACCTAAACCTAATTTTCTAAGGCTTTACAATCGAGGAAACGGTTGGTTTATATTAAACTTGTTTTAATATGCTTGTTGAATTATGCAATAGGTTGTGTGGATTTAGATGATCAATAGGAAGTTGTTATTCTCTATCCGTTGCACAATATCTATATGAAATAGGAAGTGGAGTATAGCTAAGTCAATCCAGGTAATCAATTAAAATGATCTTGAAGTATATTACAACAGGGGGGAAAGATTAAGGTGGGTACTTGCTCTTAATTGGTTGTTTGCAAAAGTTCATTTTACTGCTTTGTCTATTTGCTTTCAATTAGTCAATAGTTTTAATCCTTCTTAAAACTGAAAAACCCCCATTTTAGGTTAATTATTAGTCTGCTTTAGTTCTGGTGTTGCACTGCTCCCTGTGGATTCGACACCCATTACTTACCTTTGCTATACTATTGCATGATCCAGTCATACTTGCTGGTAGTGTGTAGTGAAACTTAGGTGATTATTGGACATAAATTTTATAACTAGATTTCACACATCAAGTTTTTGGCGCTGTTGTCGGGGAGTGGTAACAAGCCAGGAGTTTAGTAGAACAGTAGTTAGTCGATCCTTTTTTGGGCCTTGTGTCTCATAAAGTTGTTCTTTTTCAGTTTTGTTAGTCGTTCTATTCGCTTCTTTTTGTGTCTTTCGATGATTCATCTGCGATTATGAACCACGCCGAAGATCCAACGATCTATAGGGATTTCTCCCTAAAGGAATTGTTGAACGAGTTCTACGATGATGATATAGAACGGGATGACTTCCACTTCATTGCGAGAGAGGATGACCACCCGATTGACGCACCCGATGAGCCACATATTAGTCCTGACCCATACTACTTTGAGGACTATGATTCAGACGAGAGTTTGTATTTCGAGACCTATGCGGAGGTGGAGTCAAGAGAAGATGCTTTGTCTGATGGAGATATTCTGGAGGGCCTTGCCGACCTACTTGAGGAACCAGAAGAAAGTTCAGAGGATGAACTGTCGACCCTTGTTCAACCGACACCCACGTTAGGTTTAGAACCGAAACCCGTTTGGGGACCCTCCCTTATTGAAAGAGAAGATGTAGAGAATTGCGCAGATGAAATCCTGAATTATCTAGAGTTTCTAATATTCGGGGAGGAAACTGCAAAACCAGCTGAGGAGGTAACCACAAAATCTAGTGAGGAATTTGAGTTAAGGTATGGACTTCCTCCGACACCAGGGACCCTTTGGAACCTGTTGTGTTGGGATAATGATCAGGCGGTCAGAAATTTAGAAGGCATTGGGAGCCGGTTAGAGTCTATGATTGAGTCACAACCGAGTTCACAATCTAAGGGAGGAACCATGTTTCAGAATGCAGGAGAGAAATCTTTAGAGATCAAAGGGATTTAGCGGAACGTGATCGCAACATCTTTACCAATCGGTAATCAATATACATCACCCGGTATGTATAAATATTACCACCCGTACTTTATTGCAAGTGTTGGGTCATTCGTTCGAATTCGCAATGAATAAATTCGGAGTCAAGCTAGAGACTCGGACAAAAACAAGCGCTTCTCGGGAGGCAACCCGTGTTTAGTTTAGGTTTTTCGTTCTTCTTTTTTTTGTATTTCGTTTCCTTTCTGTTCCAACTTTGTGGGTGTGTTGCCTAGAAACCCTCACGAGACTGCAACTCGTCCTCTCGGGCTACCGAGGGGTTTAAAGGCTTGTTGCACATGCTAAATGCAACCGTGATTCCTACGAAAGTGAGTTAGGTTGTTTGTTTTGTTTCCCTTCCTTGTTTGGTTTGTGTGCTTCCCTTTTGTTTTGTGTGTGTGTTTGTTTGTGTAGTGCTTCCCCTCGTACGCTTATTTTTTCAGAAAATTTTAGGACCACCCATGATGCAACGAGTCAACTTTGACTATTGAGTTTGACTTTTGGTCTTTTGTTGCTTCCATTTATATATTTGGCACATGGGACACAATAGAGTTCAAACTTTCACTCTATTGTGTGGGAATTGGGAGGTTTGCTTCTTTCTCTCTATATCTCTACTTCGTCATGCTAGAGTACTCTAATTCTATTGTGTGGGAATTGGAGTCCAATTTTAGATAGATGTTTTATACTGGATGTGCTTATTGGATAAAATTCGAGTGGGTTGTACTTTTGCCTTTATTTTATTTCTTATTTATTTTAGTTTATTTCTTTCTGTTCTCGTGTGCTTGTAATCTGTTTGTTAGTGTTGGTAGCCGTTTGCACTTTGATGAATGATGATGGATACTTGATATCAGAAGAGCCGCGCTTCATTTCCACTACATATACATCCCAGGAAGTTTCTTACCCTAGTTCATATTTATTACTTACTTGTGTGCATTGAGGACAATGCAAATCTTTATTGTGTGGGAATTGGGGTTAAGTAAACTTAACTTTTCTTGTCTTCGAGCATTTGTCTATAGTATAAACTGATTGTAGGTCATTTTTCTTCCTCAGCTCATAGTCCACATTATTATAGGTTATCCCAAGTGAATAAATTGTTGGTAACATGATATTTGAGATTTCATGCATTGTTGATCATCACTTAACCCATGTCCATAATCGAGAGTTTTGAGCCTAAGAGTAGATATTTAGTAGAATTTTTTTCGATTGTGTGTGGATAGCTGCAAGCATAGACTGTAGAACTTGTTACCATATTACTTTTCGAGATCACCACAATAAGTATTTATCACCATTGCACTGATAGAGGCCTTCATTTGTTTTAAGCCATGTTTTAAGCCTATTTTTCGTTAGAAATTCTAATTATTAGATTTTCTAATCTGCCCTATCCCTTGTAACGCGTAGTACTCACTTTTAGTACTCGATACCCTTGACACCATGTTGAAGCCTTAGCCTATTTCATTTGTTAGCCACATTGTTTAGCCAATTCCATTTTAGCTTCTTTTGGCCTTAGCTTAAGTCTTGATTGTGCTGGATATATGATTTCCGTCAGTATTGCGTGTCGTCATATCGAGTCAATAAAAGTACTATGCCGCCTAAATAAATTGCGGATTCTTGCGCATGTAAGTGTTATCGAATTCTCGCCAAAGGCGTAGTTGAAAATCCAGAAAATCCAAAAAAAAAAAAAAAAAAACTGCACGAAAAAAATAGAATAAAGGTGCATGAAAAAAAAGTGATAGAATATCTTATGCCCTAAATGATTTGAGTTCAAGAAAATAATTAACTCTTATCATTCTACCGTATCAGTTTCAGTTTGACCGCTCCAGTTTGAGTGGTGAGTCATTGTTTCAGCACATTTTAGATTTTTGCTATCTTAGTCACCTTAAATTCCATTTTCCCTACCTGTTACCCTTAGCCTAATGTTACAACCCTTAAAACCCTCTTGACGGTTGACAACTCTAGTGATGGAGATTTGAATTGGATACAAGCCTATGCTGGTAATTGCTTGTTAGCTATCAGGAGTGAGCACCAAAATAATGAGCCTAAACACTTGAGTGATCGAGTGACCTCCTAGTGAGGATGTGAGACTTTGCATGTAATTGATTATTGAGTATTTGTTGATTAATTTGTAAGTTTGAGATGATCTATCTTAACTGTGGTATATAAGCTGAGGAATTTTGGTGGCCAGGTTGGGTTATCTCTATTTGATGATTTTCTTGAGGACAAGCAAGGTTTAGTGTGGGAATTGTGATATTTCGGGATTAAACTATGTTTATATCCGTAAATATTGCATGTTTTACTTGTGTTTCGTGCTTAAAATGATCATATATTACACTAATCCACAATATTGGGGTGTTTGCAGGTCATAGCTGATAATTAATAAATAATATGAAGAAATCAGCTGCAAATAGAAGAAAAACGAAGAACAGTGCAAAACCTCAGTCCTCGCGCCGCGAATACCATATGCTTCGCGCCGCGAAGCATCATTAAAATCAACAATTTTTCCGGTGGATGCTTAATGCCGCGAGGATTCCTTCTTCGCTCCGCGAGCTCGGTCAACGAAAATAAAAGTGCGGGTCAAACATCTTCACGCCGCGAGCAACCTATGCTTCGCGCCGCGAAGCATCGCAAAACAATTTTCTATAAATTCGATTTTTGAATCATTCGATCACATCTTTTTGCTTCTTGGCCGGCCCTAGGCGACAATTTCAGAGCTTTTCAACCCTAGAGGTTGAGGGAACACCCTTGGAGCCTAGAGGATTCATATTTACGCATCAATCATCATCATCAACAATCCGGTTTGTCGAATTCATGTTTAATCTTCGATTAGGAATGATTTTTCAGACTTTGTTTGATTGTTTAAGCCTGATTATGGGCTAAACTCATCTTGTATTCACCTTATGATTGAACCCTGATTGGGATATGCTTTGATTTCTTTGTTTATCGTTGGATTGATACTAGTTCCATGTTCAATTAATGAAAGTTTGGATTTTTAAGGTTTTAATCTTCGTTTTTGGATTTATGGTTCATATTGAGTATGAATAGGAATTTTATATGATGTATGTTCCTCTTTAAATGGTTTGTCTATGAATCGTTTAAGGGTTTACTAGGAAAAGTAATCAGAATCCAGATTCCATAACCTAAACCTAATTTTCTAAGGCTTTACAATCGAGGAAACGGTTGGTTTATATTAAACTTGTTTTAATATGCTTGTTGAATTATGCAATAGGTTGTGTGGATTTAGATGATCAATAGGAAGTTGTTATTCTCTATCCGTTGCACAATATCTATATGAAATAGGAAGTGGAGTATAGCTAAGTCAATCCAGGTAATCAATTAAAATGATCTTGAAGTATATTACAACAGGGGGGAAAGATTAAGGTGGGTACTTGCTCTTAATTGGTTGTTTGCAAAAGTTCATTTTACTGCTTTGTCTATTTGCTTTCAATTAGTCAATAGTTTTAATCCTTCTTAAAACTGAAAAACCCCCATTTTAGGTTAATTATTAGTCTGCTTTAGTTCTGGTGTTGCACTGCTCCCTGTGGATTCGACACCCATTACTTACCTTTGCTATACTATTGCATGATCCAGTCATACTTGCTGGTAGTGTGTAGTGAAACTTAGGTGATTATTGGACATAAATTTTATAACTAGATTTCACACATCAAGTTTTTGGCGCTGTTGTCGGGGAGTGGTAACAAGCCAGGAGTTTAGTAGAACAGTAGTTAGTCGATCCTTTTTTGGGCCTTGTGTCTCATAAAGTTGTTCTTTTTCAGTTTTGTTAGTCGTTCTATTCGCTTCTTTTTGTGTCTTTCGATGATTCATCTGCGATTATGAACCACGCCGAAGATCCAACGATCTATAGGGATTTCTCCCTAAAGGAATTGTTGAACGAGTTCTACGATGATGATATAGAACGGGATGACTTCCACTTCATTGCGAGAGAGGATGACCACCCGATTGACGCACCCGATGAGCCACATATTAGTCCTGACCCATACTACTTTGAGGACTATGATTCAGACGAGAGTTTGTATTTCGAGACCTATGCGGAGGTGGAGTCAAGAGAAGATGCTTTGTCTGATGGAGATATTCTGGAGGGCCTTGCCGACCTACTTGAGGAACCAGAAGAAAGTTCAGAGGATGAACTGTCGACCCTTGTTCAACCGACACCCACGTTAGGTTTAGAACCGAAACCCGTTTGGGGACCCTCCCTTATTGAAAGAGAAGATGTAGAGAATTGCGCAGATGAAATCCTGAATTATCTAGAGTTTCTAATATTCGGGGAGGAAACTGCAAAACCAGCTGAGGAGGTAACCACAAAATCTAGTGAGGAATTTGAGTTAAGGTATGGACTTCCTCCGACACCAGGGACCCTTTGGAACCTGTTGTGTTGGGATAATGATCAGGCGGTCAGAAATTTAGAAGGCATTGGGAGCCGGTTAGAGTCTATGATTGAGTCACAACCGAGTTCACAATCTAAGGGAGGAACCATGTTTCAGAATGCAGGAGAGAAATCTTTAGAGATCAAAGGGATTTAGCGGAACGTGATCGCAACATCTTTACCAATCGGTAATCAATATACATCACCCGGTATGTATAAATATTACCACCCGTACTTTATTGCAAGTGTTGGGTCATTCGTTCGAATTCGCAATGAATAAATTCGGAGTCAAGCTAGAGACTCGGACAAAAACAAGCGCTTCTCGGGAGGCAACCCGTGTTTAGTTTAGGTTTTTCGTTCTTCTTTTTTTTGTATTTCGTTTCCTTTCTGTTCCAACTTTGTGGGTGTGTTGCCTAGAAACCCTCACGAGACTGCAACTCGTCCTCTCGGGCTACCGAGGGGTTTAAAGGCTTGTTGCACATGCTAAATGCAACCGTGATTCCTACGAAAGTGAGTTAGGTTGTTTGTTTTGTTTCCCTTCCTTGTTTGGTTTGTGTGCTTCCCTTTTGTTTTGTGTGTGTGTTTGTTTGTGTAGTGCTTCCCCTCGTACGCTTATTTTTTCAGAAAATTTTAGGACCACCCATGATGCAACGAGTCAACTTTGACTATTGAGTTTGACTTTTGGTCTTTTGTTGCTTCCATTTATATATTTGGCACATGGGACACAATAGAGTTCAAACTTTCACTCTATTGTGTGGGAATTGGGAGGTTTGCTTCTTTCTCTCTATATCTCTACTTCGTCATGCTAGAGTACTCTAATTCTATTGTGTGGGAATTGGAGTCCAATTTTAGATAGATGTTTTATACTGGATGTGCTTATTGGATAAAATTCGAGTGGGTTGTACTTTTGCCTTTATTTTATTTCTTATTTATTTTAGTTTATTTCTTTCTGTTCTCGTGTGCTTGTAATCTGTTTGTTAGTGTTGGTAGCCGTTTGCACTTTGATGAATGATGATGGATACTTGATATCAGAAGAGCCGCGCTTCATTTCCACTACATATACATCCCAGGAAGTTTCTTACCCTAGTTCATATTTATTACTTACTTGTGTGCATTGAGGACAATGCAAATCTTTATTGTGTGGGAATTGGGGTTAAGTAAACTTAACTTTTCTTGTCTTCGAGCATTTGTCTATAGTATAAACTGATTGTAGGTCATTTTTCTTCCTCAGCTCACAGTCCACATTATTATAGGTTATCCCAAGTGAATAAATTGTTGGTAACATGATATTTGAGATTTCATGCATTGTTGATCATCACTTAACCCATGTCCATAATCGAGAGTTTTGAGCCTAAGAGTAGATATTTAGTAGAATTTTTTTCGATTGTGTGTGGATAGCTGCAAGCATAGACTGTAGAACTTGTTACCATATTACTTTTCGAGATCACCACAATAAGTATTTATCACCATTGCACTGATAGAGGCCTTCATTTGTTTTAAGCCATGTTTTAAGCCTATTTTTCGTTAGAAATTCTAATTATTAGATTTTCTAATCTGCCCTATCCCTTGTAACGCGTAGTACTCACTTTTAGTACTCGATACCCTTGACACCATGTTGAAGCCTTAGCCTATTTCATTTGTTAGCCACATTGTTTAGCCAATTCCATTTTAGCTTCAAAAGCATTTTTTGTAGATAACACTATCCGATGGTCTCTTACATCAAGAGTATTTTTTGTAAAGTCTACAAGTTATAAAGTGTCTATGCTTGGACATTTATATAAGTATCTCAAAATTGGAATCTTTGATATGAAAATCAAGTGTTTGAGTTTTCAAAGAGCAAAGATGAAACTAGAATGAATGTCAGAGCTAGTGGGAGCTAAGTTATAAATCTTATAATAAAGTTTATTTGATATATACATTGTATTGGAGAAAATGTCCTAGTCTTGCTTTGCTTAAAAGCTTTACTTAGGAATTATTCGTCCATAACAATTATAAGATATACAGAATAGATTATGGAGTTCAAGAAATATAATGATATGTTCTTGGTAACTTAAGGAAAGAAAGAGCTTAGAATAAATTGTTACTCTAAAGCTAGTCTTTATACTTATAAGGATAACTGTCGATATTGATCGGAGTTAGTGATCCTATTAAATGTGGAAATGTTAGTTATGATGGTTCTCAAAAGAGTCGTTGGCCTTATAAGGAATCTTCAGAGATTAGTAGGGCACAATGTTTTTGAATAAGAACCATAAACACAAGCATGATTTACCATATTAGATTCTTCTGAAACTATGATGGTGTAACGCTTGTATTAAGGACCATGATTTAGTCAACAAACACTTTATAAGTGGCTTGTTTGAATAAAGAAACATGGTGATCACAAGAGTATATACGGATAGCTATGTAGCTGATCCGTTAACTAAACCACTATCGAAAATGGAGCATGTTGCTCATTCTCATGCTATCAACATAAGATATGCAAGTGAATTGGTTTAAGAATTTTTGATTAAACAATTGATATATGCATGATGTATTGGGAACATTAAAACAGTAATGTATTTATTATTGTATCGATTATTAAATGGTGATTTGATAATACGCTAGTTGCGGATACTCTAATCATATACTTACTGTGTTCTTACTTTGCATGCTTATTTCTTCCCTGAATGTGCATACATTCTAAACGTTCACAGTCAGTCACTCTTTACGGAAGAAAAGTTTAAACTAAGACTGAGTGAAGTGATTGGTCAATTATTCAATATTGATTGAATACAAAGGACGCAACACTTCAACTATACTTGAAAAGAGTTTCAAGTGATTGGACGACCCACACCTGAGTCAACTTCATGGTATATGTCAAAAGTAACTCAGGATGATAATATTTTTCATCCTTAGACCGGAGATACATGTATTTGCATGACATTAGTCTGCATTTCTTTAATTACTTTCTAACGCAGTCCGTAACTGGTTGTTATAACGGAAGTATTTGGGTAACGTATTGCTATTGTGATGGCGTAACGTAATCAAAGGAAATTATCACTCTGTAAAGAGAGATATCCCTGGCCACTTGATGATTAGTCGCTGACACCAAAATGCATGGCCATGCTCAAGATTACAATGATTTATGATAAGTTGTAACTTGTATTTTTGGTCATCACTAATCTTTATCAAGAAACATAATTGTAAACTTTTTGAGAATGACTTTAAACCATGTCTCATGCTTACCTCATGAATATCGCGAATAATAAGATGATTGATCACTTATCTATAGGGCCATATCAAACCTACTAGGTTGTGATTTGGTAATTTTCAAGGGTAACATACCTATGCTAGTTTAGGGCATAGATACCTTGCTAGAGGCCAACCTATGTCTGTATTACATTCGTGGTGTGTCACGTACAAGTGTGAGTTTGTTGGAAAATATCCGCTTACACACACGTATAATACGAACTAAATAAAGCATAGGCCTATTGGGTCACACCCAAGAAATGATTCCAGCAACACCAAATGAACGAGAGAAAGTCAGATATTATTGTTTGCATTATTTGATCTTAAGTTAGAAATTATTTGTCCACTTTACTTAATTTTTAATGGACAAATTCTAGCCATTTGCTAGTGATATTATCATTATATATATATATATATATATATATATATATATATATATATATATATATATATATATATATATATATATATATATATATATCATGGCTTAGTGATCAATAATGCAAGATTGATTAATATATCTCTAAAAGTCAATAATGGCTAATAAATCTCTTATGATGGAATCGATGATTGAGGGCTAGATTGAATAGTTATTCCATGAATTTCTATTATCCATCCATAATTGATTTCCATATCAATGCTTTTCTCTCTCAAGTTCTTGAAACACAAAGGAAATACTCTCTAGTTCATGTTCTTGGAGCTTGAAGGTATTCAAGGTGTTTTCTTGGTGTTGTTCTAGTTATTAGCTTGCTAGCACTTGAGGAATCTACTTATCTTGGCCTGGACTACGATAGAGGGATTCTACTTTGGATCCTTATTCATCGACATCGCATAACCGGGATTCTAAGAGACTTGGATTAAAGAGATCATCTATGGGGTACATCTATTTCCTTCTTGTTATATATATTAAGTTGCTTAGTCGATGTTTAGAGTTTGATCCATATGGTGCGTATTGGTCGGATTTATAAAAATTATTTTATACCCTTTTTCGAGCTTCCGCTGCGCTCACGGTTCCGACAATACCCAACATTTATAATCCTGTTCTACGGTTCCTAACAAACTGGACTAAACCTAATTTGCTAACTAACTATCGGATGACTCGGAATCTCGAATCTTGAATCTTCTTATCTTGAGTCTTCAATCTTCAATCTTGATTCTGAAGTCTTCTTATCCTTTCCGTAGATTTAGAGATAGATAAAGATGAATTTAAAACATATTTAAATTATCTTTAAACCGACTTCTTACTTCGGGCTGAGTTACTCAGCTTGAAACTCATCAAGCTGAGTTCTTCGAGAACACACTAAAAAACATACATGAACTAACACGTGTATTGATAAACTCATCATTAGAAGTCTAACTAGTTAACTTAAACATATTTAGTAACTCTGTCGAGCTGACTCTGCTTTTGAGCTGAGTCACTCAGCTTGAAACACATCAAGCTGAATACTCGATATATACCTTATGTGATATACACAGCTTATTAAACACATTAATAATCTAATTAAGGTATATTATAAACAAGTCGAACATATGCTCAGTTTATATTCAGCTTATACTCAGTCTGAATCACTATAAGTGTTCAGTCTGATTAAGCTTCATAATTCTGTTTCAGTTATATGTAGAACACATCTTACAAGCTTAACTTTGTCTCATCAAATCTAAACTGATGAGATCATTTTCCCAACAAACTCCCCCTATTTGATGATGACAAAACCATGAAACAGTTAGTAAGTTTGTTTAACATAATTATGTGTTAAATCTTAAACTTATCAAGAGTTTAACTTTGAACTAATCAAATGTTAATTGAACATATCTATTTAAAATTGAACTTATCAATTACAAGTGGAACATACCAACTTTTAAGTTCAACACATCAACTAATCATATTAATGAATAAGAACTTATCAAATATTCATTTTGCTGAACTTATCAGACTTATAAGTATGAACACATCATATCACAGTTGAACATATCAAACTTTATATTTGTATTAATTGAACTAATCAAAATACAAAATGATTGATCACTTAGATCATGCACACATAGTGCTTACATAAATTAGAACTAATCTAATTTACAAAAGAACTAATCTATTGAGGATGCAGCTCTTCAAATTCCTTTATCTCCTTGTTAATTTCTTCAAGCATTTCTTGCAGATTAGGAATGTGTTGAAGCTGATCCTTTATGATCGTATTGCTCTGTTTGGTCTGTATCTGAACCTGACATTTTGTTCAGATTTCTCCACTAGCATTCTTAGAGCAAATACTTGAGATACCCCACATGTGTAAATTGATGCATCAGCCTGGAAGCATTTTTCACCATTTATGTCCAAGTACATGAACCCTTTCTCAGGCTTTTCCACATAGGTGTTTTCTTTAAACTCCAAGCCTTCAGGAAGTTTCATGTTATACTGGTTTGCTTTAGCTAATCCAACTGACTTTTTCAGTTTATCCTTTCCTATTTTGTGAAAGGAAGTCAGCAGGGTAGCTATCTCTGATCTGGGTATAAGTTGCATCGCATCAACTCTAGCAAGTACCCTTAGCAGCTCATCTTTAACTTGATTTCGAGCAGTAGACTTTTCCATCTGCTTAATGAGGATGACTACCTGCTTCCATTCTTCATAACCCAGTCTATGAAGTTGATTCAGCTCCAGAGAAGGTGTTTCACCATTTTTTAAGATAAATTCCATAATGACTATCCCTTGAGCTGAACTCAACTTAAGTGAATCAATATGAGAAGAGAAGTGTAGTTTTTCATAACATTGAGATATACCTTCTTCCTCAGTTTGATCTAGGATAGGAAGTTCGGGGGCGAATCTATGTTGAGTGTAGGTAGGTCCCGGGACCTACCTAATTTTAAATTTTTTTTAGAAGTTATATAGAAAAAAAATTATGACCTACCTAAAATAAATTTAAAGGACCTACCTTTCAGTATTTGATAAAATAAAATACATATAAAACACAATAAGTCTAAGTTTATCTCTTAGCAAAATAAGAGAACTAAAAAAAACCCAATAAGTCAATAACCCAATCCAACTAAAAAGTCTAAAACTTAAACTAATAGTTAAAAAATTAGGGTAAAAACCTACTCGCCATTGTTTGATTTGTTTCTCGTTTCCGTCGGCTATCGTCTTTCCTTTCCGTCGACCATCATCCCGCTCGAAAATCCTGTCTCCCGTCTCCGGCAGTCCGGCAGGGCAGTCCAGCTCTCCCGTCGTCTCGCGTCTCCGGTCTCCCCCATCTACTTTCTTCGATTTGGCAGTCTTCTCTTCACTCTTCAGGTTCATACAAATCTTTCTCTTAACTTTTATACTGCTGTAGTCTGTAGACTGTAGTGTTGTGTATTTTTTTTCTTTTAGAAGTTTGAATGGAGTTATGAAGAAGAATAAGAACTCTCGACAGAACTTGTATATGTATATAGGGATTGTAGGTAAAGTGGTAAACAAATATGGTTTATAAAAGAAAATGAAAAGGAGTTTGGTTTTGTATTTTTATGATTTGATGAGTTGTCACTGGCTCACTGCATAGACTAGTGTCCTATCTCTAGCCCTCTGTCCTCCATAAGACCATAACTATATTTTAGATAAGCTATGACCTATAAAGCTGTTCACTTAATAAATTAAATAATATATAATATTACAACTTGAAGCTATCCATTGAAAAACTATAAGACGTCATTGACTCTTTGTAGTGTAAATATTTGGTCTTTGTTTTTTAGTATTAATATATATATATATATATATATATACACACACACTTAAATTTGGATGTAAATAACTTAACTAGTATGTGTGTTTATTAAGATTTTAATTGTTGTTATTTGTTTTAGATTTTTGATGTAATGTCGTTATTCAAGTTTTTTAAAAAGAATGAAGAATCTAGTTCATGTGGAAATGATTCTAGAACAACAAAGGAGAAAGAGGGTGAAGATAATGAGCAACAAAAGTATATGAAAGTTGATTTAAATTTACTACCAGTTGATCCGGCAGAACGACCAAGTATGGAATTTTATCATGTAAATCAACGAGATGAAATTAGAAGAGCATACTTACAAAAAGGGCCTTGCCAACCTCAAAACCATACTTTTCCACAGCGTGATTTCGGAGGTAAGCCTCGAAGATTTAATCCATCTTGGTTTAATGATAATAAATATTGGTTAGAGTATAGTATAAAAGAGGACGCCGCATTCTGCTTATGTTGTTATCTATTTAAATCCAATATACCAAACCAAGGTGGATCGGATCATTTTGTAAAATCTGGATTCAAAGCTTGGAATAGGAAAGGAGGATTAGATCTTCATAAAGCAGGAAATCCACACAATATTGCTGTCCAAAAGTGTCAAAATTTGATGAACCAACGACAATCCATCACGTCTGCTTTTGAGAAACAAACTACTTCACAAGAAAATGATTATCGTATTCGTTTAAATGCTTCAATTGATTGTGTTAGATTCCTACTACGTCAAGGATTAGCATTTCGTGGTCATAATGAGAAGGAGGACTCCCATAATAAAGGTAACTTTCTCGAACTATTACAATGGTATGCCGATCGATGTGATGTCGTAGATCGTGTTGTGTTAAAGAATGCTCCAAAGAATGCGCAAATGAAATGTGGTGATATACAAAAAGATGTTGTGCATGCTTGTTCAAAAGCAATTATAAAAGTTATTATGGATGATCTTGGAAATGATTTTTTTTCAATTTTAGTTGACGAGTCACGAGATGTATCTTGTAAAGAACAAATGGCATTGGTTTTGCGCTTTGTTAATAGAAAAGGTGAAGTTGTAGAAAGGTTTATCGGCCTTAGAAATGTTAATGACACTTCAGCTTTGTCACTAAAGACTACCATTTATGACATGTTGTCAACGTGGGGACTGAGTCCTACTAGGATAAGAGGACAAGGTTATGACGGTGCGAGTAACATGAGTGGTGCATTCAACGGATTGAAGACTTTGATAATGAATGAAACAAAATCTGCATACTTTGTTCATTGTTTTGCTCACCAGTTACAGTTAGCCTTGGTGTTTGTTGCAAAGAATCACACAAAGATTAATGATTTCTTTGATGTGGTTTCTCGACTCTTAAACATTATTGGGTCTTCTTACAAGCGACGAGATAATTTAAGAAAAAAACAAGCAACTAGGGTTGTGGCAGCATTGGCAGAAGGTTTGCTTTATATTAAACTGATAGTTTGATTTTATAAACGATTATTTAGTTGTTTAATGTTAATTAACTTCTTATATGTTCACTTTCAGGTGACATTGAAAGTGGAACTGGTTTGAACCAAGAAGTTGGTATCAAAAGACCATGTGATACTCGATGGGGTTCTCATTTTGCATCTTTATTAAATATCAAGACCATATATCCTTCAATTTGCGAGGTACTTGAAGACCTTGGTGATGATAATAATGATCGTGATCGTAAGTCGGAAGCACTTCGCATCTTAAAGTCATTAAAATCATTTGATTTCGTGTTTTGTTTACACTTGATGGTTGATATCTTGGGAGTCACAGATCATTTGAATAAAGTATTACAAAGAAAAGACCAGGATATTGTAAATGCTATGAATCAAGTAAGCAGCTCCAAAAAAAGGCTTCAAGAAATTAGAGATGTAGGATGGGAACCACTTTTAGAGCATGTTACTTTGTTTTGTGATAAAAACGATGCTCAAATCGTGGATATGGAAGATGCATATTATAATGGAATAAGTCGTCGAAGAAGTTCACAGGTTAGTAAATTGAATTCATACCAAGGTAAATTATTTAATCTATTTTGTCATGAGTATATAAAAGAGTCATTTTCTTTACAGGTTAACAACTTGCACCACTATCAAGTAGATGTATTTTACGCTGTGATTGATATGCAACTTCAAGAGCTTAATCATCGCTTTAATGAACTCAACATGACTTTACTTCTTTGTATTGCTTGTTTGTGCCCGAGTGAATCTTTCAAAGAATTTGATTTGGATAAATTAAAGAAGATGGCTACATTTTATCCAGAAGAGTTTCCAAGAGAATATGATCTTCAAGTTCTTGAATTGGAACTTCAGAATTATATTAAGGATGTGCGAGAAGATGAACGATTTAATCAGTTGAAGAGCATTGGAGATCTTGCCAAAAAAATGGTTGAAGTAAAGAAGCATATAATCTTTCCGAAAGTGTATCTTCTCATGAAACTTGCATTGGTCTTACCCGTTGCAACATCAAGTGTTGAACGTGCATTTTCAGCAATGAAGTTGATAAAGACCGATACACGCAACAAAATGGGTGATAAGTTTTTGAGTGATTATTTAGTGTCATATATTGAAAGAGTTATCTTAGAAAGTATTAGTAATGAAACAATTATGCAAATATTTCAAGGCATAAGACCTCGTAAGGTACAACTGTAAAAACTATAATATAATTATCGAATATCGAGTATATGTTAGTTTTATAACCCGACCAGACACTCATATAGTTGACTTTTTTTATTTTTAACGGCTTAACTTAATAGGGAACCACGTTGTTTTCTATCCTAGATTCGCCACTGAGGAAGTTCCTCTTCTTCTTCCTTGGGCACGATAGGCAGTCTGAGTTTTGCTAAATCCTCATTCTGCTGTCTGATTTGCTCAGCCCAGTTTTGTTCTTTTACAGCTTTTTCATTTGCTAATATCGCTTGAGCATCTATTTGTCTTCTTCTCAGTTCTTCAACCGAGATCCCAAGCTGATCAGCATCTTCCTGTTCCATTCTCCTTGCTGCCATCAGTGAAGCTCTTTCTTGTAAAGTCATTTTGTCAGCAGAGTCTTCATCTGAGGCTGATGATTCACTGAGAATCACCCTTCTTCTTTTCTGCAAGAGGGGTTCTGATTCTTTTGAGTTGAGTACTAAAGGTCTTTTTCCTTTTGCCTTTTCAGTCAGCTCAGTTTCTATGTCCATTTCTTTCTCCCCCTCAACATGATCTGCTCCTTTTGCCAATAGAAGTAGAGCTTCAGCTTGTCCAGACTCATCTTCAGCTTCTGGAATCTTCTCCCCCTTTTTGTCATCATCAACAGGGGTTGAAGTTCGTTGTTACTGTAGAGCAGCCACTGCAGATTTTAGCTGCTGGACATCTTCCTCTAGAGAATCCAAGATCATCAGCATGTTCTTTTTGTCTTGTTTCCTCTTGAGGTGCAGTTTATCAAACTGACTTTTGAAAAAGGTCATTAATTCGTCCAAGCCAGCTTGAGAGGGTTTGTATGTGGGTGCATCATCAAAAGGTTGTTGTCTACCTTCAAACTCATGTGCACCAGAGATTGGACCCTGTAATTCATCCTGGTTTGAAGATGAATCATTGACATGTCGTGCTGGATGGTGTGAGAAGTAAAGAGAAGTAATTAGGCTCAAAATGTGAAGTGTATGGGTTGGTGGTTGGCTAATTTGGTTGGAAGGGGGTGATTGACCCTGGGATTGGTCATATATTCAATGTTACCTGAGTGTGTCTGTTCAGGCACAGTAATTGGTTCTCCCATGGCTCTAGTAAGTGTGGGCTGAGTAGACACCACACCCGGTATTGGCTGTTGGGTTGATATGAGCCTTGAGGTTGACACCTTAAGAGAAGGCGTCTCCCCCTCAACTCCTGCCTGGGGAGGGATCAATGTGATCTCAGCTCCAGTGATGCATGTAGTAGTGGCACCACCTTTGGCAGTTTTACAAGTATAGGTTTGGATTTTCTCCCTATCAGCAGTGGACATACTAGGGGTGGGTTCAGAGTGGGATTGTAGATGGAATGAAAGTGGAGGAGATGGGTTAGACTGAGTTGGGTTTACTGCAGTCTTGTCTCCAAATGTGGATGGAGAAAAGTGAGAAGAAAGAGAAAGTGGTGAGGTCTTACGAGAAGCAGCTTCTGTATGAGCTGGTTCAGACTAAGCAGAGTGCTCAGCTCGAACTTCTGTGTCGGCTTGAGAAGATCCCCCTTGATTTGATCCCCCAGCTTCACTCTTAGAAGAAGAAGCTGCTTCATCTATCAGTAGCATGGGTGCACTCAGACTCTCTTGCTCTAGGAAGATGTCATTGTTGAACATCTTGGAGTTGAGTGTTGGCACCAGAGACAATTCCTGAGCAACTTGTCAGGATCGGATATAGATTATATCAAATAACAAGAACTAACTTTTGAATAACAAATCAGAGTTGAATAAAAGTTAATCTTTAACTATGATCACAATCAACTAAGAAGTTGCGGAATCACACTTAATTGATTAAAGAAGGTTTTGAACACAAAGCAATTCAATCAAACAGTAGTTTATTGATTAACTAGAATGATTACAATAGCAAACTTCATCCCCAATCTAACTTATTATGTTAGACGAAGAACACAGATTGTTCTTGGGTTTCAAAGAGAAACTTAGAGGCTTAGCACTATTCTGAAAGCAAATTACAACTTGAAGAATGAATGCAAAAACTTAAACAATGAGTACGTACGTATTATAAATTCTAATCTAGTATTTATATACTCCTTGATCTTCCTTGATTTGTTGACAGTTAGGTAATCTTCTATCTTCTGAGATAATCTTGATGATCTTCCAAATATTTCGAGATATCTTCAAAGATAGGGTTTTCCATATTTAGCTCAACCGAAACTGTTCATTGGATGCAACAGTTCTGGTTCTTCTAACAGTCTTCGGCTTCAAGGTCTTCAAACAGTTGTAGTAGTTTGTACTAACAGTTCTGAACTCTATATAACAACTTTGAAGTTCACAACAACTGTTGGTTACAACTGTTTTCACAATCTTCACTAACAGTTCTAAACTGTTTCTTCACCAATTCTTCTAACAGTTTCGAACTGTCTTCCCAACATCCATTAACAGTTTTAATAGTTTTTATTTTTGCATGTATAATAGTTTCAATGACTCAGCCAATTTCCCAACAATCTCCCCCTAACTTAAAGTATTGAACAATACAATTAAGTTGTTTGTTTTAAGGGTTCAATCATAGACAAATTAACATAAGTAAAGAACATATTTATCATTGCATGCAAAATCAAACTGTTACAATAAAAAATTCAAGAGACAGAAAAATTACATTTTCTTTGACTGTATAAGCTCCAATCTCTTCTTCAATCTCTTCATCAGATCTTCCTTCACTTGTGCAGGGCCATAAAACCTTGCTTTCAACATATACATTAGCTTTGGTTTACTGTGCTCGATGAACTCAAGATCAAACCACTGAGTTTGAGCATTTCCCATCACCATGTGATACACCCTTGATCTTTCATATACTTTCACAGTAATGATTGGAAATCTTTCATCACTTATCAACATGGGCATCACTCCCAGTGGAATACATATACTAGATAAGTGCATAATGACTTCAAATTCTTTGCACAGGCTGTCATAAGTGAATCCAAAGATTATATCATCAACATAGATTTGCACAAGCAAAATCTCTGTTTTAACAATCTTTGTAAACAATGTTTTGTCAATTGTGCCTCTCTTAAAACCATTATCAAGAAGGTAGGATGATAATGTCTCATACCAAGCTCTAGGAGCTTGATGTAGTCCATATAGAGCTTTATCCAACCTATATACCCTGTCAGGGTACTTTGAGTCTTCAAAGCCAGGGGGTTGACACACATATACCTCCTCATCAATAGTTCCATAGAGAAATGCAGACTTGACATCCATTTGATACACCTTAAATCCTTTGAAGCTTGCAAAGGCAAGAAATAGTCTAATGGATTCAATCCTTGCAACAGGTGCAAAGACATCATCATAGTCTATTCCTTCCTCTTGTGTATAGCCCTGTGCAGCCAGTCTTGCCTTATTCTTGATTACAATCCCTCTTTCATCTTTCTTGTTTCTGAACTTCCAAACTTGCTGAATTTGAAATTGTAAGAGCTCCTCTTGCATTGCTTCCACCCATGAAGGGTCTTTCAATGCTTCAACTGCTTTCTTTGGTTCTATTTGAGATAGAAAGCAGGCATTCACATCAAATTGGGCAAGATCCACACCACTGTTTTCATTTTGCAGCATGTTCCTTGTTCTGATAGGAGTGGTTGGATCACCAATTATTTGTGATATTGGATGATTCTTGTGAACTCTTGTTGTAGGAATGTTTTCTTCAGTCAGTTCATTCCCTAGATTAGACAGATCAATCTCACATTCACTTGAATTTTCAGCAGTATCACACACTTGATCAACAACTGTTTGAGATGCAGAGTCAGTGTGTTGTTGAGGATCATGAGAATCCATGTCCTTGGAAGATTCAACATCAATCAATGGATCAACAGCATTGGAGAACTCTTGTTGAAGCATTGGAATCACAACAAAGTCTTCAGTAACTTTGTTTGAACCAACAGTTGTTGGTTTTGAGCTAACAGTTTCAAAACTGTTTGGGCTGTTGGAGACTGTTTGTTGATTTTCACCAACAGTTGTTGAGGTACCAGCAGCTGTTTCAGTAGAATACTCAAAAGAAAGAGATTTAGACAATGCATCAATATCAAATAACCAATCAGGCCCATTACCTGCCATATTGATCCTATTCTTATTGAAAGAGACATTCATACTCTCTTCTATGATTCTAGTGACATTGTTAAAAACTCTATAAGCTTTACTTTGAGTGGAGTATCCTACAAAGAATCCTTCTTCAGCCTTACTCTCAAACTTGCCTAATTGTGATTTGGTATTAAGGATAGTGCAAGGATAGCCAAATGGTTTGAAGAAGTTGATTAAAGGTTTTCTCTTGAGGAACAACTCATAAGGAGTTTTCCCTTTGGACTTGACTACTTGTACTCTATTCTGAACATAGCAGGCAGTGTTCACTGCTTCTGCCCAGAATGTCATTGGAAGCCTAGAATCAGCTAACATGGATCTAGCAGCCTCTATCAAAGTCCTATTCCTTCTCTCAGCAACTCCATTCTGTTGGGGAGTCCTAGGGGCACTAAACTGTCTTTCAATACCTTTACTTTCACAAAAACTGTTTAGCTCATAGTTCTTAAATTCAGAACCATTGTCAGATCTAATGACTTTCACCTTCAAATCAGATTGATTCTCAACCCTAAGAATAAGAGACTTAACTAACTCAGCAGTTTCATCTTTAGTTCTAAGAAATTGAACCCATGTAAATCTGGTGAAATCATCAACTACAACTAAACAGTAGGCTTTCTTACCTATGCTGATCACAGATGTTGGACCAAAAAGATCCGTATGCAAAAGTTGTAAAGGTGCAGCAATGGAAGAAACTTCTTTGGTCTTATAAGAAGTTTTGTGTTGATTGCCTTTGAGACAAGCGACACAATGATCATCACATGAGAATTATTTTTGGGACAAACCTCTTACTAAACTGTTTTTAGCTAACAAGTTCATGGTTTTAAAGTTCATGTGACACATCCTTCTATGCCAAATGGCAGACTCATCATGAGATGCCTTTGAGAGTAAACAACTTAACACATTATGTTTAGCAATCTTTTGTGTATCTAGACAGTATACATTATCCTTTCTAGGTGTTCTCAAAAGAACATCCTTCTCATTTAGTTCAAAATCTTTTGATAGGATAATGCATTCTGAATCTGTAAACAAAACTTTGTTTCCATTGTCACAGATTTGAGATACACTTAACAGATTGTACTTAAGTTGTTCAACAAAGAAAACATCATTAAATGTAAGTGTACCTGCCTCCACAGCTCCTTTACCTGTGATTTTTCCTCCCTTAGCATTTCCTCCAAATGCTACAAATCCACCATTGATGCTTCTGAAATCCTTCAAACAATGTGGATTTCCAGTCATGTGCCTTGAGCATCCACTATCCACATGCCAGATAGATCCATGATTGGCCCTATGAATGCTCTGCACAAATAAAATCAGTTAGTAGCAGGAAGTACCCAGGCCATGCAGGTCTTGGGTACACCATTCAAGTCATAATACTTAAACAGAGTTTGGTTCTTTTTGATTTCATCCAAATTAGATTTCTCTAATTTGTGTGATGAATACTTTGTAAGAACATGTGGTTCCCAACTGTTGTGATTAACAGTTGAGACCTTTGAACAAACAGTTGTTGTAGATGGTAAAACAGTTGAGTCATTATGTGACTTATTCTGTTTTGCAATTTGAGTACCAGTTTTACCCTCTTCAGAAACTGTTTGTTTCTGCAGTTTCACCCAAGCCAGACCAACAGTTTTTGGTTTTGATAAAACAGTTGTGGAACTGTTAGTTGGTTTGGATGTAACAGTTGTAGAACTGTTAGTCTGTTTTGGCTTAGCAGTTTTAGAACTGTTAAGCTGCTTTGACTTAACAGTTTTAGAACTGTTATTTTGCCTTTTGAAACTTGGTTTTTTGGCGCTATACAGCTGTGGGTTATAATAACAGTCTTGAGCCAAGTGATTGGATCTCCTACATATATAGCACTTTTTAGCTTTCACAATAGGCAAACCAGTTCTTTGTGACCAGAACTGGTTCCTATTTCTTTGATTTCCTCTAACAGGTGCTGACTGAGGAAACTTTTGTACACCATGCTTTTGGCATGTGCATACAGGCATTTCAGTATGCCTTTTTACAGATCTGGGTTTAGTATGTGCTTTTGCAGCCTCCTTCTTGGGCTTTCCAACTACAACTTTATCAACATTCACTTTTCCTTTTGACTTAACACTAACAGTTGAGCTGTTTGGGTTAGAACTGTTTGGGTTCCTTTTGGGACTGTTAGTGTAAAGGTGGGGACTGTTTGTAATAGTTGTGGAACTGCTTATAGAATGAACAGCTTTGGTCAGTTTTGGCTCATTGGTGAGGGGTTCAGTGGATGATTTTACAAACACCACAGGTTGTAAAGATGATTTTGTGGGAATGGGCTCACAACAAATGTGATTTTCATATGGAATACCTTCATCCTTCTTCACAACTCCCTCATTCTGATCATCACTCACTGCATACACAACTCCTTCCTCATCACTTTCAAATTGTGGATTAGCTTACTTCAGTTCCTCTGGTAATGATTCATTAACATACCTATCAGCTACATCAGACATGGGAGTTATGTAGTTGTGATTGTATGGAGGTGGGGTCTGCTTATATCCTAAACCAGTTTTCACCTTGTCTCTGATTTGTGATTGTAACAAGGTTTCAAGTTTAAGATTTGTTGCCTTGAACATGCTCAGATCAATATCAACACCCTCCAACTTCTTGGTTAACTCATCAACCTTACTTTCCTTCTCACTTAGCTTCTTTTTCAGACTATCAATCTTCTCTTGAAGCTGCTCTTTTTCCCACTTATGATATTTTCTATCATAATCCATTTGCAGTTCATTGGCTTGATAATCTTTTATTTTCTTTTCAAAGCTTTCAATGACTGCACTTGATTCATATCTCCTCTCCTCCATTTTTCTTAGAGCAGCACACATTTTCTTATTGTGCTCTCTAAACCTTTTAACAATAGCTCTACATTCACCAGGACATAGTTTAGAAGATACCTGAATGTCCTCAGATTCTGGTGAATCCAACTTGATGGAGGAGTCAGTCAATGCCATCAAAGCTTTGTTATTTGTAGCCTCTTCTGCTTGATCACTCCAATCAAACCCATGGCCTTCTTGTGAGACCAATGCTGAGGAGGTTTGATTCTGAGTTGGCCTCTGACCTTGATTCTGGACTTGTCCACCAGATCTGCACTCTCTTGCAAAGTAGCCAAGCTGTTGACATTTGAAGCATCTCACCTTTGACTTGTCAAATCCAGCCTTGCCATCAGCTCTGAAATTCATGTTTTGCCTTCCAGTCCTTTTGATGAACCTCTTGGCTCTAACAGTAAGCATTTCCATCTGCAATTTGAGATCCATCTCCTCAAGATCATCAGGGTGCACTTGTTCAAGATCCTCATTGGTGAGGGTTAAATGTGCATGGCTGGCAAGAAAAGCTTCAAGCACAACATCTGGAGTGTTCACATCTAGTCCAACAGCAGAACTAGTACCTGCACAACCATCAAAAGAGTTAGTTAATGAATGGTTTGATTCCATACCTGAGGATGACAGGAGAGCAGCATTGTGGCTAGGGACAACAGTTTTTCTTTTTCCCTCTATCTCTCCCTCAAACACTATCAAACTATTATAGAGGTCATCTAACTCTATGTCTTCAAGAGAATCCTTAGTCCTCCATTGTGCAGCAAACACAGTCCATTCATCACCTAGAGACCTAAAAAACTTTCTATTTATCTCATCTTGATCAAGCCTAACCTTAGCACTCTCTAGTTGGCTTACCAGCTTGTAAAACCTATTAAAGATTTGGGTGATGCTCTCATTCTTTCCACTGGTGAAGTTCTCATAGGCTTGATCGGATATAGATTATATCAAATAACAAGAACTAGCTTTTGAATAACAAATCAGAGTTGAATAAAAGTTAATCTTTAACTATGATCACAATCAACTAAGAAGTTGCGGAATCACACTTAATTGATTAAAGAAGGTTTTGAACACAAAGCAATTCAATCAAACAGTAGTTTATTGATTAACCAGAATGATTACAATAGTAAACTTCACCCCCAATCTAACTTATTATGTTAGACAAAGAACACAGATTGTTCTTGGGTTTCAAAGAGAAACTTAGAGGCTTAGCACTATTCTGAAAGCAAATTACAACTTGAAGAATGAATGCAAAAACTTAAACAATGAGTACGTACGTATTATAAATTCTAATCTAGTATTTATATACTCCTTGATCTTCCTTGATTTGTTGACAGTTAGGTAATCTTCTATCTTCTGAGATAATCTTGATGATCTTCCAAATATTTCGAGATATCTTCAAAGATAGGGTTTTCCATATTTAGCTCAACCAAAACTGTTCATTGGATGCAACAATTCTGGTTCTTCTAACAGTCTTCGGCTTCAAGGTCTTCAAACAGTTGTAGTAGTTTGTACTAACAGTTCTGAACTCTATATAACAGCTTTGAAGTTCACAACAACTGTTGGTTACAACTGTTTTCACAATCTTCACTAACAGTTCTAAACTGTTTCTTCACCAATTCTTCTAACAGTTTCGAACTGTCTTCCCAACATCCATTAACAGTCTTAACAGTTTTGATTTTTGCATGTATAACAGTTTCAATGACTTAGCCAATTTCCCAACACAACTTCATAGTGTTGGGAAATTGGCTAAGTCATTGAAACTGTTATACATGCATAAATCAAAACTGTTAGGAATGTTAATGGATATTGGGAAAACAGTTCAAAACTGTTAGAAGAAGTGTTGAAGAAACAGTTTAGAACTGTTAGTGAAAATTGTGAAGACAGTTGTAACCAATAGTTGCTGTGAACTTCAAAGCTGTTATATAGAGTTCAGAACTGTTAGTACAAACTACTACAACTGTTTGAAGACCTTGAAGCCAAAGACTGTTAGAAGAACCAAGAACTGTTGTATTCATTAAACAGTTTCGGTTGAGCTAAATATGGAAAAACCCTATCTTTGAAGATATCTCGAAATACTTTGAAGATCATCAAGATTATCTCAGAAGATAGAAGATTACCTAACTGTCAGCAAATCAAGGAAGATCAAGAAGTATAAATGATAGATTAGAATTTATAATTTGTATGTACTCTATGATTAAGTTTTTGCATTCATTCTTCAAGTTGTAATTTGCTTTCAAAATAGTGCTAAGCCTCTAAGTTTCTCGTTGAAACCTAAGAACAATCTGTGTTCTTCGTCTAAAATAATAAGTTAGATTGGGAGTGAAGTTTGCTATTGTAATCATTCTCGTTGATTAATAAAATTACTGTTTGATTGAATCTCTTTGTGTTCAAAACCTTCTTTAATCAATTAAGTGTGATTCCGCAACTTCTTAGTTGATTGTGATCATAGTTAAAGATTAACTTTTATTCAACTTTGATTTGTTATTCAAAAGTTAGTTCTTGTTATTTGATATAATCTATATCCGATCCTGACAAGTGGTATCAGAGCCTTGTCATTAAGGTTCCTTTGATCACCAGTTGAAGGTTTTTGCTTCAATCTTGCTTTGTTCTTTAAAATTGTTTTCAAATCACTTTGCTTCAATGGATTATGGTGGATCTTCTGATAACAATGGCTCTGGGTTAAACATTCGTGTTCCCATGCTCAAACCAACTGATTTTGAGATGTGGAAACTGAGGATCAAGCAGCATGTCCAATTAATGGACTATGCTGTTTGGCAAATCATTGAAACTGTTCCCACTAACCCCATTGATCTGGATGAGAATGGAAAACCAAAGAAGAAGCCACCACCAAAGACAGATGCTGAAAAGAAGGAGAGAATGATTGAGATGAAAGCTCTCAGCATCCTCCAGATTGCAATTCCCAATGAGTATCAACATCAATTCAAGAAATTTGATGATGCTCATGAACTTTGGAATGCTCTGGAGAAGAGGTTTGCTGGGAATGCTAGTTCTAAGAGAAACCAAAGAGATCTCCTTAAACAAGCCTATGAGAACTTCACCAGTGGAAAGAATGAGAGTATCACCCAAATCTTTGATAGGTTTTACAAGCTGGTAAGCCAACTAGAGAGTGCTAAGGTTAGGCTTGATCAAGATGAGATAAATAGAAAGTTTCTTAGATCTCTAGGTGATGAGTGGACTGTGTTTGCTGCACAATGGAGAAGCAAGGATTCTCTTGAAAACATAGAGTTAGATGATCTTTACAATAGCTTGAAAGTGTTTGAGGGAGAGATAGAGGGAAAGAGAAATATAGTTGTCCCTAGCCACAATGCTGCTCTCTTATCATCCTCAGGTATGGATTCAAACCATTCATTAACTAACTCTATTGATGGTTGTGCAGGTTCTAGTTCTTCTGTTGGACTAGATGTAAACACTCCAGATGCTGTGCTTGAAGCCTTTCTTGCAAGCCATGCACATTCAACCCTCACTAATGAGGATCTTGAACAAGTGCATCCAGATGATCTTGAGGAGATGGATCTCAAATGGCAGATGGCCATGCTAACTGTAAGAGACAAAAGATTCATCAAAAGGACTGGAAGACAGAACATGAACTTCAGGACTGATGGCAAAGCTGGGTTTGACAAATCTAAGGTGAGATGCTTCAAATGTCAACAACTTGGCCACTTTGCAAGAGAATGCAGATCTGGAGGACAAGTCCAGAATCAAAGTCAGAGGCAAACTCAGAATCAAACCTCCTCAGCATTGGTCTCACAAGAAGGATATGGATTTGACTGGAGTGATCTAGCAGAGGAGGCTATCACAAACAAAGCTTTGATGGCATTGACTGACTCCTCCATCAAAGTAGATTCACCAGAATCTGAGGACATACAGGTATCTTCCAAACTATGTCCTGGTGAATGTAGAGCTATTGTTAAGAGGTTTAGAGAGCACAATAAGAAAGTATGTGTTGCTCTAAGTAGAATGGAGGAGAGAAGGTATGAGTATACTGCTGTGATAGAAGATCTTGAAAAGAAAATTAAAGACTATCAGGCTAATGAACTGCAAATGGACTATGATAGAAAATATCATAAGTGGGAGAAAGAGCAGTTTCAAGATGAGATTGATAGTCTGAAAAAGAAATTGGCTGAAAAAGAAAGCAAGGTGGATGAACTCACAAAGAAATTGGAGGGTGTGGACATTGATCTTGGCATGTTCAAGGCTGCAAACCTTAAGCTTGAGACTGTGCTACAATCTCAAGTGAGAGACAAGGTGAAAACTGGACTTGGATATAAGGAAACCCCACCTCCATACAATCACACATACATAACACCCTTGTCTGAGGCGGCTGATAGATATGTCAATGAACCTTTGGAAGATGAATTAAAATCAGCTGATCCAAAGTTTGAAAAAGAGGGAATTGTGGAGGAAGTAAGTGATGATGAGGGAGTTGTGATGAAAGATGAGGTGATTCCATATGAAAATCACATCTATTGTGAACCCATACCCACTAAACCATCTTTCCAGCCTGTGGTGTTTGTAAAAGCATCCACAGAACCCCTCACCACTGAGCCAACACCTTCAAAAGCTATCCAATCCATAAAAAGTTCCACAACTGTTGCCATTAGTCCCCATCTTTACACTAACAGTTCTAACAAGAACCCAAACAGTTCTAAGCCAAAAAGCCCAACTGTTAGTACAAAAGCCAAAGGAAAGGAGAAAGTTGGTGAGGTTGTGTATGCAAAGAAGAAGATGGAAGCTCCAAAATCTCAGGCTAAACCCAAGTCTAAGAAAAGGCATACTGAAATGCCTGCATGCACATGCCAAAAGCATGGTGTCTAAAAGTTTCCTCAATCTGCAGCTGTTAGAGGAAATCAAAGAAATAGGAACCAATTCTGGTCACAAAGAACTGGTTTACCTATTGTGAAAACCAAAAAGTGCTACATTTGTGGGAGATCTAATCATTTAGTTCAAGATTGTTACTATAACCCACAGACCAATGGCACTCAAAACAAAAGTCCCAAAAGACAAAATAACAGTACTAAAACTGTTAAGTCAAAGCAAAATAGCAGTTCTAAAACTGTTAAGCCAAAACAGGCTAACTGTTCTAAAACTGTTACATCCAAACCAACTAATAGTTATAAAACTGTTTTAACAAAACCAAAAACTGTTGGTTTGGCTTGGATGAAAATACAAAAACAAACTGATTCTGGAGAGGGTAAAACTGTTCTTCAAACTGAAAATCAAAAGGAATCACAAGTTGATTCATCTGTTTTACCAACTCCACCAGCTGTTTGTTCAAAAGTATCCACTGTCAATCACAACAGTTGGAAACCACACGTGCTTACAAAGTATTCTTCACACAAATTAGAGAAATCTAATTTGGATGAGATCAAAAAAGGCCAAACTCTGTTTAAGTACTATGACTTAAATGGGGTACCCAAGACCTGCATGGCCTGGGTACTTCCTGCTACTAACTGATTTTATTTGTGCAGAGCATTTATAGGGCCAATCATGGATCTATCTGGCATGTGGATAGTGGATGCTCAAGGCACATGACTGGAAATCCACAACTGTTGGTAAATATCAACAATCAGTTTCCAACAGCCCAAACAGTTTTGAAACTGTTAGCTCAAAACCAACAACTGTTGGTTCAAACAAAGTTACTGAAAACTTTGTTGTGATTCCTATGCTTCAACAAGAGTTCTCCAAACAGTTGCTGATCAAGTGTGTGATACTGCTGAAAATTCAAGTGAATGTGAGTTTGATCTGTCTAATCTAGGGAATGAACTGACTAAAGAAAACATTCCTACGTCAAGAGTTCACAAGAATCATCCAATATCACAAATAATTGGTGATCCAACCAATCCTATCAGAACAAGGAATATGCTGCAAAATGAAAACAGTGGTGTGGATCTTGCCCAATTTGATGTGAATGCTTGCTTTCTATCTCAAATAGAACCAAAGAAAGCAATTGAAGCATTGAAAGATCCTTCATGGGTTGAAGCAATGCAGGAGGAGCTCTTACAATTTCAAATTCAGCAAGTTTGGAAGTTAGTTGAACTTCCAAGACGCAAAAGAGCAATTGGCACCAAGTGGGTATTCAGAAACAAGAAAGATGAAAGAGGGATTGTAATCAAGAATAAGGCCAGACTTGTTGCACAAGGCTACACACAAGAGGAAGGAATAGACTATGATGATGTTTTTGCACCAGTTGCAAGAATTGAAGCCATTAGAATATTTCTTGCTTTTGCAAGCTACAAAGGTTTCAAAGTGTATCAAATGGATGTCAAGTCTGCATTTCTCTATGGAACTATTGATGAGGAGGTATATGTGTGTCAACCCCCTGGCTTTGAAGACTCAAAGTACCCTGACAGGGTATATAGGTTGGATAAAGCTCTATATGGACTACATCAAGCTCCTAGAGCTTGGTATGAGACATTATCATCCTACCTTCTTGAGAATGGTTTTAAGAGAGGCACAATTGACAAAACATTGTTTACAAAGATTGTTAAAACAGAGATTTTGCTTGTCCAAATCTATGTTGATGATATAATCTTTGGATCCACTGATGCTAGCCTATGCAAGGAGTTTGAAGTCATCATGCACAAAAGGTTTCAGATGAGTTCAATGGGTGAACTCACATTTTTCTTGGGATTACAAGTCAAACAGAAGCCCACTGGTATTTTTCTATGCCAATCTAAGTATGTCAAAGACATATTGGACAAGTTTGGCTATCAAGATGTGAAGCTGGCAAGTACTCCAATGGAGACACACAAACAGTTGGGAGCAGATGTTGAGGGGGAGGATGTAGATATACACCTCTATAGGTCAATGATTGGTTCATTAATGTACTTAACTGCTTCTAGACCTGATATAATGTTTGCTGTTTGTGTTTGTGCCAGGTTTCAATGCAGTCCAAAGATGTCACACTTACTTGCTGTGAAAAGGATCTTTAGATATCTCAAAGGCCAACCAAAACTAGGACTTTGGTATCCTAAAGATTCACCTTTTGATTTGGTGGCATATTCTGATAGTGACTATGGTAGAGCCATTGTGGACAGAAAATCAACTTATGGAGGATGTCAATTCTTTGGATCGAGGTTGGTTTCATGTCAGTGCAAGAAACAAACAACAGTTTCAACTTCAACAGTTGAGGCTGAATACATTGCTGCATCAAGCTGTTGTTCACAAGTGTTATGGATCCAAAATCAGCTTCTGGATTATGGTTTGTCTTTCTTGAATACTCCAATTTATGTTGATAACACTAGTGCTATCAGCATAGTTAACAATCCAGTAAAGCATTCTAAAACCAAGCACATTGAAATCAGATTTCACTTCATAAGAGACTGCAATGAAAAGAGATTAATCCAAGTTATGAAAATCCATACTGATGATCAATTAGCTGATTTGTTCACTAAAGCATTTGATGTGAGCAGATTCAACTTTTTGATCTCAAACATTGGAATGATTAACTTGGACTAACAGTTTTTCATTACTCCATGTTTTTCACACTAACAGTTTGCAACTGTTAGTATTGTTATCTAACAACTGTTGATTTTAAGTGTTCAGGGAAAAGTAAAAGTGCAAATCCCAAACCAGTTTTGGACATACATGGTTACCTATTCCACAAACAGTTTTTCAAACCCGTGAATGTCCTTGATATGTGGTAAAGGTAAATACTTTATTGAGAACAGTTCCAGACTGATAAAGGTAAGTCCCTTTATTTTGTAGTGTTGTGAATTTGATATGACAAGTCACTGCATGCTATTAATGGAAATTACTGGACATTAATGGTCATTAATGGCTATTAATGGACATTAATGCTCCCCAGTTTATCTATAAATAGCCTTGCATCCATTCTTCACAAATCACACCTACATTTGCATAAACTTCTCTCTGCAAATGGCTACTAACTTCTTTCTCATAAACTTCAAAGAAATTAATGTTAGACAAAGTTATGTAACCATTCCTGCCCCATTTGTAAGAATGCATGAGCTTTGGCAATACTCATCATGTGTTCTTGAAATGGATGATGAACCTGAGGAGTTCATCTTGACCCAGCATCCAGATCCACGTAGGCCAAATAAAGCAATTGATCATATTCGTATAAGAGGTGATTTTGAAAATTTCACTCTCTTCCATGAATTGCCTACACCATGCTGTCTAAGAATCGTCTTGAACCTGACAGGCACTACAAACTCCGTAGTGTGGTTCAATGTTCGAAGAAATAATACTTATAACCACCAGAGGGCCTTGGATGATGAGGCAGTGGAAGTCATTGTAATAGATGACTAGTTCCACTGATGATGAATTGGTCTCAATCACCATCCTCCCACGAGGCAAATTATGACAATCGTCTCTGGTGGTACATATGATGAGAAGGTCTACTGCACACCCATTGGTGGGTTTTAAGTTTTGAAGACTGTTTAAGGCATGTCAACTGTTTTTCTGTTAACGGAGAAAGTTTTCTACACTTACGGTGTAGATCATTGTTCTCCCACACCTACGAGACGACCTTGCACAATTAGATAAACAGTACCAACAATGGCTTGTGCATTACATGACCATTCTTTGAAGACAGGCTTCTCAGTAAGGCTATGACGGCACTGTAGAGGCTATTCTGAACTCGATTCTTAAATAATGAAGACATTCACGAGAAAGAATGTGATGATGATTGTTTTCCCTTAAAGTTCAGATTTGTTGATACGTCTTCACGAAAATTAAAATGTTAACGATAATTTGTCAAATGTAGATCTAGGAGTTACGACAGTTAATATAAGCTGTGTTTAGATCTATAGCAAAAGACAATATTGTTATCTCCAAATTATTGTCGCTCAATTGTGATTATCATGAATAAAATACATCTTATGTTGATGACTGTGTTCACTAATCGTTTGTTATTGTTGCTTCAGCATTTGATATATATGAGTTAAAGTTTGTTTGACAGTTGCACAATTCTGTTTCAATAAATACTAACAGTTTTCAACTGTTAGTATATGGCTTCCACAACTGTTAGGCAAAGTCCATGTGCAACTGAGGGGGAGAAATTCGTCAACTGAGGGGGAGAAATGAGAACAGTTGTAAACACTAAACAACTGTTAATCTAAATAAATGATCAAACAAAAGGGAGTTAACTTTTAAATAACAGTTGTCACTTTTTATGAAAACAGCTTTAAAACTGTTAGTTTATTTTGTCCGTCAACTGTTAAGCTATTAAAGGGTGTTTTGGTCTTTGCAGAATTTTGGAAACTTTGAATTGCATTCAACATTCGAAACATATATAAGGCAATTCCCTCCTTACCAAGCAACTCACACGTCCAAAACGAACTTCGATCAGAAACAAACCCTAACTCTCAACAACTCTCAGCGATCGAAATCAAAATGTCTCCCCTTCCATTCGTTAAGGAACACAACATGCTCGCATATTTGTCCAAACCCAATCATCTCGGTGCTTTCCATGATGTGATTGACTACCTCTCACTCTCCACCCTCCACCATGCTCTTACTGTCAACCCCACCATTTACCTCTCTCATATTGATCAGTTCTGGAAAAATGCCTCACTAAGGGAAGAAAATGGAGTGAAATGGATCGACTCTATGGTGGATGATATCACTGTCTCCATCTCTGAAAGCATAATAAGCCAACAACTTCAACTGAATGATCAGGATGGTGAGTATTCTGATTCTGTATCACTTGAGTTTATTTATGCTGAACTTGTAAAGTTGGGGTATGAGGGCCCTAAGGGAAAGGGCACCTTCTACAAAGGGCAATTTTGCTCGCACTGGAAGTACATTATCCATACTCTCCAGCAGTGCATAAGCCCTAAGAGAACTGGCTGGAATGAATTTGGGAGCAACATTGCTCTCGCACTCATTTGTTTAGCCAACAACAGAGCTTTTAATTTCTCAAAAATGATCTTTAATGGAATGGTAAAGCATCTAGAAACCAAATATGGTCTCTTTTTGATGTACCCGCGATTTGTGCAAGTTTTGTTAAACTTTTTTATGCCAAATCTTAAAGCACACAAGAGGGTCCTAATTCCCTCTGCTCATGTGGCCTCCACATTGAGCAAGTTGATGGTTAATGGGAAGAATTTCTCAAGTGCCATAACTCCACCACTCTCTGCAATGGTGGAGTTTCTTTCAAGAAACAGAGCTGCCAGGGGTGAGCATGAAGCCCAACTTATTGCTACACCACCACCTCTGGAACCCACAGCTCAGGATACTCAAATTATCCCTTCTGCTTCCTTTGAACGAGCTACAACACAAGCCCCTGCACTAAAAATATTTCAAAAGAAGAGGAAAAGAACTGTTGGTGCTCCTTCCACCAAAGTTCATGAAACTGAAACTGTTAACCCTGCACAGGTGCATTCACCTGTGCAGAATATCGAAAGGGAACCCCTTGTGCTGTCTCCCAGGCACAATGAGGAGGTGATCACTCCATTAGAGGGTGATCATGTGGTTTTTGAGGCTGACCCTACTGTTGTATCCGCAAGGGGTGAACAGGACAGGGTTAACATAACTAAGACCTCAGCCACGGCAACAGAGGCTGGTCAAACAGTTTCTGGAAATCCCCAGTACCAAGAAAAGAGGGGTACTGGTGTGGAATCTCAATTGAGTGAACCACCAGTTTTATCTGTCAATGATATGTTAACAGTGGCAACACTGGCTGACATTGAGGCTAGAATGCAACACCAAGCAATGACGGATTCCAAATTTGCACCTTTCTTTGCTGCATATGTACAACTCAAAAAGAAGATTGCCTTACAAAACAAAAGGATTCTTCAACAAGACCAGCAAATCAAGGTTTTGACCAACAGTTTGAAGCATGCTAATAAGGTGCTAAAGCTGCATGATCAAGTACTACAACAGTTGACAGCTGCTGCAAGACCCCCTTCAACTGTTCCAATCAAAGAGGGGGAGAGTTCATTACCAACAATTGCTGAAGTGCCAGAACAAACAGCTGCAGTGGATGAACTAACAGTTGCACCCAGTGAATCAACAGTTGAAGAGAAGCTATCAGCGGTGGATAGAGTGCTGATTAATACAATAATTTTGTCTGGTGATTATCCAACAACTGAGGTTTACAAGTCATGGCCCAAGGTTAAACAAGAATATTTGGTGAAAGTGGGTGCTCAAATGCTGAACTGCAATGAATTCCAAATGAAACAAAAGATTGATGATGGATGGCTTTAGGGCAAATGTGCAAAGTTAAAACCTATTAAGCCAAAGCCTGGATTCAAAGGAATTCATATTGTAGAAAAGGTTGTTGAAAAGCCAGTACAAGAGGTACAAGGAAAGGGAAAGGAGATTGTTGTTGAGCTACCAAAGCTAAAATTAACAAAACAACAACAAGAAGAAAGGGATTTTGAGTGTGCTCAGAGGTTGGCTGCTGATCTTCAACAACAAGAACAGACTGATTTTGAAATAGCAAAGAAGCTAGCTGATGAGATCACAGCTCAGATTGATGAGGAGGAAAAACAAGAAAAGGCTGCTAAGGGAGTTAAGAGAAAAAGAATTGTGAAAAAGAAACAACCTCAACTTCCTAAGTCAGTAACTGAGAAGAAGTCTCAACCTCAACAATCCAAATCCCAAAAGTCCAAAGCTGTCCAACCAACTCAAACAGATCAAACCATCAAAGCTAAAATGGTTAAAACTATCATTCAAGATAGGCTCTTGGTCGATGTTGAAGAAGGTGTTAACAAGTTTGTAACAGAACATTTTGGCCAGAAGTCTCACATTAAAGAATAGAAGTTTGATGTTGTCCGGTTTGATACTGGGAAGGAAGGTATAATCATTGTAAGAGAGAATGATCAGATCGAACAGTTTTCAGGCTACTTACAAATGATGGATAGTATTACTAGGCGGGACATACAAGAATTGTATGAGTATGGAACAAGGCATTATGGAGGATATGAGCATCCTACAATTAAGATATTGATGAGACATTTGACAAGTATTTGCAACCCAAAGAAAATAATGTCAATACTGATGGCTGATGAAACTTTTCCAATTCAATCTGTTAAAGTGTATGCTAAGCCAAGGGTATACTCCATGGTAATGGGAAATGCAATTACTGAATGGTTTGACATGGATTTCATCGAACACGGTCAGATCAAGCTCCAATACTTATTGAAAGCCAAGTTCTATGGTCCAGCCAAAGTAAGGGATGAGCTAATTCAGAAGTTCAAAGATAGACTTGAATCCCTAAGATCAAAGAAAATGTAATTTTTCTATCTTTTGAATTTTTTATTATGACAGCTTGATTTTGCATTCAATGATAATTGTATTCTTTACTTATGTTAAATTTGTCTATGATTGAACCCTTAAAACAAACAACTTAATTGTATTGTTCAATACTTTAAGTTAGGGGGAGATTGTTGGGAAATTGGCTAAGTCATTGAAACTGTTATACATGCATAAATCAAAACTGTTAGGAATGTTTATGGATATTGGGAAAACAGTTCAAAACTGTTAGAAGAAGTGTTGAAGAAACAGTTTAGAACTGTTAGTGAAAATTGTGAAGACAGTTGTAACCAACAGTTGCTGTGAACTTCAAAGCTGTTATATAGAGTTCAGAACTGTTAGTACAAACTACTACAACTGTTTGAAGACCTTGAAGCCGAAGACTGTTAGAAGAACCAAGAACTGTTGTATTCATTAAACAGTTTCGGTTGAGCTAAATATGGAAAAACCCTATCTTTGAAGATATCTCGAAATACTTTGAAGATCATCAAGATTATCTCAGAAGATAGAAGATTACCTAACTGTCAGCAAATCAAGGAAGATCAAGAAGTATAAATGATAGATTAGAATTTATAATTTGTACGTACTCATTGATTAAGTTTTTGCATTCATTCTTCAAGTTGTAATTTGCTTTCAGAATAGTACTAAGCCTCTAAGTTTCTCGTTGAAACCTAAGAACAATCTGTGTTCTTCGTCTAACATAATAAGTTAGATTGGGAGTGAAGTTTGCTATTGTAATCATTCTCGTTGATTAATAAAATTACTATTTGATTGAATCTCTTTGTGTTCAAAACCTTCTTTAATCAATTAAGTGTGATTCCGCAACTTCTTAGTTGATTGTGATCATAGTTAAAGATTAACTTTTATTCAACTTTGATTTGTTATTCAAAAGTTAGTTCTTGTTATTTGATATAATCTATATCCGATCCTGACACATAGAGTGATGTCCCCAGCTCGGCTTCAAATGCCAAGGACAGGTACCTGATAAAAGGTACATGAAGATCCCTTATGACCTTCATCATTTGGACCCTGAGCTCGTTGAAGATGAGCTGTGGATAGTCTATGTTTCTTGCAAAGTACATGTTGTACAGCAGCTGCATCTCGAACTCGTTAACTTGGTACAGTCCTCCAACCTTAGTACCAAGTGAACGGATCACTGTGGACACCATAAAACCCCAACTGGTTGGAAAGGTGGCCTTTTTAATAACACCCTCAGTCTGTGAGTGACCCATCCTGGGTAGGACTAACCTTGCTACCAGCCTTGTCACAGCAGGCTCAAACTTATCGTGTCCAGGAAGACGAAGAATCTCCCTTAGCCTGTGAACCGTGAGAGTAATGGTCCTCTCTCCATTCAGCACGGTGCCCCTGATTTCGTTGTTGATTTGGTCGTAGATGCACGTATACCAAAATTCGAGCAAGTGCTGAGGAACCATATGTAGAGGTGCTCCAGTGAACGCAAAAGACAATGACATTTATGAATGTAATTGACCCATGGTTCGTATCCCCTGTTAATTTTGCGTTGAGGGATTGCCAAGCAGGCACGCTGATTGTTGATTTTGATCAGCGGTAATCCGTTGTTCTTGAACGCAGTACCCCTTACCATTCTATCACCGAGAACAAGAATGGTACCTTCCATCGTCGCAATTGCAGCTTACACTGAGTAACTGATTATGATTTCGCACTGAGCGATTTAGAATTCGCACTGAGCGATTTAGGGTTTTGAAATCGATGGAACAGAGAATTGCACTTAGCAAATTAGGTGAAAGGTATGTGAGAAGTCTAGAAGGTTGGAATGTAAGCGTAACCTTTTCTAATCCGAATGTGATCGGTATATATACCTTTCCGAGGAGAGAGAAAAGTTACCGTTAGAAATCCCTTTTTATCCGTTACGCCGTAAAATTTGATGTAACAGTAAACGGGTAGAACTCATCATCTTCCAACGGATACAAATGTAAAATAATATTATTGACTTACAATAAGATTATATACACTGATGTATTATACCTATACACAATTTAGTATAATACGCGATTTATGACTGACTCAAATACGCAGTAGTTATGAATTAATAACACCTAGTAATTAAAACATGAGTTTGGACACACCAAGCTGAGTAAACTAATTACTCAGTTTAACTTCAGCACTCAGCTTGATTCAAGCACTCAGCTTGAAATTGATACTCAGCTTGAGTAGAGCACACAGCTCATGGTTAATTACACTAAGTCAGTTTCGTCCGAGACTGATTCACACGAACATGTTAACCACACTGAGTAGTTAAAGAGTGTTCGGAACCGACCAAACTTGTGAACCAATCACATAGTGTGAGTTAAGCACATAGCTTAGACCCAATGACACTTAGTCATTTTGTTGGAGACTAACTCAAACTATATATTTTAACAACACTGACTAGTTAAAATGAATTTGGAATTTACCAAACGTGTGAACTCATTGTTCAGCTTGGCATAAAATTCAGAATATGAAGACTTATTCATAAACTGTGCACTCAGCTTAAGACACTTAGTCTTTGTCAAACTGAAAACTCAGAATCTAGACACTTAGCTAGGGGTTGAGCATACCCAATGCACTTAGCAGATACATAAACCTCTTTTCATCAAGGGGTTTAGTAAAGATATCTGCTAACTGGTCATCAGTGGAGATAAACTTTATATCAACTTTACCTTTTTCCACAATATCCCTGATAAATTGATGTCTAATTTCAATGTGCTTGGTTCTTGAGTGAAAGACCGGATTGTAAGTTATGGCTATAGCACTTTGGTTATCACAGAAGATAGGAGTTTTCTTGAAACTCATGCCAAAGTCTTGAAGCTGATGCTGCATCCATAGGATTTGAGCACAACAGCTTCCTGCTGCAACATATTCAGCTTCAGCAGTTGAAGTAGCCACTGAGTTCTGTTTCTTACTAGTCCAGCTTACTAACTTCCCACCAAGCAATTGACATCCTCCAGTTGTTGATTTTCTATCTAACTTGCTCCCATCATAGTCAGCATCTGAAAAACCAACTAACTCAAATCCAGAGTCCTTTGGATACCAAAGGCCTAGATTTGGTGTACCTTTAAGGTACCTAAAGATCCTTTTCACAGCTTGAAGATGTGATTCTTTAGGATCTGCCTGATATCTTGCACAAACACATGTAGCAAACATAATATCAGGTCTACTAGCTGTCAAATAAAGTAATGAACCAATCATCCTCTATAGGTAGACTGACACACAGATTTACCATCTGAGTCTTTACTCAGCTTGACAGCTGGTGACATGGGTGTTTTCATGGTTGAACTTGAATCAAATCCATATTTCTTTATCAAGACAAGAACATACTTGCTTTGATTGATGAATATTCCATCAGGCTTTTGTTGAATCTGTAAGCCTAGGAAATAAGTCATCTCACCTATCATACTCATCTTGTACTTTTGTGACATTATCTTGGAGAACCATTCACACAGAGATTCATTAGTAGAACCAAAGATAATGTCATCCACATAGATTTGTACAAGAATCACCTGCCCTTTACTCTTTTTAATGAAGAGTGTCTTATCTATACTACCTTTGGTGAAATCCATTGATAATAGATAAGTGGACAGTGTATCATACCAAGCTCGTGGAGCTTGTTTAAGACCATACAAAGCCTTGTCCAACTTATAGACATGATGTGGAAACTTTGAACTGACAAAGCCAGGAGGTTGTTTCACATAGACTTCCTCCTGAAGTGTTCCATTTAGGAATGCACTCTTCACATCCATTTGATAGACTTTGAAGTCTTTGTATGCTGCATAAGCTAAGAACAACCTTATGGCTTCAATTCTAGCAATAGGGGCAAAGGTTTCATCATAATCAATTCCTTCTTCTTGCTTATACCCTTGTGCTACCAGCCTGGCTTTGTTCCTAACTATCACTCCATCCTTGTCCATTTTATTTCTATCGACCCACTTAGTGCCTATAATTGAGTGATCTTTGGGGGCAGGGACAAGTTTCCAGACTTTGTTTCTCTTAAATTCATTCAATTCCTCTTGCATAGCATCAATCCAATCCTCATCTTCTAAGGCTTCCTCAGTCTTCTTAGGTTCCATTTGAGACAGAAAACCAAAGTGTGTAGCATAGTTAGCTGTAGCCTTTGATCTGGTCATGACCCTTTCTTGGACATTTCCAATGATTTGATCTTGAGGATAAGCTTTGAGGAATTTGAATGTTGTAGTTGGAGAATCTGGTTATGAATCTGAGTGGTGTGAAGAAGTCTGAGATGAACACACATCCTCAATCTCAACAGCAGCGTTGTCAACAGACTGATGATCACTGAGATTCTCAGTTTGAGTGACTTCAGCTCCAAAAGGATTGACGAACTCATCATCTTTCTCAGCTTGAGAGTCCTTTGGAGTTTGTGATGATTTCTTTGATGAACACACATCATCATCACTATCATCTCCTATGACATACATAGGATTGATAAGTTGGCTTCCTTAGGCCTTTCAAGCTCACTCAGACTAACCAAGTCAGCTTGACTTTTATCTTGATCAAAACTATCTTCATCAAATGAGACATGAATTGATTCTTCTATGGCCTTTCTCCTTGTATTATATATTCTATAATATTTGGAGACTGAGGAATAAGCAACAAATATTCCATGATCAGCTTTGGGTTCCAACTTATGGAGCTGATATCTTTGATTCAGCACGTAGCATTTTGAACCAAAGATATGGAAATAACCTATATTGGGCTTTCTAGACTTATACATTTCATATAAAGTCTTTCCATGTCTTTTGACAATGATTGACCTATTCTGGGTATAGCAGGCTGTATTAACAGCTTCATCCCAGAAATATAGTTTCAATCCTGCCTCACATACCATTGTTCTAGTAGCCTCAATTAAGGTTCTATTTCTCCTTTCAGCAACTCCATTTTGTTGTGGAGTTCTGACAGATGAGAAATTTTGTAATATTCCTTTTTGTTCATAGAAGCTTTCAAGGGTTGAGTTTCTGAACTCAGTCCCATGGTCACTTCTAAGTTGTTTTATGGACAAACCTTTTTGCAACTCTTCCTTTTTGATGAAACTAATTATCTCCAGGGCAGCCTCAATTTTGGCTTTAAGGAATATTACCCAGGTAAATCGTGAGAACTCATCTACTATCACCGGTGTGTACTTCTTGCCACTTAGGCTTGGAGTACTTATGGGTCCAAACAGATCCATATGCAACATATGCAGTGGTTATGTTATTGAAAAGCTTTGCTTTGATTTAAAGGACCCTTTATGGTGTTTCCCTTGTTCACAAGCTGAGCACAATTTGTCTTTGACAAATGTGATCTTTTGTAATCCAGAGACTAACTCTTTATTGGACAGCATATTTATATTTTTAAAATTTAAATGAGATAAACGTTTATGCCATAACCAACTCAGCTCAGGAACAGAATGGGAATACAAGCAGGTTTCAGTATTAGGATTAGCAGAGTTAAGATCAAGTAGATACACATCTCTTTCTCTTTTAGCTATTAATACAGGCTTTCCCTTTGCATTATAAGTTGTTCCTCCTTTCTTCCTAAGAGTAACAACATTGTCTTCATCACACAATTGACTGATACTAATCAAGTTGTGTTTGAGACCTTTGACATGTGTAACTCTCTGGAAAGTGACTTTGCCAGCTTGCATCTTCCCATAGCCTTTAGTTCTTCCATGGGAGTTGTCTCCAAATGTTACTTTAGGACCTTTATCTTTTTGGAAATCACTGAGAAGTCCTTTCCACCCGGTCATGTGCCTTGAGCATCCACTATCCAAGTACCATTTACTTGAACCCTGCACATGATATGAAAGCTAAACACATTAGTTTTGCTTGGGAACCCACATCTTGGTGGGTTCAGATGAGGAGCACTTAGCATCTTCATATTGTTGAACTGGCTGTTCAGCTTGAGCAGGAACCGAGTCCTGTGTAGGATGATCAGTTTGTTCTTGTTCAGGCCTTGAGATTTCAGCATCACAGTCTTTAGCCTCATGACCTCTACTTCTGCACTTGTAGCATCTCCTTCTTCCAATAATGACAGGAGGTAGAGTGTCTAACAATCCTTGTGAGAATTTGCTCTCAGTTTTAGGATTGTATGTGGTGGATAACTTTTCAACTTTCTTTACAAGCTAATTCACCTGATGATCACTGACTTTGGACTTACCTTTTTTAGGTCTATGTTTGTTATCCTTTTGATAAGAAGTTTGACTAACAATCTTCTTTTCCATGACTTTGGACTTACCTTTGTCATGACTGCTGGACTTACAAGTTTCAACAGGTTTGGACTTACCACTGTTGATCTTCTTGGGCTTACCAAGATCAACAACTTTGGACTTACCATTGTCGTGTTTTGACCTCTGACTTACAGTGGTCTTTCTGTTCTTGTAACTTCTCTCTGAGCCAGAAAGAGAATTTTATCTTTTGAAAGGATTTGGATTAAGCCTTTCTATGACTGAAGTTCTTTGAACAGACTGAGTGCCTAATCTGTCCAGCACAGACTTACCATGCTGTTTTGATGTTGAGCACTCATTCCCATGATCACTAGCTTTCACAAACATATTGTATTTCAAGTTTAGATCATGTCTTTTCCCTGAGGCTGACTTCTGAGACTCAATCAGTTGTTTATCCTTCTCAGAGTCTGTACTTGTTATCTCATCATCAGCTACATAAGCTGCTGTTTGATAGTTACCTCCAAGTACAGCTTGTACCTGTTTGGGAATTTGTTGGTTTATACACTTTTCAACAAGCTTTGATGACTTACACCAAGACTCAGTAACCTTTTGAGGTTGGTCAGCTTTGTCTTTAGCTTCCTGAAGTTCTTCACTTAGAAGTTTGTTAATGTGTCTTTGGCATTCCAGATCACATTGTGCTTTCTTACCAACATCAAAGAGAGATTTATTTTCCTTAATCTCATCATTCAGTTTTGCTATTTCAGCTTTGAGGTCAATTTGAGACTTAAGGATGGTCTTGAAATCATTTAGCAGATAATCAAAAGTAAGACATTTCTCCTCATCTGTGTAAGAGTAGAAATTACTGACCTTGTACATGGAAGCAGGATCCCAATCACTAAGCTTGCTGTTTTCCTCAGCTTCCTTCATGTCAGCTTCAAAGATTGATTCGGACTGACCATAATCAACCTCATCTAGTTCTAACTCTTCATCTTCTTGAGCCATAAGACATACATCATCATCTGAGGTGGATGATTCTGTATCCCAGGTTTCAACATATAATCCTTTTGCACTGGGTTTGTCTTCTGGCTTTCCTTTATTGAGCTAAGTATATTTCTTCTTGTATTTGTCAGCTCTGTAAGCATTCTTATCAACAACTGATGTTGATTCTACCTTCTTCGATCTGCACTCAGCAGCAATATGTCCCTTCTTCTGACAGTTAAAGCACACAACATTCTTGGGATCAAAGGAACTCTTCCCTTTGCCCCTGTCAGATCTTCCTCTTCCCCTCTGAGCTCTTCTCAATCTTCTAGCTAACATAGCCATTTGCTCAGTTTTGATCTGAACATCATCAGAATCATCTGAGTCTGAGTCTGAGTGGTCAGCTTGAGATTCTGACTCAGTCTCAGATTCAACAACTAGTGCCTTGGAACTTTTCTTCTTTTTCTGTGCAACCAATGCAACTTCAGTTTTATCCAAGGACTCCTTGAGTTGTTGTTGAGAAGCTCTCTTGTGTTCAGTTATCTTTCATGATTTAGCAGAAACCCATAAATGGACTGTAGGTTATACACATGCAGTGTTCCTCCAGCCCTCAATGTTGTGGTTACTTCATTAAACCTTTCTGGTAACACATCCAGAAACTTTAGCACGAGTTCAGCTTCATCTTTCTTTACACCCACATTTAGGAGGTCATTTATCAAGCAGTGAAACCTTGTGAACAAATCTGACAAGGTTTCATTCTTCTTCGAAAAGAAGTTTTCATATGATCTATTCAAGTGATTCTTCTTTTGCTGCTTGACCAGATCTGTGCCCTCATATGTGACACTCAGCGTATCCCAGATATCCTTTGCAGATTGACACCCAGTCACAGTGCGTAGGATTTCATTAGTCAGGGAATTAGCTAGAACACTTTTTGCCTTGTCATCCAGATTAAAGAGTTTCCTGTCTTCATCAGTCCAGGATGCAGTAGGCTTTCTTGTTTCCTTTTCAGTTCTGCCAGGAGACGTATCACTGAAAGTAGAAGGAATCTTGGGGATGATTGGTCCTTTTGTGATAACATCCGACATACGGTTGTCAATGGACTTAAGAAAAAGCATGGCTCTGAACTTTCACATAGGATAGTCAGATCCATCAAATATGGGGCAGCCTTTGGAAGACATCTGAGGAAAGTTTGATGGAGTATTGTTTGTCGACATTTCAATCTTTCTCAGAATCTTATACTTTCAACTTATGAAATTGTTCAGCCTGCTCTGATACCAGTTGTTGGTCCCTTAGTGAGAATAACAATAAGCAAAAGTGTGTAGAAGTGGGGTTGAATAAACTTTCTACGGAAATTGAACAAATCAAATAAAAGTGTTACACACAGTAAAATCAAATCACAATCTATCAAATGCTTTTATTAATATGAAGATGATTACACTGCTCTGAATAAGAAGATGATTACAATAACTATCAAGTAAGCAACTCTTGATATATAATCACCTAATATAAATCTCTCAATCTCTCAAACTTAGCTATCTATAATCAACTTATGATTATAGATACTGACGACTCTCTAAACAGGATTTACACAGATTGAATCAACTTATGATTACTTACCAATATCACAATCGAATTATCTTTGGCAATCTGTGAGTTTCTTGATCACGTTGAACTTACAAACAATGATTCAATAATTCGTAACACATACGATGAGGTGAGGTTTTCTTGGCTCTGTTGACTTGCAAAATTGCAGTTCAAGTTGTTCAAGTCGTATTGAATTGTTCCTCTAAACTTATCAGGATGAGAAGTATTTATAATCCTGTTCTACGGTTCCTAACAAACTGGACAAAACCTAATTTGCTAACTAACTATCGGATGACTCAGGATCTTGAATCTTCTTATCTTGAGTCTTCAATCTTCAATCTTGATTCTGAAGTCTTCTTATCCTTTCCGTAGATTTAGAGAGAGATAAAGATGAATTTAAAACATATTTAAATTATCTTTAAACTGACTTCTTATTTCGGGCTGAGCTACTCAGCTTGAAACTCATCAAGCTGAGTTCTTCGAGAACACACTCGAAAACGTACATGAACTAACATGTGTATTGATAAACTCATCCTTAGAAGTCTAACTAGTTAACTAAAACATATTTAGTAACTCTGTCGAGCTGACTCTGCTTTTGAGCTGAGTCACTCAGCTTGAAACACATCAAGCTGAATACTCGATATATACCTTATGTTACATACACAACTTATTAAGCATATTAATAATCTAACTAAGGTATGTTATAAACTGGTCGAACATATGCTCAGTTTATATTCAGTTTATACTCAGTCTGAATCACTATAAGTGTTCAGTCTGATTAAGCTTCATAATTCTGTTTCAGTTATATGTAGAACACATCTTACAAGCTTAACTTTGTCTCATCAAATCTAAACTGATGAGATCATTTTCCCAATAGCTTCATCACTTGATTACAAGTCATCAATTAGTATCAGAGCCAAACTTGTTTGATTGGCTCTTGATTGTTCCGAAATTTTGTTCAAAATCGAAGATCCAACATCGAAAATATTGTTGCAACTACGAAGGTACTGTTCATCGAGGATATGGCTTGATTTCGATCGGTTTTGCTACAGTTTATGTTCGATTGTGAAGGGTAAAGCCATTGAGGTAAAAATCGATCAATATTACACTGTTTTTTATTGGAAAAATGAAGATCTGAATTTCTTTCTCGTGTTTGACGGAAATTCAGTATTTTCGAAGCTACTGTGCATAGCTCGAATCATCACATATTCGAGTTGATTGCTACTTATTCAAATCGGTTTCTGTTTTATAAGTATTCTCGAGTTAATTGAAATCACAACAACAACAACATGACCCAATCCCGCAGGCGGGGTATGGGCAGGTAGAAATGTAGACAATCATACTCCCACTAATGTAGGGAGATTGGTTATGCAGTGGACCTCCGGCCTTGGTAAAAAGAACACTAAATAAAAATAAAATAAAATCAATAAATACATTAAAAAGGTAAATTAAAAACAACAAGAAACGCAGTAAGGAGAAAAGTACTAAACATAGTAATCAGAAAGTAAATAGTGAGAGTAAAAAAAGAAAACAAACGTAGATACTAAATAAATCCTCTCCAAAAAAATATATACAAAAATAATAATAATAAAAAATAAATAAATAAAAAGAGTTAGATCCTTGATGCGATTAGCAAAAGCATTTAAAATTGTAATTCGGTTTTAAACTAGAAATGGCTAGCTCACAACATGGCAGTGTACCAATCGTTTGTTAGTATAGCAAAGATAAGACCGGGTTGTCGATTTGAGGGAACGGTTGTTAAACTTCAATACTATGATATTGGTTAATTCATAGTCTTTTGAAAGATTTTGGATTTTTAAAAGTAATTAACTGAACATAAAGCAAACACTACGCAATAACCAAACAAGAGAACGAGCAATTAATGAAGTAATTGATATGATGAGAGTGCTTGCTTAGATAGAATCCTCCTAACTTGTAGTAGCAATGATCTAGATGTGCAATGGCTTTGATGAAACACTTAATGGGATCACAATGTGCATAGTCTCTTTGGTCAAGAAGACTACAACTATGCCAATGGTACTAAGCCCCAATATCAAGTATCGGTCAACGTTGACATCAAGAAGTATTCCCACTTTAAACAATATAAATAACCCAAATGGCATTCAACTAATCTAATTGATTGAAATATGAATACTAATGATTACTAGTGATTATAAACACCTAGCACATAGTATCGGTCAACATGTGTGTTAGAATCATAACCCCAAATAACCATATATATTCATGCCAAACAACAAGTATCGGTCAACATTGATTTGCTTGTAACTAGTGTTATTGGATCAAAAACCCCAAGTTAAAACTTGACTTCAACCTATTTAGTTCAAATATTGGTTGTCACAAATGTTCAAGAAACACTAATGCATAAACAATCCAAAACATGAAGTTTTGATTCAACATCCAAGTTAGAATCATTCACAAATCAAGCTAAACCAAGAATCAAGATCAACATAACAATATTCAACCAATTTAAGAAAAGTCAAAAACCCTAGTTCGCTATTTCATCAAAAACCCTAAATCTAACCAACTACAAAGTTAGGGTTCTTCAAATCTAAGCAAAGACAAAGTAAATTTAGCTCATAGTAACTAATAAATCATAAATCCAAAACAATTTCATGTCTAGGCTCATGATTCAAGAGTTTACAAAATTTTAGAGATACCAAACCCAAGAACAAGATGAAAATGAAGATGAAGATGATGATCTTGATGATGTGTGGATGGAATGGTGTAAGAATCTTCAAATCTTCTTGAGTTTCTCTTCAAAATCGCCTATATTGCTCCTAAAATCGCCTTTGTCTCTCTCCTTAGGGTTCTTGAACAAAAATGTGGAGCTCTCTGTATTTCTCTCTGTTTCCACGATTTAAATGGTTTAGGCAGCTGTCGAGGTTGCGAGCAGGCAGCGAGGAGGTAGTGACTGTGTTGAGTTCAAGGTCTGCGACTTGTTTAGTTCATTCAGCCCTCAAGGCCATGACAAGACTACGAGCATGTGGCGACCAAATGATACAAAATTCCAGTAGCTACTAGAATTAAAAGAGGATGTGTCGTGACTTTCCTCATGGGTGTAATCACCTAGTGACTTGCAATCGAGGGCACGTAGATACTGCGACAAGGTCTCGACAAAGACTTGAGAATTTTATATATTTTTCTTCCATTTAGCTCCAAATTTTCTCCAAAATCTTCCATCTCGGGTCTACCTCCAAATAAACACAATTAAGCTTTTAAGTGCCTAAAATTAATAAATTTGCTCGTCAAATCGACTTTAATGAAAGGATATTAATCTAGAATACATGTATAAATATGAACATATCAAACATCCCACACTTAAGCTTTGCTTGTCCTCAAGCAAAATCCAAAATGAAATATCTTACTTAGCCAATTTCAACGTAAATACACTCTTATGTATAAGATCATGCCACCAAGTTGCAATGAAAGAATATAACCAAAGGACGAGAACATACTTTCACTTGAAAATCATATGACTTTGGCTACTTTCTAACAAAGAATTCATTTATAAAACAAAAGAATAACTCCTTTCCATGAAGAACAAATAAAGCCAAATCATAAGTTTTGATAAGTAATTTGCCTCTACGTTAGAAATCATTATCATGCAAAGTTTAGATTTCAAACGGGCCATGCAAATATTTGTGTACTGCTTTTTTTTCTTTTTCTATATTGAACTTTTCACCCCTATAAAAATCATTGTAGCCACACTTCAAACTTACTAAGACCTTGGTTTCAAATGATAATCAATGAAAACATACTTTAAGCTAATAAACCCCATAGAGAAAAACCCCCTAACTCAAGGGATCTTGTAGGCGACGGCCGTTTATTTCACCTCAAATTTGCTCTTGTAACACGCATAAAGCTAATAAGCATCCAAAGACTGCGGGCTCTAATATACAAGGCTTGTGAGAAACTCACTTATTATAATATACATGGGGTTTTGTTTGGGGTCTAACAGCCTTGGATATAAATCATTTCTATGCAGTCACGAGAGCTTTTACATGTGAAAATAAACTAATAATAATAATTTTTTTCCAAAAAAAAAACCATCGCCTCTCACCCTATATCTATTAGGAGTCGGCAATGCCTAATTATTAAGTTCAAAAAGTTTCCTCACTAAGGGTAGATTAACATCGAGTACGGAAACCTTAGACCTTTCTATTTAAAGTGTGGATTTAGTAAAAGGGGTAAAAAGCCCCAAATATTACACATGAAATGGAAATAAAATTTCACTTATTCTTTGAAAGTTAAAAATTGCATGATTCTATCACTTTTCGTATTTGCATAAAACCTCGATAAAATGGGCAAATCAACTTTAAATTGAATTACTTTCTGATTCTCAAATGTACGCCTTCCAACATTCATAAGAAAAAAAAAACTCAACATGCTCGTCCAATCACATTAACTCAGTTACGCAACAATAGTGACATTTGAAAAAAAAAATTTAAAAATTTGGCTAAAAAGGTATTCTAAGCATGCTTTCTGTAAATGACTAACGGACAAGCAACGAGAACCCAAAAAATTCATACCCCTATCCCACACTTAAAGATGAACATTGTCCTCAATGTTCAATGCTCATTAACATTAATACGCAGTGGAAAATATAAAGGGTACGAAGGATAGGAACCGAAACCCCTCATGGAAGATAATAAGCCAAGACCAAGTCCAAAATAATAAGGCTAACGCGAGTTGTAGCCTCCATATGCAATCAGCCCCAAAAGAAGACACAAGCCAGGTCTCAAGTCCACTGGTCCAAATTCGTCCATGAAGCTGTGGGGCTGAAGTAGTATTCAGGTATGTGCTTATCTCACGGCTGGACTCGGTAACATTCATATTAGAGGCAAGAATCACCTGATTTGAACTATGAAATAGAATTGTTTCTATATTGTTGAGAACCTGATTTGAAGATTAGTTCTAAAGAAAATCCAAGGCTAGACTGTTAAGATTCGTTTGTTGCGTGTCTGTTCCATATGTGCGGCGGCTGCTAACAGTCGGGAGGCAGGGTTTCGCGACAGAGAGAAGGGCAGCGACTAGGGTTGGGTGAGATGGAGTTCTCGGAGCTACCTTGGGTGTCGTGTGATGGCGAGGATTGTAGTGGTGGGCAGGTGACACCCGCTGTGTGCTTCCCGACTAGGGTTGCAGGTTGTTAGGAGTGTGACGGTTTTATTAGAGGTTGTGAGTAGCAATCGCACGACAGATGAGATCAGCGATCGCGGTGTGAGGTGCGACAGATAGCGAGGGTGCGAGTGAAGGTGGGGTGGGATTCGAAGATGTGTCGCAGGTTGTGAGAGAGATGTGAGCAGAGAGCGATAGAAATCGAGTGAGAGATGTGTTTCGACAGATGTTGGGGTCGTAGGGTGTGAGGGTTTTAGAATAGGGTGTGACCGAGAGGAAGGAGGGGGTCACGAGTTAAATTTCAAATAGATTTGTCATTTAGTGTTGTGGGTGTAACGGTTTTTTGTCGCAGGTGTGAGTTCTTTTTCTAAGGAACAACTTTGTTCACCTGTCGTGGTCTTGAGCAGGTTGCGAGCAACATGCGACTAAAGGTTCTTAAATTCCAATAGCTACTGGAATTTTAGCAAGTTTGCTCACGCCTAGCTCGTGGTCTCGACCAACCCGCGACAAATCCAACTTTCTTTTTGCAGTGAAATTCATATCTCACACTTAATTTGAACACATAGTTTGACTTTTTCACATCGAAACAACACCGAATCTCAAAGACGACAAACACAACAATAAAACTAAATCTAAACTAAAAACGACCTAAGCAAACAACAACTACAAAAACGAAAAAACTAAACAAAATAGAGAATATGTACGAAGCGGATTACCTTTTTGAACGGGCTTGTTTTTGATAAAGTCGCAAGCTTGACTAACCATGAAATTTTACTTACCTTGTGGATGGAAGTTGAGAGTGTCCTCAACTTTCTTGTCAAACGATCCTCCATAATAGTGCTTGAGACGATGTCCATTCACCTTGAAATTTCCGATGGGTGTGCTAACTCAATTGTCCCATATGGAAACATTTGAGTTATAGTGAACGGACCCGACCACTTTGATTTTAACTTACCGCCAAAAAGACGGAGTCTTGAATTATACAGTAAAACGCTATCTCCAACACGGAATTCTTTCGGCCTCAACTTTTGATCATGAAATTTCTTTGTTCTTTACTTGTAAATTCTATGATTTTCATAAGCATCCTCTCTAATCTCCTCTAACTCGTGCAACTGCAAATAACGTAGATGGCAAGCCTTGCCATATACCAGCCGGTATGGTGTACTACCAATGGGGGTTTTAAAAGCCGTTCTAAAAGCCCAAAGAGCGTCATTCAACTTTTCAGCCCAATCTTTTCTATTTTTCCCCACAGTGGTTTCCAATTCGTTTAAGTCCCCGGTTGGCGACTTCTACTTGATCACTCGTCTGTGGGTGGTAGAAATTGCAAACTTATGAGTTACCCCATATTTTTGTAAATATTTTTCCAATTGATGGTTTGAAAAATGGGTTCCACGATCACTTATTAAAGCCTTTGGGATACCAAATCGTGAAAACAATTTTTTAAGAAACCTTACCACCACACGAGCATCATTTGTAGGTAGGGCTTGTGCCTCTACCCATTTCGACACATAATCCACCGCAACTAAAATATACTTGTTACCATGCGAAGGTGGAAATGGACCCATAAAGTCGATGCCCCACACATCAAATATTTCGCATACTTGAATTGACGTTTGGAGCATCTCATCTTTCTTTGAGATGTTTCCTTGCCTTTGGCAAGCATCACATGATTTTTTCAAATTGATGTGCATCTTTAAAAATGGTTGGCCAATAAAACCCGGAATCAAAAACTTTTTTAGCCATTTGGCTTGGTCCATAATGGCCTCCCGTTGGTCTGTTGTGGCATTGAGTGAGAATTTCTATGGCTTCTTTTCCTGAAACACATCGTCTAATTAAACGATCCGCGCATACACGGAAGAGGAAAGGGTCATCCCAAAAGTAGTTTTTCAAATCGGTGAAAAACTTGTCGACTTCTCCAACTAGGTAGTTGGCAAAATCGTTTTTGTTGATGTGTTAGACCCTTTACAAGAACCCTCCAACTAGGTAGTTGGCAAAATCGGCGAACCATGGTGATTCATCTTCCTTGTGGATTTCCATTAAAATTTCATCGGGAAATTTCTCTTTAATCTCACTTTCATATAATCGGCCCAAGTGAGTTTTCTCCAATCTGCTAAGGTGATCCGCGGCTAGATTCTCCACTCCTTTTTTATCTTTGATTTCGATATCAAATTCTTGTAAGAGGAGTATCCAACGAATCAACCTTGGCTTTGCATCTTGTTTGCTAAAAAGGTATTTCAAAGCCGAATGGTTGGTGAAGACCACCGTTTTTGAAAGTACAAGATAAGAATGAAATTTGTCAAATGCAAAGACCACGACAAGTAAATCTTTTTCGGTTGTTGTGTAGTTTTCTTGGGCATCCGATAGAGTTTTACTTGCGTAGTAAATAGGTTGGAACCGATTGTTTCGATGTTGGCCTAAAACCGAACCCACCGCAAAGTCATTTGTATCGCACATTAGTTCGAATGGTAATCCCCAATCGGGAGATACCATGATGGGCGCGTGCATGAGTTAGTCTTTTAAAACATTGAAAGCATCAAGGCACTCATCGGTAAAGAGAAATGGAGTATCTTTCTCAAGAAGGTGAGTTAAGGGCCGTGATATTTTGGAGAAATCTTTTATGAATCGGCGGTAGAAACCCGCCTGACCTAAAAAGCTTCTTATTGGCTTGACCGAAGTTGAAGGTGGGAGCTTTGAGATAGTATCAACTTTTTCCTTGTGGACTTCTAACCCCCGTTTTGAGATTTTGTGGCCAAGAACAATACCTTCCTTAACCATGAAATGACACTTTTCCCAATTGAGAACCAAATTGGATTCCTCACATCGAGTAAGCATCTTCTCAAGGTTTTGGAGACAAGTACCGAAAGAACCTCCAAATACGGAGAAATCATCCATAAAAACCTCCATACATTGCTCCACCATGTCATGGAAAATGGCCAACATGCATCTTTGGAATGTGGCCGGGGCATTGCTTAAACCAAAAGGCATTCGGCTATATGCAAATGTCCCGTATGGACAAGTAAAGTGGTTTTCTCTTGATCTTTGGGGTCGATTGGTATTTGAAAGTAGCCTGAGAAACTGTCTAGAAAACAATAATACTCATTTCCCGACAATCTCTCTAGCATTTGATCAATGAACGGGATGGGGAAATGGTCCTTTCGAGTTGCATCATTAAGTTTGCGATATTCAATGCAAAATCTCCAACCCATGACCGTTCTTGTTGGAATGATTTCATTCTTTTCATTCATAACAATGGTCATTCCACCTTTCTTTGGTACAACTTGTACCGGGCTTACCCATGGAGAATCGGAAATAGGATAAATCAATCCCGAGTCAAGAAGTTTAATAACATCATTCTTGACTACTTCTTGGATCTTGGGATTAATTCTTCGTTGATTTTGAATTGATGGTTTAAAGTCATACGTCATGAGAATTTTATGGGTACAATAACTAGGATTGATACCTTTAATATCGGATATTTTCCAAGCAATTGCTCGCTTATGAGACTTCAACACATCAATCAATTTTAGCTTTTCCTCACTTGACAGATCCTTAGAGATGATAACAAGAAATTTAGAGGTGCCATCAAGATAAGCATATTCAAGGTGAGATGGAAACTCTTTGACTTCAAGGATGGGAGGATCTTCAATAGAGGTGGTTAACTTTTGACATTCATCTTTTCTAAGTTCTTGGAATTTTTCAATTGATGGAGATGGGTCATTAGCTAACAAAGTTTCTAATTCTTCAAGATCTTTTTACGGATCAAAATTTAACTCATCAAATCCCATGGACAAGGATTCTATAAGATCAATTTCTAGGAAGTCCTTGAAACGAGCTAAACTTGGACACGTAACGTTTTGAGAAACGAACGGGTTAAGCAAACAATCATCTCCATTGTGCATGAAGATTAAATCAATAAAGCATAAAGACTCATCATCAGTGGGATGATGCTTCATTGACTTATTAATATCAAAGATAACCTCATCATTACCTACTCTTAATGTAAGTTTTTTGTTGAATACATCTATGAGTGCTTCATAAGTGGCTAAGAAGGGTCACCCAAGAATGAGAGGTACCTTAGTATCCTCATCCATGTTAAGGATGACGAAGTCAACGGGAAAGATAAATTTATCAACCTTAACAAGCATGTTCTCAACAATCCCATGAGGGTACTTCACTGACCGATCGACTAACTGGATGCTCATTCGTGTTGGTTTAGGTTCCTCCAAATTCAACTTAGCATATAAAGAATAAGGCATCAAATTTATGCTAGCACCAAGATTGGCAAGGGCATTACTAACTTGCATATCGCAAATAAGGCATGTAATGGTAAACCTACCCGGATCATCTAGCTTTGGAGGAAGCTTGTTTTGAAGAACCAACGAGCATTCGGCACTTATGTTCACCAAAGAAATGTCTTCAAGCTTCCTCTTGTTGGTCAAGAGGTCCTTGAAGAATTTGGCATTTGGGCATTTGAGCAATCGCCTCAACAAAGGGGATGTTGATGTGCAATTGCTTGAGCATATACAAGAATTTACCATATTGTTCCTCGTTTTTGTCTTTCTTCAACCTATTTGGGTAGCGAAGAGGAGGTTGATGTGGGTTAACTTGAGATTGAACCGGAGGTGGGACATGTACGGTACTTGGTGAGCTTGAAGGTTGCACCTCATCCATTCAAGTCTCTGGTTGCTTCTCATTTTGGACATTGGATGGTGGAGGAGGAAGTTTCGGTTCAACCGATTTTCCACTCCTTGTAACTACCATATTTGCTTCCGCATTGGGGTTAGGCACGATGTTGCTAGAAAGCGTACCTTGTTGCCTTTCGGAGAGCATTTTGTCTATGTCCCCAGCCTGACTTTCAAGCCCATGTATGGCCGCTTGATGATTCCTCATGAGGGCTTCTTGTTGATTTTGCCACTCAAGAGTTTGTTTGTTTATGGTGGTGTGACCCGCTACGAATTTCTTTAGCAAATATTCTAAACCGGGTGAGGAAGATTGTGATGGATTAGGTTAGATTGGAGTAGATGGTTGAGCTTGTCTTTAGGGTTCATTTCGATTGTATGGTTGTTGTTGGTATGGAATGTTTTGTTGGTATTGGCGGTTTGGTTGTTGGTAATTATGGTTTTGTTGGAAGCCTTGTTAAAAATCCGTTGGTTTCAAGTAATTATTAGACTTGTAACTCAAATTGTTTGGGTTGATTTGGGGTTTAAAGTAGTATTTTTCAGGTTCACCACCAAAATCACCTGATGAAACATAAGCATCTTCTTGGGGTGCATAAGTACTTCCTATTTGACACTCATGAGTCATGTGGGAGCCAATACAAAGTTCACAAGCACCTTGCATTGAATGAACGGGATAAGGGTTTTGAGTTTGGTGAATGTTATCGAACTTGTTGGAAAGATCTTTCATTTGAGTGCGAATAGCGGCAATGGCATCCGATTGATCCGTGCTAGCACTAACCACAACTCTTGGCTTTGAAACATTCCAAGAATAATGATGCATAGCCATGTTTTCAATTAGCTCAAAGCTTTCACGCGGTGTTTTGGTCATAAGATTACCACCCGCGGCCGCATCAATGGTTGGACGGGTCACAAGAGTCAACTCATTATAGAAAGTTTGGATTTGATGGACATCGGTCAAACCATGTTGTGGACACTTTTTAAGCATTTCCTTATACCTTTCCCAAGCCTCATAAAGTGATTCATCATGTCTTTGGGCAAAGGTAAATATATCATTCCTCAACTTGGTAGTTTTGGAAGGAGGGAAATACTTAGTAAGAAATTTATTGACCATTTCATCCCATGAGCGTATGGAGTTGGTTGGTAAAGAATCGAACCAATTCGTTGCCTTAGTTGAAAGAGAGAATGGGAAGAGGTAAAGGCGGATTACCACATAAGGGACTCCATTGACCTTAACGGTATAAGACAAACTTAAGAATTTCCTAAGGTGAGCATTTGGGTCATCATCGGGAAACCCATTGAATTGGCACGAGTTTTAAACCAATTGAATCAAATTTGGCTTGATTTCAAAATTGTTAGCTTGAAAAGTTGGGAATTGAATGCACCCACTTGTACCCTCGGCGGTGGGTTTAGTGAGTTCAAGCATAGAACGTTGATCCTCCGCCATGAGCGAAATAGGATCTTCCTCTTGTTCGGGATTTTGGTCTAGCTCTTGACCGTGGTTCAAATTAATAAATGGATAAGGGTTATTTTCATATAACAAGGTTTGATCTCTAGTACGACGCCTCAAGACTCTTTCCGGGTCGAAAACAGGACTTGCAAGGTCACTAAAAGAAGATCGGGTCATGCACTACGAGACAACACCCGAAATAGAAAAATGTTAGATAATAGCGAAGTAATCAACTCAAAAGGTGTTTGTGTGTGTTATTAGTTCTCTCTCGGTTTTCTCTCTACACATACGATCGTCATTGTTATTCAAAGCTTCATCACTTGATTACAAGTCATAAATTGGTATCAGAGCCAAACTTGTTTGATGGGCTCTTGATTGTTCCAAAATTTTGTTCAAAATCGAAGATCCAACATCGAAGCTATTGTTGCAACTACGAAGGTACTGTTCATCGAGGATATGGCTTGATTTCGATCGGTTTTGCTGCTGTTTCTGTTCGATTGTGAAGGGTAAAGCCATTGACGTAAAAATTGATCAATATTACACTGTTTTTTATTGGAAAAATGAAGATCTGAATTCCTTTCTCGAGTTTGACGAAAATTCAGTATTTTCGAAGCTACTGTTTGATAGTATTTATGTGCATAACCGTCGAACCCTGATGTCACGTCCAATGCCATAAGGCATTCAAGGGTCACACCTGTGAGAGCATGTAATCCGAGAAATAATTCAACCAAAAGTGGGAGAACGGTTTAATAGCAGTTAGTTATAAACTAGTGTTAGTAAGTTATGGTTTTAACTTACGGAGAGAATTAATTACCAAGTTATTAATTGAAAAGAAAATATATATTTATTAGTTAAATAAATATATATTGTTAATTAATAAGATTAATAATTTAAGTTTAAATTATTGGATAAGGATAATATATTAATTAATAAAAGGAAAATATAATATTATATATATATATATATATATATATATATATATATATATATATATATATATATACTTCCTCCGTCCCATTTTTATTGTCCAGTTTTGACATTTTAAATTCTTTTTTTTCAACTTTGACCTTAAATATTTTTGTTTCGGCTATATAATACTTGAAAATTATATCAATGAAATTACATTTAAAACACAATGCATTCATATATTTTGTATCAAATATTATATAGTACAAACAAAAATATTTAAGGTCAAAGTTGAAATAGAAAGACTTTAAAAAGTCAATACTGGACAATAAAAATGGGACGGATGGAGTATATTATATGAGGCGTACGCCTCATATGAATATATATGTACATATATTTTATTATTTATTAATTATTAATATATATATATATATATATATATATATATATATATATATATATATATATATATATATATATTAACTTGGTGATTAAGTTATCCTCATTCAAATTAAGTAAATATTCAAATGGTTTCCTAATATAATCCTAAATCCTATTCTTACAAATAGGAGATTATATTGTGAATTAGGGTTAACCATTCTAATGAATTTAGAGAAGAAAAAACTCTCTCTCCCTATGGAGTTCGGCCGAGAACACCAAGAGAAAACCGAGGTTCGGTTTTTGTCGATCAACAAGTCGGTGTGATCGAATGGTTCGTGGTTTCCACCTTTTTAGCGGGATCTCATCTTGCTTCATGACGGGTGAATTATTACTTGAGCAACCCTAGGTAAGTAAAGGTAGGAACATCATCTTCATCCTCTTGTTCTTGATTGTCGATCATGATATATATATATATATCATCGAACACCCATAAACATAAATATACATACATATATATATATATATACAAGTTGGTATATTGTTCTTGAATATTAATATGAATGTTCTTATTTCCATGTTGTCAATATTATTATTTGTTACATATATAAATCGAGGTATATATATATATATATATATATATATATATATATTATTGTGATAAACAAAGATTCTAACCCTTTAGGGTTTTTGGGTGGTTGATCTTTCAAGTTCCGCTTTATGAAAGATTAATCACTTTTTAACCTTGAGTCGGTTCAAACCAGTTTGAGTTTGAATTAGTATGACACATACGAGGTGCTATAAAACCCAACAGTGGTATCACAGCTATGGTTCAGTTTATCACATTGTATTATATATTGTTTGATCTTTTTATTTGTTCTTGTTCTTATATATATATATATAATCGAAAATGTAGGGATTAACAAGTTTTGTTAATCTCATGTTATAAGTTTTAATATTCGAAATGTTGAAAGATTTTATAGCTTTTAATTTTTAATCAGAAAGGTTAAATCAGTTAGGTTTAACCGGTTAAAGAATTAAATTATACTGGGAAATTTTCCGTTCATGTATATATGTTTGTATATGTATATATCGATTTTGTATAATACAAACATTAATCAGTTTGGTTAATATTATTTTAAAGTTTTTAATCTAAACTAGTTTAATTTTAGATTAAAGGATAAACTTTAAAAAAAGTTTTGAAATCCTAGTTATTATCAACAAGTTATGTTGATAAGGATGTTTAAAGTTTAAATATTTAAAACAAGTTTTTGTTTTAAAAGAAAAAGGTTGAAATTTAACTAAGATAAGGATTTCTAGATTTAATTTCGATATACATATAATTGTTCATATTATTATTCCATTTTTTTAATTATTTTTTGACCGGAAATTGCCACCAGCGACCACCGTTTGACTGCTTGCAACGGCCCAGTTGTGGCGGCCCACAGTGGAGGCAGTCTCGGCCCAGATGAGGCAACTGGTGTGGTGATGAAGCGGTGGTTATAGCCCAAGTGAGGGCAACCCAGTCGAGGCTAGTCCTCGGCCAAACCAGTATTGGCCCAAAAAGCAGATCGCGATCGCGGCCCAGGTTGGATTCGGCTCTGCAGAGGCTAAGGCACAAGCCGTGGCCCCTTTGCGGCGGCCCTACAGCCCAAGAGGGCTCGGACCAGTTTGTGTCTGCCCGGTTAGTTCTTTAATCCGATTCTTTTAAAGCCCAAGTTATTTATGTTTAGTTCTTTAATTATCCTTTTTTAGAACTTATATCCTTTTGTTTATATATTTGGGCTTATAAAGTTATTTTAGAACTTGATGGGCTTCTCGGCCTAGTCAGGAAAAAACCGAGAACGGGCTCTTGGACCAAAGACTATGCGTTATAAATACCGTTTGTATTTTTAGGATGCATAATTTGGAATAATTAAATAATACAAGATTGTATATATGTATTAGTTTTACGGACTTAAAATTAGTATATACATATACATAAATTATGGTTAAAAGGATTAATTCTAACTAGTTAAGTTAAAATAAAGGATTTTTATATTTTTAGATTAAAATATAATATTCAACCGTAATAGTGTATTATTGTTGAACAAAGTAAAAAAGGACAATTTCAATTAATGAAGTGTTTTTGGATTAAAACACATTTGGTGTAATAGTTTTTATACCAATAGTAAATAATTGATTAAAAAGAATGACAACATTTTTTTGTCATATTTCTCGTCTCGATTAATAGTTTAATTAATTGAGAGGTAGCGAGAAAGGTTAATAGATCAAGGATGTATGTATGTTGTTTGCATTCTTTATTGTTTATATGTAATGCGTGGTTGATTATTTATATATATAAATGTTGAATGGGTTTGACTTGTATACTAGAGTCGCATTAGTATTTTTAAATCGCGTTTGTAGTTTCTACATGTCAACTACAAATGCTTGACTTAAACAAGTCAATAGTATATTCTTGCTGTGGTTGGACATGTATGTTATAGGTTTTGCCAACTTAGAATTGTGGTTGTGTTTTTCCTTTATGTATTTCTTTTTGGTTTTGGGGAGGCATGCGTGCCACTTACAACCCCTTTTATAATGTAAAAGTAATATAATAGGATTTAATGTATTCTAGTTTAGTTTATTGTAACCAAAATAAAGGACGAAGATCTATCGAGATGGAGTTTTTTCAAAGATGGAGGAACAAGATGGAATTGCTCGAGTCAAGACCGGAGGTGTCAAGACCAGTGGGAGCAAGGAGACTAAACACAAGATCAAACCACGGGATCAAGCTTTGTTTAGTTTGTCCTTAGTTGACCCCTTAGGATATAGTTGGCTTAACTATAACAAGTTTATTATCTACGTGGTTGTGATTTACTTTTATGATTTTTATGCGACTATAAAATTAAAGCAGGAGGTTAATAATAGTTTTTATTAATCAGAGGTAAAACCACGGTATATAATAAAATTGGAATACGACAACCGTTTTATAAAATTAAATATTTTATGATTGTCGTATCAGTATTTTAAAACAGTTTGTTTTAAGATGGTTTTATCATAAGACGTATTGTGTACCTAGTTTAAGGTATACTAAGATATATGGATTTTAAAACAAATAGTTTTAAAATGGTTTTACAAAACTGGAAATCAAGTTTTTCAAACTTGGATAAAACCCAAGAAAATCAAATCTTAGATCAGTGTGCTACCCACCTAATGGTACACCTTTGCTGTTAAACGGTACTCGGGTGTCGGAAGTGCCCAAACCTTGGGCATCTGGGTTCAAACCATTGCGGGAAAAGGGTATGAAAGGTTCTGAGATAATCGGGAGTCCCGGACAGAATTCATACTGTCTTAGGTGGTGCGATCTATTTTGGTGATAATCGGGAGTCCCGGCCCAAAATGCACTAGAGTAGAGTTAAACATACTAGATTTTGTCTAAGTACTCTACGAGGTTCTAGGAGTCGTATCAGATAGGTACGATTGGTATAGGGTGTTACCTACCAGAAATAGCATGACATGGCGGGAAGTGCCCAAACCTTGCGTCAAGTGTGTGAAATATGAATCCTAGGGTTATACTTATCATTTAAGAGTTTTTATCGATTTGTATTAGCAAAGTCTATTGTGTGTTAGTAATTGAACTACATAATTAAGATTGTAAATGGCAAACGCATCCAGCACTAATAATCTCTTACTCCGTTCTTTCCTTGAGAAGGATAAGCTCGCCGGACCTAACTTTTCTCAACTAGGAGCACAATCTTCAGATCATACTCAAGCATGAGAGAAAGTGGTATGTACTCGAGGAGCCGGTGTGAAATGCCCCAGCCAATAGTGTATGAGCATGATGGAAACATCGGATTATGACATGATCCGCTAGTTGAGGGACATGTTTCAGGAGCAGGTTCGTACATGACGGTACTATATCACGAGGGCTCTTAACACTTGCAAGATGGCTAAGGGTACTTCGGTTAGTACCCATGTCATGAAAATGAAAGGGTACATGGACCACCTAGAAAGGCTTGGACATCCAATACCATTGCAGCTGGCAACGAATATGATGCTTAACTCGTTGTCTGATGACTATAAGCCTTTCATAGTCAACTACAACATGAACAACATGGATAAATCCATAGCTGAGCTTCATTCGATGCTCAAGATAGTTAATTCTAATATGGGTACTAAGTCCAAAGATATTCTCATGGTAGATAAGGGTAGTAGTAATAAGAGGAAAGGGCGCAGCGGCAGGGGCAAGGGTAAAACCAAGCCAGGACCATCTGCACCCAGGGCCAAGGTAAATAGCAATGGCAAGGGCAAGAGATTTAAACCTAACAAAGCAAAATCTGAGAATTGGTGCTTTAAGTATGGTGAGATTGGCCAGTACAAGGCAACTGCACGAAGCGTCACGAAGGTGGTTTTTAGTCTAACACCACAAGTAACTTCGGTGACTAACTTCAGTATTTGCTTTCAAGTAGAGTTTGACATTTGCAATCGTTTATTGCAAGAGGTCAATGAAAGCGAAAGGTGCCAAGAATGCAAGGATCCCACGTGAAGAAACAAGGATATTAATAATTCATAGTTGAAAATATTTTTCTATTCCAAAGCTGTTTTTAAAATATTAATGAATTATTTAGTGAAATATCCTTGCATGTGGTTTGTGATTATATCTAGTTAAGTTTGACTAGAGGTTAACTAACAAGTCAAAGTTTTTGACTTATTAGTGGTTGATCCTGTGTATTAATTATTTCCATTGAGATATATCAATATTAATTGCTCGACTAAACTTATAGAATTACTTGAATCAACACGGTTGATGTTGTTGAATAGAAGGTTTATCTAATCGAGTGATTATAAGTTTTTATGAAAACAAGTTCAAGGTTTGAACTAGTATTAAACACTTGAAATAATAGTTATTATTTCTGGGAATGTGTTTAAGGATAAACATTGGTGAGCATGATTATAATGGATATTATAATAAAGGGTACTCACATGTTTAAAAGAAGAATCCGTACAAGTGTGTTATACTTGTAGTCATGTAAAGTTTTGAGAAACCAATTTCTGTAATAGGAAATAGTGGGTATGTGGAAAACCCAAGTCTAAGGTTTTGTCGACTTTAAGATTCTTATTCAAAATCTAAGTTTTAGATTTATACTTAAAATCAGTATTTTGACTTTTGTGTCAAGTTTTACCAAGTCCATAAGGCATTTAAGTAATGTTATGTTTTCATAATAGTCAGAGAGAACAATTGACCTACGCAAAGGTATTTATCAAGTTTTTAATAAATTGAAATATATACGTATATATATTTGCGTAGAAGCTAATAAGTACTTTGGATAAACGCAGTAATTATTATTTTGTTGAATTTCAAGAACGTATATAATTTTAATGATGGGATTTGAGGATTCAAGTTGCCCAGGTGTTAGAACTGTTGGGTTTTATAGCACCTCCTATGTGTCATACTGATTCAAACTCAAACTAGTTTGAACCGACTCAAGGATGAAAAAGAGTTATTATTCATAAAGCGGAACTTGAATAATAAACAACCCAAAAACCCTAAAGGGTTAGAATCTTTGTTTATCACCAACATGTGTATATCTATATCGAATTCTTGTATGTATAAGCAAATAATAATATATGAACAAAAACTAAGAACATTCATATTATTCATCCAACTAAGAACAACATCATCAAGAACACAAAGATGAGGATGAAGTTTATACCTTTACTTACCTAGGGTTGCTCAAGTAATAATCCACCCGCAATGAGGCAAGACGAGTACCCGCTAGAAAGGATCTTGCAAACCACCACCACTTCCGAGCCATAACCCGAACTCGACAAAAAACCGATCCCGGTTTCTTCTTGGTGAATTCGGCCGAAGGCCATGAGAGGGGGAGAGGGAGAAAGTTTTATTTTTTAATTCCATAGAATCATTAACCCCTAATTCACCATATGATCTCCTATTTATAAGAATAGGAATTAGAATCATACTAGGAAACCTTTTTGAATGTTTCCTTATCTTAAATTAGGATAACTTAACTACCAAGTCAAAACATTATTATTTAGTAATTAATAATTGAAAATATATATATCACTAATATATATATTTTCAATTTACTTTATTAATTAAATAATAATCCTTATCCAATTAATAATTTAAACTTAAATCATTAATCTTGAATATTATTAATTAACAATATATATTTATTAACTAATAAATATATATTTCCTTGTCAATTAATTAACTTGGTAATTAATCCTCTTCGTAAGTTAAAACCATAACTTACTACCACTGGTTTATAACTAACTGTTATTTAACCGTTCTCCCACTTGTGGTTGCATTACTTCTCGGATTACATGCTCTCACAGGTGTGACCCTTTAGTGCCTTATGGCATTGGACGTGGCATCAGGGTTCGACGGTTATGCAAACAAATCCCATCAGACTCCCACTTGTGCTCACCGTCAACCAGGGTACCTTGATGACACTCGCCTAAGGTTACCTCTAGACAAGTCCTTAGGTTAGCCAAGCGATAAGAACTCTTATACCCAGGTGTGATAATAAATCCTTATAAAACAAACTGTTTTATAATTTATAAAACTAACTGTTTTATAATAAAACTTCATAAGAACCCCCTGTCTTATGATCGGGTATACTTTAGGCTTTTCCCTCTGCAGCACGAAGTTTCGATTGTGAGTGTGAGCATGGTATGAGTCAACTCTTAACACTTAGAAACTTTTCTCGACTATCCGATTTCGACTGATGTGATAAACGACAAAGAACAAATTAGTTCGTTTGGGCATGGCCATGCACTTCATCAGTCTAGATCTGTCAAGGGGCCAGATACATCTCTCCTAAAAAGGAGGTGCAGAATGCCTCTCGCATACTTGCATTTGGCAACACGCTTTCCGCTGACACCAGATACGCCCGTTATAACTACCCTGCTACGGGGTAGCGTTAGGTGCGATCCAAAATGCCAGAAGTCCACGCATCCCAATCCAAATATCTTAGGCTTGAGGACAACCTATGTGATTAATACCTTTGACTCGAAGACCACACGGTATTCTTCACGATGTCACTATCCAGTTTTCACACCCCTGGTGAATACCCGTACATCCTTGGCCTACACTCCTGGTAGCTATCTTCAAACACTATGAATCTCCACCAAGGACTACGATGATGTTATTACCTCCCTAATCGAGGTTCCCACCAAGATAGGTAGTCACAGACAAGATTTTTGAATAAAAACTTTTATTCACGGACATTACCAAAACATACAAAAAATGTGAAGAGTAATGGGATTAATAATGTACTCTCCATATTCACCCTCCTGGAATATATACAAAATTAATACTGGTCCATCGTCTCAATTCACCGCGTCAATTTTCGTTACTTTGTTGGTTCAAGTGGACTTATCACGGATCACTTCTTGAAACCACAACATTACTATGAACTAAAAACAAGTATGCACTAACTAGTGCTCCCACTCATTTTGCTTGATGATTTGTTTTCCGCAAACCTTGAAAACAAGTCTAGTCTTTTTAATTTTATCATATTCCCTGAACTTGGAGAACTGGATTAAAACCTTGTTCCTGAATATATAAATTTATCCCGTAACTATACCTAGTTACATTGTAGATGTATAAAACTTTTCTATTTCAAGAAATAGACTAAAATAATAAACCTTTCGTTTACACTATCCTGCAAACAAAATTAGATACTTAGTGTATAAACACTTATCTAATATGCTGTTTATTATTTTCAACACTTAATTCTTTTATATATATTAATATTGGACATTGAATTTCAATATATAATTATGACATTCTGGGACTAGTCCTAACACCTTGACCACTTTGAATCCTCAAAAAACCCGTCATTAAAATTATATATGTTCTTGAAATTCAACTAGCTAATAATCACTGCGTTTATCCAAAACACTTATTAGCTTTTACGCAAATATATACATATATATATATATATATATATATATATATATATATTTTAATTTATCAAAACTTGATAAATACCTTTGCGTATGTCAATTGCTCCCACCGACTATTATGAAAACATAGCATTACTTAAAATACCTTATTGACTTGGTCAAACTTGACACAAAAGTCAAAATGATTTTAAGTATAAATTTTAAAACTTAGATTTTGAATAAGAATCTTAAAATCGACAAAACCTTAGACTTGGGTTTTCCACATACCCACTATTTCCTATTACGGAAACTGGTTTCTCAAAACTTTGCATGACTACAAGTATAACACACTTGTACGGATTCTTATTTTAAACATGTGAGTACCCTTGATTATAATATCCATTATAATCATACTCATAAATGTTTTATCCTTAAACACATTCCGAGAAATAATAACTATTATTTCAAGTGTTAAACACTAGTTCAAAACTTGAACTTGTTTTCATAAATACTTATAATTACTCGATTAGATAAACCTTCTAATCAATAACACCAACCGTGTTGATTCAAGTAACTCCATAAGTTTAGTCGAGCAATTAATATTAATATACCTCAATGGCAATAATTAATGCATAGGATCAACCACTAATAAGTCAAAAACTTTGACTTGTTAGTTAACCTCTAGTCAAACTTGACTAGATATAATCACGAACCACGTATAAGGATATGTCACTAAATAATTCATTAATATTAAAAACTGCTTTGAAAGAAAAAATATTTTCAACTTTGAATTATTAATATCCTTGTTTCTTCACGTGGGATCCTTGCATTCTTGGCACCTTTCGCTTTCATTGACCTATTGCAATAAATGATTGCAAATGTCAAATACTACTTGAAAGCAAATACTGAAGTTAGTCACCGAAGTTACTTGTGGTGTCAGACTAAACACCACCTTCATGACGCTTCGGACAGTTGACCTTGTACTAGCCAATCTCACCGTACTAAAGCACCAATTCTCGGACTTTGGTTTGTTCGGTTTAAATATCTTGCCCTAGCCCTTTCCATTTACCTTGGCCTTGGGTGCAGATGGTCCTGGCTTGGTTTTACCCTTGCCACTGCCGTTGCGCCCCTTCCTCTTATTACTACTACCCTTATCTATCATGAGAATATCTTTGGACTTAGTAATCATATTAGACTTAACTATCTTGAGCATCAAAAAGAAGCTCAGCTATGGATTTCTCCATGTTGTTGTAGTCGAATATGAAAGTCTTATAGTCATAAGACAACGTGTTAAGCATCATATCCGTTGCTAGCTGCAACGGTATTGGGTGTCCAATCCTTTCAAGGTGGTTCATGACATGGGTACTAACCGAAGTACCCTTAGCCATTTTGCAAATGTTAAGAGCCCTCGTGATATCGTACCGTCATGTACGAACCTGCTCGTAAAACATATCCCTCATCTAGCGAATCATGTCATAAGCTGATGTTTCCATCATGCTTATACACTATTGGCTGGGGCATTTCCCACCGGCTCCTCGAGGACATACCACTTTCTCTCATGCCTGAGCACGATCCGAAGATTGCGCTCCTAGTTGAGAAAGTTAGGTCCAACGAGCTTATCCTTCTCAAGGATAGAATGGAGTAAGAAGTTATTAGTGTTGGATGTGTTTACCATCTACAATTCCAATCATGTAGTTCAATTAGTAACACACAATAGACTTTGCTAATACAAATCGATAAAAACCCTTAAATGATAAGTATCAACCCTAGGATCCATATTTCACACTGATGCAAGGTTTGGGTACTTACCGCCAAGTCATGCTATTTCTAGTAGGTAACACCCTGTATCAATCGTACCAATCTGATACGACTCCTAGAACCTCGTAGAGTACTTAGATAAAATCTAGTATGTTTTAACTCTACTCTAGTGCATTTTGGGCCGGGACTCCCGATTATCACCAAAATAGATCACACCACCTAAGACAGTATGAATTCTGGCCCGGACTCCCGATTATCGCAGAATCTTTCATACCCTTTCCCGCAATGGTTTGAACCCGGATGCCGAAGGTTTGGGCACTTCCGACACCCGTGTACCATTTAACAGCAAAGGTGTACCATTAGGTGGGTCACACACTGATCTAAGATTTTCTTGGGTTTTGTCCAAGTTTGAAAAAACTTGATTTCTAGTTTTGTAAAACCATTTTAAAACTATCTGTTTTAAAATCCGTATATCTTAGTATACCTTAAACTAGGTACACAATACGTCTTATGATAAAACCATCTTAAAAACAAACTGTTTTAAAATGCTGATACGACAATCATAAAATATTTAATTTTATAAAACTGTTGTCGTATTCCAATTTTATCATATACCGTGGTTTTACCTTAGATTAATAAAAAAACTATTATTAACCTCCTGCTTTAATTTTATAGTCGCATAAAAAACATAAAAGTAAAGCCCAACCACGCAGATAATAAACTTGTTATAGTTTTGCAAACTATGTCCTAAGGGGTCAACTAAGGACAAACTAGACAAAGCTAGATCTCGTGGCTTGATCTTGTGTTTAGTCTCCTTGCTCCCACTGGCCTTGACACCTTCGGTCTTGACTCGAGCAATTCCATCTTGTTCCTCCATCTTTGAAAAAACTCCATCTTGATAGATCTTCGTCCTTGGTTTTGGTTACAATAAACTAAACTATAATATATGAAATCCTATTATATTACTTTTACATTATAAAAGGGGTTGTAAGTGGCACGCAGGCCTCCCCAAAACCAAAAAGAAATACAGAAAGGAAAAACACAACCACAGGTCTAAGTTGGCAAAACCTATAACCTACATGTCCAACCACAACAAGAATATATTGTTGACTTGTTTAAGTCAAGCATTTGTAGTTGACATGTAGAAACTACAAATGCAACTTAAAGATACTAATGCGACTTTAGTATACAATTCAATCTAGCACACATGCACTTATACACTTAACCCTAATACACATTGAGTGCTAGAGTGATTTCCGGTGAGGTATGAAGTCAGATACTTGTCATAATTCATCTATTTGTGGTTAAATTTGCTTTTCATGGAAGTTTGTTTTCGTTGTTGTGTTTGGCTGTCTGTTATGCTTTTAGATCTCTTTTATGTCGGAATGATACATGTTTGCACTGATTTGCTGCCTTTAGAAATTCTTTAGTTTTAGCTACTTCAAAGTGTAATCAAACCCATAATTCCTTTTTTACAAATAAATTGGTAATTAGTATATGTATATCTATACAACGCTCAAAAACCTCAACTAGAACTTGATCTGAGCTCAACTTGTTATATAATTCGACTTTGTTTACTTGGCTCGAACTCGAGCTTGATAAAGTTTGACTCGAACGAGTCGAGCCGTAACTCGAGCTCGAGTTCTTGACTAGTTTACACCCATTTTTCTTCCGAAGGAGATATACTTTTAAAGTGAATATAAACATAAACTTTAGCCACTATATCTCAATTTGGAACTCTGACGAAAATGTTATTGACTCTAAATAAAAGGATATACGATTAAAAGAACAAATATTATTCCTTTTAAGGAGATGTACTTATAAAATTACTTCAAAATCAATGATAAAAAAATTAGAGTTTAGGGATCGAACTCTTATAAAGATAAAATATATAAAATACACTAAAGCCTTTACCACCTAATCAATGTTAAACTTTGATATTTAGCATTGATCAATAAGAATCTAGAGTTAATTACTGATTTGGTCCCTGTGGTTAACACGTTTCTACTCGTTTGGTCCCTAACTATGAAAAACTACATAGAAGGTCCCTACTGTAGCAAAGTTGTTGCATGGATAGTCCCTGGATTGGATGGACGTTAACAGGCAGACGTTATGTACCTTTTTAAGGGGTATTTTGGTAAAAAACCATGCCTCTCTCCTACTTTTAACCAACCCCTATTTACTATCTAAACTACCCCTTCTTCCCCACTTTGATACATGAACCAGCCATTTCATCTGCAACTATGGTCCAAATATGGTGGTTTGTTTCCTCGAATGCACGCCCTTCCCTTCAATGTGCTAAGGTGCAAAGAAGCCTTCAAATGCATCTTTCATTCAACGGATTTCAATTTTATTTAGATTACACAACAAATTAAATTGTAAACCAAGAAATACATCTTTACAACAACATGAACTTGAATGTCATTGCTAAGAAAGTCGCTACCCTACTTAGGCTGCTCCCAATAGACCAGTGATTCAGATTTTGATCCTTGGTTATGTTACTCTTCTTTAGGATGTGTTTCAATTATCTTTGGTGTGTATTATGATGAGGACAAACATAAACATGTGTACAAACATAATTCTGGTTTTGGAAGTATTAACAATTGTTGCTGTCAATGGAAGGAAACTGAAAGAAAATGTTGCAAAAAAAAAGCGGAAAAACAAAATTATTGAAATCGTTCTTGAAAATGGCAAAGTTTTTCTTTTGGTAAATACTGCCTTCAAAAACAAAGAGGAATAGAAACCTTTTTTTCTATCTCTTTTCGATACAATAATTTATAGAGTAATTGATTTATAAGATGACCAAATGGAAGTAAATTCATACAGATACATACAACAACGAAATTGACACACCGTACCGTTGCCGAAGAGTGCATTTCCTCTCTGGACCCCGGCGGCGATGATGGACCGTACAATTCCGGTGGAAAATTCACAGGTGACGTGACCGGTGGCAGAGCGCCACTAACGGGAGGAGAATTTTCGACAACGGAATTCTTCCCGAATATCTCTTTTGGTAACAAAACCCTAGAAATCCCAAAAATTGAAACCGGATTCTGATCAAATACGGTTTGTGTTACGGAAGCTTGAAGAATGCCCGTATTAATTGCAACCGACCCGTTAACCCTAGAAATGTTCAATGTGAAACTCCCGGCGTCTTTGTCCTCGGTGGCTAGGGTTGGTTGAACAGGATTCACAATTTATTGGAGCGACCCGAGCGGGTAGTACGAATGCAACACGTGAAACCTTAGGACGTTGGCTTTTTTATCAGCCGGTAACAACTGGAAGTTCGCCGTTGCAGGTAAACTAGTGTATTCGAGGAAACAAACCACCATAGTTGCAGATGAAATGGCTGGTTCATGTATCAAAGTGGGGAAGAAGAGGTAGTTTAGATATCATATAGGGGTTGGTTAAAAGTAGGAGAACGACATGGTTTTTACCAAAATACCCCTTAAAAAAGGTATATAACGTCTGCTTGTTAACGTCCATCAAACCAGGGACTATACTTTGCTACAGTAGGTACCTTCTATGTAGTTTTTGATAGTTAGGGACCAAACCAGTAGAAATGTGCTAACTACAGGGACCAAATCAGTAATTAACTCTAAGTATTTATATCAATAATTTAATTAAGAAAAGAACTATATTGAATCATATAATACCCATTTCCCCTGATGATATTAAACGACATAGTTTCATATAATACCCATTTCCCCTGATGATATCCCAAACGACAATAATGAAGCCCTAAACGACAAGGTTATTTTTTAGCGCCAACATTCCCGCTATACACATCCACGAAGTTACGGTTGCAAGATTTTCGGCATATTCATCATCAAACCCATCGTCATGGCAATTGATAGGAGATACGGGGTGAAAAGCAACAGTAACATCAAAGAAGGTCTGAGAGTTGCATCACCATTCGGTCTTGTTCTTCACGATTGGAGGTAACAATCTGATCTAAACTGAACTTAATTTCTAGTTTCATGATCGTAGACTATCAATTTATGTTGTAGATTGTTTATCTTGGTTGTTTTTATCTCCTAGTTACGACATCTTACGGGTACGATTCATATCAATTTATGTGTATCGTGGTTTTTTTTATCATACTTAATCTGAGTGTTTTTTAAGTAAATTCAAGTTGGGAAATTATATAGCAGAATCAAATACATTAAACACATAAAACGTATGTCTGTTTTCTTGTAAATCTAGAACTGTTCATTTGAACTAATTTGTATAATTGATAACCTGACAATGAAGTACGTGATTGATTACTTGTTATCCAACCATTTGAGCACTAATTAGTCAAATGCATTTGGCTGTTCTTGAAGGTATTAAATTATTTTGAACTGGAAATGTTAGCTATTAGTTGTTGTTTCTTTACCAGATGCTCTCAATGCAGACTTACAATCAGTATTTGATAAAGCTTGGGACCTGTCACAAATCCTATAGGTGCCCCATCTGATAATTTGCAATTACATACAGATAATGAATTCATTGGGTCACAAATCCAATAATTGTAAACACAATTATTTATATTTATAATAATAGAAAAAAAACCATTAAAAATTCTTGTTATATGGAGAACTTAAAGATTAACTGTTGATTTGATGACTGTTACTCCATCCATGATCTCTCAAAGACTTTAGGTAATTAAACAGATTAATCAATCACATACAAATGCTTCAGTAGGTTGTATACATTTAGCCGGTTCTTTTTCAATGAAAAATAGGTTATATAAACTTGTAAGACTCGACATGTAGTGTTTACTTAACTAATGATAAAACATAGAATAGAATAGGAGATCGAAGTATGTATGTACCTTTCACTGCCAAATTAGTATTTGATAAAGCTTGAAAGGATTTTCACTGCTAAATCATTCACTTACTATTTTAAATATATGTAGTGTGTAATTTATATTTTTATTCGTCCCATTGTTTCAGATATGGCTAGAGGAAGGGGAGGGCATGTAACTAGGGGAGGTTCTTCACATGCTAGAAGAGGCTCATCCGATCACCATCTTAATGGTTCAACAATCAACACCGATGGTAATCAAACTTCACAAGAGAATCAAATTGTTAGACATTTGGGCTCCGGGTCAAACATTTATTCACAAAATCCATCACATGAAGACACAAGAGAACATGTGACTGTTTAGGCTGGGCTGTAAGAAATTTTCAGTTTACGATTCAAGAATGATAACAATTCTAGGTCGGTTCATTCTTTTGTTTGTCATTATACCAAGTTTGACAAGTCAAGTGATTGTTCACGCACAATTAGAAGGAGTTTTCAAGAAAGAATTGATGATAAAGCATACACTTGGACAAAGGTGTCAAGCAATACAAAAAATTTCGACTTTGAAGAATTCAAGGTATTCATTCTATTCTTTAATATTTGTTTGGGAGAATTATATCAAATATATATATATATATATATATATATATATATTAATAAATTGGATATTCATTAGAAAACTTATGTATGGGATTTATGGAAAATGTTGTGCGCTTTGACAAGATTTATGGATACTTTTTTAAATGCATATTTGCTTACTCTGTTATCTAAATTTATAGTTGATCTCTCCCATTTTTGTATTTTTGTTGTAGGAATCCGCACTTAAGTGTCCTCCTTCGCCATTTGAACTATTTTTGCATACTCATACCAAAGGTCACGACAACCGAACTTTTGTTAATGCGAGATCAAGAACAATAAATGTAAGTTCTATTTCCTAGCATTGATATTTTTGTTGTTAGTATTATAATTACTCAACATTTTCATGAACCTAATTGTAGGATAACATGTTGCGGCTTAGGCAAATACATGCGACTAATCCCGCATCCGGAGAAAATGCATCTTTGGTTAATGAATCGGAATTGTATGATCAAGCAATGGGTGGGGAGAAAAAAAGAAAAGTGTATGGTCGTGCGCTCAAAGCAATTGATTTGAAAGGAAAAAATGTAAATGCAACTACTTCTAAGGCAAATGATGAGTGCAAAGATGAGTGCGTGAAAAACCGGAGAAGGTTAACAAGGAAGGTCAATTCACTAACACACACTTTGGAGATTGTGTGTAAACATGTTGGTGTTCCCGTTCCCGAGGTTACAAGTGAAGGCGAAGATAATGATCGAGTGGAAAGTGCCGGAGATGCTCATCGGGACCCAACTACGAGTCAATCTCAAGCGGATGCAAGTGAGGATCATCATGACACTCATATCTAGATATTATATATTATCAAGCATTAGTTGACAAGTTTATTTGCTTTTATTTACTTCAATGTGTCACCATGACACTCGTATTTAGAGTCTAAATATTATCAGACATTAGTTTGATAAGTTTATTTGCTTTTCTATCTATTTAGGGTGACGTGTCTAGATTAATGGTTTGTTGAACATGGAGTTGTTATTTTTACATGCAGTTTTCAATTGTGTCTATTTTCCTTTTTACAAATGAATTTCACAATTCGGAAGGCGAAACCCCGTAAGAACTCAACCCAAGCATTCAATTCACACAAGCTCCAGTTTACGATTCAACACCTCCCCTACCTACATTTTCGATTCATCTGAGAGGAATATTAAACCAACAGCCATACTCTAATTCGATGGATATCGTGTTCTTTCATATAGTTCTTGCATAAAGTGTTTCTAATCCTCACTAAAATTAGGACCTCCTTTGCTATTTGTGCTCTAATCCAAGATTTAATAAATGATTAACCATTCTCGTTCTTGGTCTCGTACTCACTACTAACAACATTTCAATGAGTCTCACAAATTTAATTATATTTTCGCTGGGTTTTCACATATCAAAACAGTGTTTTTGTTCTCAATTTATCACATCATCGTAACTCACACAATAGTACACAAACATTTGATTAATTGCTTACAATCATCACAAGATATCGTAATGCTATTAGGGATTGTACCTGAAGTGTGATTCAACGAGAATTGGTTGATTTGGCGAAGAATGAATCAATCCTCCTTGTTTATTCTTTATTAATCGCATGAGCACACAGTTATATTGCTAATTACACTTGATTTTCATTCCGGAAGCACCCACGAAAATTCCGTTTTAGGCTAACTTCAAATATACAATTATTTGCTTGTCCATTACTAGCATTTGTTAGGATATGACAATTAAAACCCATAAATTTTACTTTAATTAGTGCAGATCAGAAGGGAACTTCTGAACTTTCAGAATCATACAATCTTCTATATATCTGCGAGACTCTAAATTGATGATCTATTCCTCAATAGTCATTGTTAGATACAAATGAGGGATCATCAATAGACGAAGAACAAGAATCGAGTTGGATGAACTACATTCTTATGGTTTTCTTTATAGTTGCAAAGAACATTATGACAAAAACAAGAGGACGAACTAGACGAGTTGGACGAGGTATACAAGATGCACAAGATAGAGAAATTGCCTCCTAATTTAAGTAACACTTTATTTCATTAACATTACATGACTTTTCATTGTTGCTTCTTTGCCTTAGTAAATCTTGATTATGAATTTCCTAAGCTCTAATGTTCTATTATTGAACTAGTTTAAATACCCGCGTAAATACACGGGTCATGCATAATTACTACCCAAGTCAAAATTGAGTTTTCAATCTTTTTTTTTTTTTGAACAGCAAAATGTCATTTCTCATTATGAAGGTACATCAATGTTTGATACATTACTGCAGGAGACTCACATGAAACATAAACGATATCTAATGTTACATCCATATTATCATAATATGACACATTCAAAAGACCAGCTCGATCCACACTCTCTTCCCCATCATCATTTGAATTTTGAACCCAGAAGCATCATACCTAGCCAATACCATGGGGTCATACACGGCTTCCATACAGTCCATCCACTCTGATGTATTGTCTCTATCACTTGACTATTATCCTCAAAACCCCAACACGAAAACTCATCGAGTTAGAAACCTGTATTGACAAGGACATATATGCACATCACCCCATCCAATTAAACACAAGGCACGAAGTCTAGAGCTTGAAAGAAGGATTTGCATTGGCTGAAGGAAGATGACCTAGCAAATCAATCAGGGTTTGGAGTGCCCCCCTTATCTCGCCATGGTGACAAACGGTGCAACCTCCTGCACAATAATAGAGCCCCAACACTAACCTATGACCATGGCTACAAAATGAGGGAAAACAATATGCAAGTGTGAAAAAATCAGTGCTACCTTAGTGCTCCAAAACAAAGAAACATAGCCACAACCTCTATCCCTACCAACACCCCCTTATAACACCAGCCCAGCCCCCTCCCGCACATCACAAAGTATACATAACTGCACTGTTAGTACATTTAAATCTGGAGACAAATCTCAATGTTAGGACATGAATATCACAAATTCTAGGGCTTGAAAAAAGGATTTGCCTTGGCGAAACGAGGAAGGCCTAGTAAATCTACCAGGGATTAAAGTGCCCCCCTTATCACACCCAGGCTACAAAGGTGCAAACCTCCTGCACAAAAGATGAAACCCCAAACTAACACTACAAACTAAGTGCCATTTGCTGATGCAAGCCTTTTCTGACGGAAAACTAAAGCGTCACTATTGTCGTTTTTTATACTTTTGCCTACGGAAAAGGGTTAGTAGGTATAGAAAATTAATAAAAATAAAACAAAATTGAATCTGCTCGTTATAATACTACCGAGAGAAGAGAAAAAAAATTAGACTTCACCGTAATAGAACTGAACGACGCGTCTGTCGACGCCTTCACTCTCCTACCTCGAATGTCGCCGTCGAAGACACTACGATTACCACCGTCGAGAGCCACCATGATCGTCACTGTCGAGAGGCACCACGATTGTTGACAGCGAGACCAGACGCCCCTATGTCTCTGTTTTATGAGTCGCAGGACCTCTCCTATCTGCTAGGGTTTCTGATTTTGAAGTTTGGGGATAACTTACCAGGTAAAATCGTAACCTTCAATTCGGATTTCAAACGCAAAATAGCTTTAATTCTTCATCATTCCATTTTAGTTATAGTTGTTGCTTCTTCTCTCATGCTTCTCATCTGAGTCTGCTTCTTCTGCTAGGGTTTGTGATTAATAGTTTTTTATACTAGAAATACGAGCTGCAAATCATTGCCTTGTGTTGAAACAGAATTGTGCCGTGGCACTTAATGGATGGTGATCTAAAGTGCTGAAGGAATCAAGCAAAGTAGGGATTGAAGATATTACTTAATCAGAAACAAGGTTTGTTTCACAAATTTAGCTGCTATGAACTCAATGAACTTGGTCAATTTGTACATAAGTGATATGATGGCAATACTTTGAATTGAGGAATTATCTTTTGTAATTTGCTATTGATAAGTTCTGTAATGCAATACTTCCAGCTTTTTCTGGAGCTAAGAATGCACCCATGTTATCAGCAGCAAACACATACGTTCAGGTTCTTTAGATTCTACAAACCTTTTGGCATAAGAGTTACTCTTTTAAGTTTTGATCTTGGGTGGATCCTAGATACTTGCTTACAAAAATGTATCATGGATGATGTAATTCTATTATTGAGTAGTCTTGGAATGAAAGATTCTTGGGGACCTTTGAAGGCTCTGGCAGTTGCAAGTGTTATCAATGGCCTTGGTGATGTAGTCCTGTGTTTATTCCTAGGCTATGGTATTGCTGGAGCAGCATGGGCAACAATAGTGTCACAGGTATGCCATTTAGAAGATGTTTTAAATTGCTTCCTAGTAGCAATCAACCAATTACCACATTTATATACCCAGTCCAATCAGCCCACTACTTGAAAGGTTTATACTATAGTAACAAGAGACACGTGTGGGGACTAGGGAGATGTGTTGAGTTTGTTATAAATAACTAAGAGCACTTAAAAAATGTTTACTTTCAGTTTCACTCTATATGTGATTCTTAGTAAAATCCCCTCTTGATTATTGGAATCTGGTATGTTGAGCACCCTTCTCATTTCTCAGATATTCATGCTTACAATAATGCTCAGTTGCCATAGTTTGTTTATGCATCAATATCTATGTTTATGTAGCTCTACATGAACAACAAATTCAGGGGTTGTGTTTGGTTATTATTTTCATCACTATTTTATAAATTAGAGACAGATTGTCATGCTATTAGCCCTTTTAAAACTTACTAACCACTAGTACAAAAAACACCTTCAGACCCGGTTTTTTAGGGTCTTCAGGCCCGGTTTTCAAAGGGGCTTGAAAGGGGGGGAGCTTGAAAGTAAAGGATTCAAGCCCGGTTTTTTAACCAGGTCTGTAGGTGACTTTCAAGCCCGGTTATTTTTCGAAAAACCAGGTCTAAATCCTTAACTTTTTATAAAAAAAAATATTGGTGGAGACATCAAGTTACAATAGCATACTTACATCATCGACTAAAATGTAGATCCAAATCTAAAAGTCAAGAAAACTCAAAGAACTAAGACACCAACATAGCCATATGCTACAATAAATAAAGAAAAGATAGCTCCCCAACATTGAGCAAAGTTACAGCCCTCTCAAAAGATTCCAAACAGCCCTCTTCGTGCATCATTTTCCAACTTGTAAATGCTCCCAAGCAGCCCTCTTAAACGCTTGCATGCTAAAAACCGATCACTTAAAATTCCTTCCTGTTAGATAGCATGATAAACGTTTTTGCTGCAAATCCATAACCATGTTATGTGCAAAACTAGTCAGCTCATATATATAAAATTTGACTTTTATATTTAATCAAACAAAAGCAAGTTTTCATATATTGTATATACCAAATAATCCTATCAGCATAAGAATATATAGCCAAAAATAAATAGTTATAATAAACATACATGAACTATGATTGAATTAGATTTGGGGACTATACAAAAAAACATACCTTTTAGAGATGTGAAATCAGAAATATATGGGTTTGAGCTAATCGAGGGTTTTTGTTGATGGTTGTTGAGGGCAAAAGAGATTACCTGTAAACATAAAAGGACAAACAACATCAACTTAGAAGAAATTAGTACCCGCTTTTCAAAAAACAAATAAACATAAATACAAAGGCCTAATTAACATAAACAAAATTAGTACCTGCTTTTGGAAAGAACAAGAAATCAGTACCTGCTTTTCAAAAAATCAATACCTAATTAACATAAACACAAAGGCCGGTTACGAACTGGAACAAGAAGAAATGGCGAGTCGATTTGTCTACGAAGGAGGCTGAAAATTTGTCTTAAAGATTCTTATGTTAATATTAGCATCATCAACTTAGACAATCTCATAGATAAAACTGATACAACAAGGAAATAACTATGCTGCTTTACATCTAATTTTGAACTAGCTAATGCCTCAAAACTTACACCTTACAGTCACATACTTAACTTTTGTGTGAGACACATATCGACTAAAAAACGACATTCTTTGACATTAACTTACACGTACATAACTGAAAGATCAATTCGGAAATACCATTCATACTAGAAGTAGTCGAAGACCGATTCAATTAACATTACATAAAAGAAAGCTAATCGGTTTGTATTTTAGGGGAATTACCTCCATGAGTACCACCACCAACGACCGTTAGCTCATTGCCTCATTTGCTAAATTAATTTGTGCATAATATTAGTTGATAACCATATGATGCATCTGTATCTGTATTTTCAATTTTGTGATCAATATACAAGAACACAACGCTAAACCATGCAACATCCATCTAACGATTTCATAAACTGTTCCATATTGGTTTATGCATTGGGCTTTTTACACTGATTCAAACACAAACAAACAAAAGTTCAATACTTACTGATTCAAATACAAAAAAACCAAAGTTCAGTAGTTCAAGATTCAAAAACCAAACAAAATGCATCATGCCACAAAAATTATTAAGAAACAAATAAATTGCAATAGGCACAAAACAAATGAATATAAACCTAATCAAGTTTAAATATGCAAACTTAAGTAACCCCCTTTCATAGATTGAGATAGTCAACTGAACTAACACAATGTTTCAAAAGGAATGCTTTGTGAGGCTGACCATAACATTCTCCATACTTCCATTGTCACTACTCACTAATATCTCGTAATCTGAAATCTTGCACATAACTCTTATTACATTTTGTCAAATACTTTTGATAGAGGATTAGCAGCTGGATAGTTTGAACATATTATTTTCAGAGAAAAAGAAAGGTTTAAATTTTTGTGTGGCATGCCAACCTTTTCTAGAATATATCATCTTGTTTTGGTAGACACATCAGCATTGTGAGAGTTGGTAATCCATTTCAAATCATTCACAAATTAGATCAATTCAAAATATTTAATTGAATATCTACATAGAAGTTAAGCTGTCATACATAACAAAATGAGCAGATACAGCAAAAACTGAACATATACAGCAAGAACATCATAATGTTTTGCTAAATTTTCCTGCCTCTCATAAAACACTAGTGTCATGTCTTTGCAAAGTAAGAAACAGTAGTAAGCACACTAAGAAGAGTGATAGTTAAACATCAGTTTCAATTAACTTTAACATACCTTGACAAATATCAAACATTAAAAACAAACCAATATCAAACTTAAACATACTTACAACTAATCTGAACATATGTTGATAGATTAACATTTTGGGAACTACCGAACTAAGATTAACACATAGAATTCTGCCTTCTAGAAAAAATAGAGACGAGAGGAACTTACTGAGAGAAGAAAATCTGTGAGATCAGAGAGATGCCATGGTGGATATCGAGAGATGTGAGGATGTGAGGATCAATCTGTGAGATCCGAGAGATGTGCAAAGCAACCGGAGATGGTGGAGTCGCGACGATGTGAGGATCAATCTGTGATACATTAGGTCGATGCTTCGATGAGGGGAAGAGCGGCCCATAGGGTTTTGGTAATACTAATGTGAGCGTAAGCTGAAGTGCTACTAGGCGGGATACGAAAGATAAATGGGAGGGAAATCAAAAACATTACCCCCAATTTTTTCATATACAAACCTTTGGACCCGGTTCTTTATAAACAACAGGGCTTGAATGTTTGGATGCGCTTTATTGTATGTTTTAGACCCTGTTTTTTTAATAAAAACCGGGTCTGAATCTTTATTAAATTTTTGGACCCGGTTGTTTGTTAAAAACCGGGCTTGAATCCTAAAAAAACACGGAGGGACACTTTTAAGCCCGGTTTTGAGGTGTTTAATTGAAAACCGGGTCTGAATATGGGAGCTTAAAAGTGTTTTTTGTAGTAGTGAACTAAGATTAATTTTTTGTAGCGATTATTGATGGAAAGAGGTGGCCGGGTCATTTATGTTGGTCCTCTCCAACACCATCACACCTACTATTTGCATACTATGAAGTGACTCTGCTCTTAATCATGTTAACCATTTTTCTCATTGAATTCCAACGGAAAGAGGTGGCCAGGTCATATAGATTATTTTCTTTTAGCAATTATTGATGGATATAATTTTTGAGTCTGCTCATGGCAAGAAATTGGTTTTAAGTGAATCATTAAATTATTTTGAAATTAGGATAAGCTTATTGTTTTAACAACATTATTTTGGTTTTTCATTTATGATTATTAACTCGTTCTCTAATTTTATTTACTTTATTTATTTACTTACAAAGTTAATTAATGGATTAAGCTTATGAGACTGGTTTGTTTTGTTGAATTTGTAGCCTGCAGATCTTACGAGTAGCAATGTCAATGAGGTACATTCTCATTTTTCTGTTAATCGTATTACATAGACTTGAATTTTGAAATTAATAGGATGATATATTTAATTTGCTTAACTCAAAATAATAAATTAATAATCTATGATTATATCTTCTGCAAATGTTTGCTTGCAATTGTATCGTGTAAGTCACAAGTTGTTAACACACTCGCTTGAGTTTCGCTCTTGATGTAAGCTAATCAAATATGTGATCCACTTTCAATGATCTCAATGGCTACAGAGTTTTATATTTGAATTGGCAAATCCCAGATGGAGGCAAAATCTTGGGTAGTTCTTGGAGCTATCACCTCTTAAAAAGTTTTGGTACGTTGACCCGTCATCTATATTAACAATTTTTTTTATAAATTTAGATCACTATTTATTCGTTGTTGGTTCATCTAAGGTTATGTCGTTATGTTTCAGGATCATATTCTCAAGCCAAGGTATTTACGAACGAGTTAACCACACACTTAGTTTAGAAATAGTAGAAATTATGTTTGTATTGTGAATTAAGATTTTTTATTACATTTATGTTGTTGATTTTACTCATTAACACAAAAGTTAATATTATATTGATTTGTTTTTTTTAATATCATACTTGTTTTTATCTTGGCGTGTTATTAATAAAGATGTCGTTTATTTTTCTGGACTGAAAAAACAAGATATTATTGTAATTATTATATATGCAAAAAGAAATACGTCTTACTTGATTTAGTGACAGAAAACAAAGCGTAAGTAAAGGTTCTTTACAAGGCTAAGAGTGAACACCCTTGGCTGACGGAAAACTTCAGTGAGCAAATCCTTCACACTTATAGTGACGAAAATTATCTGTCAAAATAGACATTTAGCTATTGCTTCGCTAGTGACGCTTTTTTGTTCAGTGAGAGGGAGCCAAAACACTTTTAGTGACGGAACTGAAGATTTTACTGACGCTTTTTTTCCGTCAGTAAATGGCTAATATTTTGTAGTGTAACCTATGACCATGGCTACAAAATGAGGGAAAGCAATGTGCATGTGTGCAAGATCAGTGCCACCAAAAGGCGACAGGCCAAGAAAGAAATAGCCACAGCCTCTATCCTTACCATCACCCCCTTATAACACCATCCCAAACCCCCGCCCATTTCACAATGCATACATAATGACTTTGATAATATATTTGAAGCTGGAGACACTTCTCAACATTATTACACAATTATCCACAATTTCTAAGGCTTGAAAGAATGATTTGCCAAGACACAAGAAAAAAGGCCTAGCAAATTTACAAGGGATTGAGGTGCCCCTCTTATCACATCCGGGAAACAAATACGCAGTGCATCCTCCTGCACAAATATTAAGCCCCAAACACTATCCTAAGACCATGGCTAAGAGAGGGAGGAAGCACGATGTGAAAGTGTGTGCAACAGAACAATGACACCTTATAACACCAAAAAAACAGATTAGCCACAGCCACTAAACCCTACCATGCTAAGATTTAAATTTGATTAAATTAAATGCTAAAATCTTTTAATTAAATTGATGATAGTTAATCTTGTATATATATTAGAAGAATAGTTTGACTCTAAAAAGTCACAATCAAAATTTTAGACTTAAAATAATTAACGGCTAAAATTAAATCTTTTATTAAATGAATGGTTCAGATAATCTAATAATTTTTTTCAAATTAGTCTTTTATATATATTTTAGATTAGATATTTATTAGGTATATTATAAAGATAAATGTACATCTACGTTTCTAGACGCAATTGGAGCATTTGAGAAACCAAATGGTAATGGCTGGAATTTCTTGTGATAAAGGCACACCAAAGGCAACCTTCAAAGACCATATTAAGTGTGGAGTTCAATTTCCATCGAGCAGTATATGACAAAGCCGCGTTATTCATATACGAGTGTGGCTATATTTCACGTAAAATTGTACTCATATACTAATATTACTACTTACTAGCTAGATTATATTCTATGCATTATCATGTATTAATTTATGACTAGTTTCTCTTTTGTTTGTTTAGTGTTTGAACTTATATTTGTATGGTTCTTTTTATGGTTGGAACTAGGGATGTCAATGAGTTGAATCGGATCGGATCGGTTAAATATCTGATCTGGCTCGCTAATCCATTTAATTGGATTTGGATCTGATCCAATAAGAATGAGATCCATTTAGTCGGATTTGGATCGGATCAATAATTAATTTAATGGATCATGACCGAGAGCGACCCATTTAATATTATTAATTTAATTTTATTTATATAATAAATATATCAAATAACTCTTCCACCCCCACCCCACACCACCCCACCCTACCTCACCCCATCCCCACCCCACCCCCACCCCACCCACCCTACCCCACCCCACCCTACCTCACCCTACCCCACCCTACCCCTACCCACCCTACCCTACCCACCCCTACCCCACCCCACCCCACCCTACCCCACCTTACCCTACCTACCCCACCCCCACCCCACCCTACCCTACCCCTACCCATACCCACCCCACCCTACCTCACCCCCACCCCACCTCCACCCCACCCCACCCTACCCTACCCCTACCCAACCCACCCACCCTACCCTACCCCCACTCCCCCTACCCCACCCTACCCTACCCTACCCTACCCCACCCCACCCTACCCCACCCCCTACCCCACCCTACCCTACCCACCATTACCCTACCCCACCCTACCCCTACTTGAACCCACCCCACCCCACCCTACCCCACCCTATCCGTTGGCGGCGGTGGTGGCGGTCGGCGGCGGCGGTGGCGGCAGCGGCGGCGATGGTGGCGGTGGTCGACGGCGGTAGTCTGCGGCGGTGGTCGGGGCGGCGGAGGTCGGCAGCGTTGGTGGCGGTCGGCGGTGTTGGCGGCGTTCGGCGGCAGTGGTGGCGGCGGCGGTCGGCGGCGTTGGTGGTCGGCGGCGGTGGTGGCGGTGGTAGGCGGCGGCGGTCGGCGACGGTGGTCGTGGCGGCGGCGGTCGGCGGCGGTGGTGGCGGCGGCGGTCAGCGGCGGTGGTGGTGGCGGTGGTCGGCGGTGGTCAGCGGCGGTGGTCGGTGGCGTTGGTGGCGGTCGGCGGCGGCAGTGGTGGCGGTGGCGGCGGCGATGGTCGGTGGTGGCGGTCGGCGGTGGTCGGCGGCGGCGGTGGTCGGCGGCGGTGGTGGTCTGTGGCGGTGGTTGGCGGCGGTGGGGGCGGTGGTCGGCTGCGGCGGTGGTCGGCGGTGGGCGGTGGCGGTGGCGGCGGCGGTGGTGGCGGTGGTCGGCGGCGGTGGTCGCTGCGGCGGTGGTGGTGGTCGGCGGCGGTGGTGGCGGTGGTCGGCGGCGGTGGTGGTCGGCGTTGGTGGTGACGATGGTGGCGGATTTTTTGATATTAAATGGATCGACCCAGACAGATCTTGGATCGATCCATGTAGTGATCTATTTAAATGGATCGGCCCATTGGATCTCTTATTGGATCAATGGATCGGATTTTTTGACCCGTTGGATCATTTAAATGGAGCAGATCGGATCGAATCTAGATCATGATCCGATCCATTGACAGCCCTAGTTGGAACTATCATGTTATAACATTTTTATATAAAATAGTTATTTGGGTGACAAGAAGACAAATGTATCTATAATTTTTACTTGTGCATTTTTATTTATTTACACATGCAAATACATTTACGTAAAAATATTGTGGTTATTGCCCATATAGAAGTGTTTTACCAACACATTTACAACTATTACCTACACCTAAAAATACATTTACCCACATATATTGAATGACACGTGTTACTAACACTTGCCACATCATCACCCACGTCATCATACAAACAAATTGTAACTCCTTCACATCACATTTCTTTCATGAATACTATTATGAAATCTTTTTTGTTTATTATGTGTTTGATTAAATGTTATGAAAGAGTGTGATATAAATGTTGTGAAGACTATCACACGTGTATCAACTAAGTATCTTTTTTTGAAAATAAAATGATGCAGACAACCTGTTCGATAAAATGCTTAATCTATTCTTACCTGTGGCAAACTATTTGTTTGATGATTTCATCTTTTGAAATTTTTTAGAGTTGATTTAAAGTCACAAGTATGTTCTTTCATTAATACTGATGTTAACTTAATTTTGTCTTTGATTAAAGGTTATATTTTGTTATTGTTTAAGGAGTATCGTTTGCTAATTCCATTTATTTGATGAAGTAGTAGTGATACAGGATTGGCATTTTGTGGTTGGGGTTACAGGGATTCTGAGAAAGGAGCAATTACCCAACGATACAGGATAAGAGCTTGCTGGATGCTTTTCAAGATTTGAATGCTCTCATGGTATGTAATCTCATCTTATGGTTTTGATTTTACAAAGCAATTATCCAACGATCCTCTCCTTCTGCATCCTCTTCGTTTCTTTCTAGGATTGCCATCGCTCGATTGCAACTTCTCTGGATCATCTGTTACATCGCATCACTGGGTACGATTTCTTCTTTATTTCTGAGATAGCCTTAAACTGTCCGTGGTTCATCGAATTTATGAGTGATCGTGAATGGTTGTTTATTACAAAGTTTAAGCTCTTAAGAAAACATCGCCCTTTTGTGATTTCCGTTGTTATTGATTGAGTTTATGTAATATGCTTTTGAACTAATCGTATTTACAATTTTTAATTTTAAATTGATTTGCATCACAAACTTTTCAATGACGTGTGTTTGTCCCAAAAACTATTCAGATACTGGACCAAATTGTTTATTAGGACTGAGATGACTAAATAATGATGTTATTTACAACTAAATATTTGCAGCTAATTGGGAATATTTTAAAAGGAGCTGTTCATGATGGTGGGCACCATTCTATCTGGTAAGATTTAGAAAATTTGTTTAAATTGTAAAAAAACATGTGATTTCTTAGTTATTGATGAAATGAGAAACCAAAGAATATTAATTAAACAATCATTAGTTATCTTTTCATATGATATAGTAACAAGCAATAACCTGCTTCATTTTCCACTTAAAAGTATATGTGTAGAAGAGATGTAAAAACCAAACACTAAAATATGTATAAAATAAGTATGGATTGTTTTAGAAGTGTAATGCGATGCTTCACAATTATGAACTAAATATATACATAAACTTCACATTTTTAGATCATCAAATGAGTAATTTAGGTGCTATGAATATTCCCAATATATTCCTAAATTTTTCATGTGTAGAAGAAGAGGGCAGGATCCTGCTTTTGATGATGACAATTAAAGCGGCTGAAGTTTGCCATTTTCATATACCTATTACGTATCTACTTTCATGGATGGAATTATTGGTCAATGTGTATATCATAATAGCACGTAATGTTACAACTTGACACGGGGCGTCAATTGTTTGGCTTCAGTTAGTTCTTCTTTTAATATATTTACTTATAGATCATTAATCAGTTTCTTATAAGTTTGTATTTTTAAGAATGGCGAATTTTGTATTTCAAATTGTTTGTTAATTTTATTTCAAGTTGTTACTTTTCAAACTGTTATATGAAATTAGAACTTTTTGTTTTTAAATAAAGATATCTTTTCTTTCTTATTGTAGAGGAGAACGGTATTTACTACACCACCTGATTAGAATTCGAAGCAAAACAGAGTAAACTACAAGCAGCTTTGCCATTTGCTCTGTGGAGATAAGACAAGGTGTTATTTACTTTTTGCTCTATATGTGTATAGAGATTTTCTTTTATAATAATACTAATTATCTATTACATAGCACCTCATGTATCTTATAACATATTTAGGTCATTTTCATTATAAAGGTTAAATTTCTTGTGATGTCCTTTTCAAGTCGAACATCTATTTCTTTGCTTACTTTCATTGATTTCTTATAGCTACTCTTATTTGTATTATTGTCATGTAGTTTATTGTAAAGTTTTTATGTATTGTTGATTTCAGGTGCTACAGCGTATTGCTGAACTAAATGAGACTATGGGCAATGGACTGTTGATGAGATGGATTGTGGAAACAAAAACTTATTGCTGAACATAAGACATTTCCTCGTGTAAATGGATGTATATCCGTGGTATTCAAGGATCTTGCGCCAATAAGGTGCTTACATGATCATGACTTTAAAGACTTCTCTTGATCTCATCATGCCCCTTCTCATCATGCCCCTTTGTGGAGACTTCTTCTATTGTTGGTGATCTTAACTTTTTATTTACATAATTTTTATGATTTTTTAAGTTATTTCATTTTTTATCATGTAGTTCTTTCTCTCATGTTCTTCAAACTTTCCACTTAAACAACATATATCTTTTCGGTTTCATATATTACATTATTGATTGTATTGATCTTATTACATTTTAGGGTGATAATGGCTCTTCATACCTTTAATTTCTTATTTTGCTGCCATATTTTCTTTTGCGTATGTGGAGATTGAAGTTTATTATGGTGCTTTAATCATGTTTGTAATGTCTGTTTTTTGATTATTTTTTAGTTGACCATCTACTTTTGTAATGCGTTTGTCCTCATTGCAGAGTCATGCTACTATAATTCGAAATGATGAGGGAATATCTCAAGTCAAATTTATTCATTTTAGCAAATTTATGTAGTTTTAATGTGTAATTTGTTAGATTGGTTACTTTATTAAATTGCATAGAATTTTCAAAGCACTATAAATGTTCTAAATCATATGTTTTTTTCTCATGTGTATTATTACCATAAGGATTTCTACCACTTATAGATAGAAGTTATAGTAGAATGGAGATTTCAAGGCTTTGTCTATCGATTATTTTTAGGTTTGTGTTTGAATCCTACCTGTTTATGCTTGTGTTTTTCTCATGTAAGTATGAAAATATGTGTGTCGGTACACTTCTTACATTATTTTATTTGGACTTGATGTATCTTAAGTTTACTTTTGTAATAAGGTTTGAATCCGCTTTAGTATCATCATTTGATCATTAAGTCGCAATCTTTTGAAACTTGGTCTCCTTACCTTTATTTGAAGACTAGAAGAAAATGTTTGTTATTGAAAGTTTTTGTGTATGTATACTTCTAACGTTTTTTTATTTGATCTTGGTATATCTCAAATTTACTTCTTTAATACCCGTGTATATACGGGTATATAAACTAGTTAATATTTAAACTACTTTTTACAATTACAAGTGTTTCTTTTTACATGTTTTTTATGAAGTGTGAAGAAATTACACATCATTATAGTGTCAGTGATGTCATATATGGGATTTCCAACCAATTATTTAATTGGGGTGTTAATATAAAATCGTCACAAAGCTTCTTCTTAATTTAGGGGTTGTTTGTTTGCTTTAGCATTCAGCGTGTTTGATTACTGCCTCTGAATGAAGACTGTGTTGAATGAATCAGAAGAACGCTGCTGAATCATTCTACCTTAAAGTTCATGCTGAATCATTAAGCACTACGTATTTTACCATAATACTCCTTCTTTCACATGTTGCCTTGTTAAACAACCATATCTCATCTTATCTTCTAATCTATATAAAAGACTAATTAGAAAAAAATTATTAGGTGATCTTGACCATTTATTTAATAAAAGATTTAATCTTAGTCATTCATTCCTTTAATTATAAAATTTTGATTTTGACTTTTTAAAGTCAAACTAATGTGACTAACCATTATGAATTAAGATAAAGATAACCCTTAATCAAATCAATGATAGATAAACTAACATTATTTAAAAATAGATTTTTGAATAATATTTGATCACGTTATTTAATATCATCCTATAGATATTAAAAATATCATCGGTTCTTTTGATATTTCATAAAGTAGTTTAATTTTTTATTTTAATTGTTAAAGTAACTAAAGATAACATTACGCTCATGTAAGGATTTTTACGGTTCTTTGTATTTATAAAATCGGTTGGCCTTTAAAAAAAAGATAAAATTACATTAATTTTAGTGTATATAACTCAAGTGTATCTTTAATATTTAATCTATAATATATATTATAAGAATAATTTTATAACTTCATCAAACCGTTTTTAGAATATCATTTATTAAAATCTTCTATTTTCAAAATGGCTTCAAATTATTCTTAGAATTTTTCCCACTAATCATTTTTATTTATTTTCTAAAATGGCTAACAACTATTAGCACAAATATGAGAGTATATCAATTTTCTTTCTTCACATTTACATGAATGTTTCTTGATATGTCATCGATATGTTGATTATTATATGTTTAAGATTTCAAACCATAAACGTTTAAAATTTACATAAACAATTTCCGTGTTTATACACGGGTATTAAACTAGTAATATAATATATCACTATTAAGGTTAAAATGGTAATATGTATCATTTAGATTGTTATTCAGAACCTTAATCAAACAGCATGTCATATTCAGAGACAGATTCATTCAGAGCCTTTGAATAATTCAGACCACATAATCATTCAGTGCTTAATCATTTTGTTTTAACAAACAACCCCTTAGTCAAAGCAATCTACAGAGTGATTAGTGGCAACCAATTAAATGGCTTTTATACCTGGTCGACACATCTCGGATGGTATTATAGGTACTAATGAAATGGTCAATTTTACTTCTAAGTTCTAAAACGAACCTCAATTTGATGTTGATCAAGATCGATTTTAAGAAGGCCTTTAGTTTTATTAAAATTGAAAATCCGTATTATTTTTCATGGATCAAATAGGCTTTAGTATATTATGGTGTAACTGGATTCCAAGTTGTCTAGATTCGGTTTCGGTTTCGATATTGGCAGTTTTCCGAAAAGTTGTAGAAAACCCAGGTTAATTTTGAATTTACATTACTAATATACAACTCGTGTTCTAGTCGTATAAGGTGTTGTTAGAATACAGTTGAATTTCTTTAATTTATCAATCTCTTATGCTTTAACATGTTTCACTTTATTGTTTCGGCCTTTTAAGATTATGGTATAAATGAAAATTTCCTTAAGAATAAAAAAAAGGTTATGTTTTTATTCAAAAATATTTATATGCGGTATTTAACTTATTTCAGCTTTTTAAATCATGAATGCTAAATAACAAGTTTATCACTTAATCTTTACCATGAATTCATAAATGTTAGGGACATGAAATATATATTATATGTGGGCGCATATTAGCAAATCTCATTCAAAACCTATAGTAAAATGACGCTATTTTAGTGGTGACAATTGTAAGACCACCCGCATCCATCGCGAGATGGGGTGGGTGAGAGTTGCTCACGGATGTGAGGACCATCGCTGGTCTGCGCGATGGCTCCCTCTGTCACGCTAGTGATGGTGGTCGCGTATGTGAGCAGGAGGTGTGTGAGAGGTTTGTTTTTTTTTTTTTTTTTTTTTTGTGATTTGAAGAATGTGATAGATGTGGAGTTTGTGTGATGGGATGAGGAAATGGTGGAGAAATGATGTTGCGCTTATGTGAAGGATGTGATGATGCTGATAGTTTTTGCCTAATATAATAGAATTTCTGTTATGCCCTGTAAGATGGAGTATAGTTTTTGCCTTTTCGGTTCAAAGTATATATTACCAAAACAAACCATGTTCAATTAATTTGAATTTAAAAACCAGTCAACTTGATTTGTTTACATCTCTTTAAATCTCCAATAAGAAAACATTTAAATAAAACGTACAAGAAGTACATATATTACAAGATATTATTATTAATAATAAAATAATAATGAAATGATCACATCATTGTTTGGTTCATTGGGGGAGTCATCGTCGGATACTGTTGCATCTGTTGGTTCCTCGCCATATTTCCTTGCCACCCTGAAATTAATAAATATATTAATACACAAACATTAATGTAAAAAAGGGTAAACAATTTACTAACTAATAAATAATACAATACTTAGAATTTTTTATATTTTGCTGGTCTATTAATTAGTGGCAGTTTTATTATTTTTATTATATTTTTTGAATGTTACTCATTATATAGACAATTTACTAACTTATTAGTTTTCTTATTTTTGCATTATATATTAAAAAGAATTTCATGTAGTATAATTAACCGTAAACTTTTTATTATAATGTATGTCGATTTGACTTAAAACTTTAAATTTCTTTATTAAGAAGATAATATAGAGTAATTGACTATCTTGAAAACAGATCGATCAAAGTACTCTTTGATCTTTTCAAGGTTTTGATATATTTTCCAATTAAGAAAAAGAAAATTATAACAAATTGTTCTATTAAAAAAGATTGATTTTCAGTCAACCATCTTTGGTATTCAAACGCTTTTAAAATATATTTATTTATAGTCAACCTTCTTTTAATTTCATTTTCTGTTTTCATATATATATATATATATATATATATATATATATATATATATATATATATATATATATATATATATATATCACTTTAATTGAAAATAATAATTACTGATTTTTACAAAGAAAAAGCATAATACATCAAAAAAAGAAAAAAAGAAATTTGAAAAATATTTGAAGAACAATTAACAATTTTGCTAAATAATTAAAATTCATGTAAAAGTGTAATGTATAACAAACATACACATACCTATAGCAGGATCAAAACCTTGGGCTTTAAGTTCTCTGTATGCTTGACAAAGGGCACACCACTCACACAAGCAGTGTGTCACCCAATCTGGTGCGGGTGATTCTATCAACCCATATCGGTTCCTGATCTTGGTTCGATACGAGCATGACATGATGCACGGAATGCCAATAAACGCCGCGATTAACCCATATATAAGTCCACTTGTTGCACATGCTAAAAGAAACCAACCGATCGAATGTGTAATTTATTAGATAGAAAGATATATAAGGGTTTGGTCTAAATTACCTAACCCGAATGTTTTATATACTTTATGTTTATGAAGTTTTCATTATTTTACACGATACGGTAAAACTTCACAGGTATTTTGTAATCCTTAGTAGTTGAATTAAGAACCTATCATATTTGGTTAAATATGATATATCATATTCTCTCACAAGTATAACAGTAAGCCATACAAAGGGACTCATTCTTGACTTAAAATAAGGGACCAATTTTCATGTTTGTAAGAGAATATATATGACAGAGTAATATTTGGCTCATCAAATATTAGAGAATCTTAACCCTTGGTAGTTGTTATAAATCAAAATTCTATGCAATTATAAAATGAAGAGATTGACATAATATCACACACTTCACCAAGTTGTCACATGTGTGACTTATATATCTGTTTAAAGTTGAAATAAGATGAAAGTTTTATCTTACAAGTTTGGCCATTATCGACGATCTCGGCAATCTGTCCAAAAGTGATGCAGGGGAAACATGCCGTTATGATCGCTGTCAATGAACAAATAACATACATTAATAAAATTTTCAAAATTTTTTAACATCAAACACACCCATTAAACCTACTACAGTGTCCACAATAGAGTTTGACTCCATAACCTATTAGGAGGGACACCACTTTACAACACCAAATATCATTGAGCCACAAGTATTTGGTAACTTTCCAAACTTTTAGCTTCACTTTGACTTAAAATGGACATATAAGTATGGTAATTAACTCGTTTATTTCATGAATAATCTTTTTTGAACAGTAAAGTCATGTTAGTGGACCGGATCCGCAATGACATCCATACGGACAGTAACCCCAAGCCACTCACGATGAGAGATTAGAGTTGAACCCATAGAAATAATACCTCCACCATTTTTTTTAACGAAATCACCATCATGAGAAGTACTAGATAGTATTTCATGAATAATTAACTTAATATTATTTGAATGATATAAATGAAATTATACCATTTTCAGGATCTTCAACGCAGTCGAAGAGGCCAGTCCTCCATTCCTGAGTGGGAGCAAGGTATTGAGTTCCAATGGCAATCCCCGCCGGAGGGCCTGTTTTCACCGGCGTTTGATACCCTGCCTGACCTCCAGGATTTGAATAGGTATAGTTGTAAGTTTGAGGACCAGCAGTACTGTAACCTGTTGCATTATTAGTTTGTTGAGGTGGCGGAAACTGGACAGGCTGCTGCTGTTGAGGTGGCGGAAACTGAACAGGCTGCTGCTGTTGAGGCGGCGGATACTGAACAGGCTCCGGCTGAGGTGGTGGGTATGCTGCCGGTGGTGGGTATGTTGCTGGTTTTTGAGGTGGGTAAGCTTCAGGTGGCGGCATAGATTCCGGTGATTGAGGTATGAAAGAACGAGTGGATGGTGGCGGGTAGTTCATATTTTGATCATTAATCTCTTCTGCTGGTGGCGGCGGCGGAGATGGTGACGACAGTGGGTTGTCATGATGGTTTGGGTACCCTTGCGGTGGTGGTGGCTGAAATGGAGATTGATCGGAGGATTGAGGAGGAGTATTTGCATCCAAACGGCCCATTTCGATTTCAGGTCGATCGAATTATACTCTAACAGCTCAAAGATTTGTTTTTGTGTTTGCTTCGATGAAAGAAATGCAAGAAGACATGGTTTTATAGAAATCAATGTACGCCTACTATCGTACCGATCGACGTGGGTGTGAGCGGTTTTCTCGGAAGACAACGCTGGAGGTTGACTTGCTAGCCGTTGACTATGACGAAGCCTTTTGTTATATATGGCAAGTGGACTTTAATGATATTTTTTATAATTTCTGTACACACAAACACTACTACAGTTCATGATGTATAGATAATTATGAAACAGTTACAATGACTATGTGTATCGAATAATTATATTAAACAATACTGCAATAGAGAAATAGCATTATAAATTATAATTATGAGTATTTTGAAATTGGATTAAAATTGTTATGGTTTAATATGATTTATTATGTTTTCTTAAAAACATAAGAGTGAGATATCCACATAGATTTATTCTTGACTTAAAATAAAAAACTCACTCTAATAATTACAAAAGAAACATAATAGGTAAGGAAGTTGATCCGTACACAACCGTTTTTAATATAAAATACTTTTGTTATGTAATAAGAGAGATGATATATCCTCTTACTTTATCTTCCTACTTATCCTCTTACTCACATAATCAATACAAGTGTCAAAATCAATGAATGAGATAAAAAGAGAATTAGTAGAATACATATATCATGTTGTGGTGAGTAGATGGATAAAGTAGAATAAAAAAGTATGCGAGAATGTCAGAATGAGCTGGGCGCCTATGGGATTACAGATTTAATAGAAGAAGTCGATACCCAACCCCAATCTGACACGCGGCAGTTAATTTCTTGGTCAAAAGTTATATGTGGGACTCCTAAACTAAAATCTATCATGTGAATACTAAATATGACGGTTTTTGTAAGATACTGTTTCTTTTTCTATTAACCTTTGTATATATGTTCATGAGCTTCAAATATAATACATTTATTGATGGTTCTACAAAATTATATTAGATAATTCATCATATTACTTTTCCTACGTTATTTATGTTTAACTAGTTTGAGCCCGTGCTCTGCACGGGTGTGGTCTTGAGTTGACCGACCCTACCCATTCTAAACCCGGCTCTTATCTAATCAGAAAAAAAAAATTAAAAACCGACCCGGTCCCACAAGAGCACGATAAAAAAATATAATTCAAAACCCAAACCCGTAACTGACCACCGTAACCGAGGTGCCCAAAATATAAAATTATTTCAAAAAGAAAAAAAAACAATTGGATCAGCTTCAAAAAGTTTTAACCCAATATATGTCTAGCCAAAAACCAAATTAAAACAAAAAAAACAAAAACACATAAATCTGCACACTTTAAAACATATTAATAATAAAATTAAATTTGTTATAAATAATACAAAAAAATTAATAAAGAAAACAACATTTCAAATTCCTATTTTCACATTCACTCTCTTCCTCTACTTAGTCACTCTCACTCTCTCCCTTTTCTTGAGAAATCATCTTTGACTATCACTTTTTGTTATTTTTTTTATTTCTATGTTTTTATTTCAAATAAATAATATATTATTATAGTTTTTAAAATAAGTATTTTTTAATAAACATATTATATTCATCACTAAATTCGGTGAGTATTAACCTTTGGTTTTGTTTTCTTTGGGTTTTAAAAGAAAAAAAATGAAGTATATGAGGAGACAGTCTAGAGTCTAAACTTTTAATCATGTTTTGTATTCTCAAGAAAGTAGGTAATTATGTTTGTAGTTCTCAAAAAAGTAGGTGAGTGGTTGAATAAAAGTTAAATGGGATGAATTGGAAAATTGCAAACGTAAACTCTAATTAGTTCAAGAATTTGATTATTAATTTCATACACAATTTAATAGTTTTTATCTCGACCAAAAAAATAGTTTTACGTTTTCAGTTTAGAAGAGATTTGACTTTTTATATTTATAATTATTTAGCAAGTAATATAGAATTATAGATTCGTCTAAATTCCATGATGTAGAATTTAATTTTAGTTAATATATGGGTTAAAAGAATAAATTATGGCTTAAAAGGAATGAATATTATTACTTTATATTATATACTAATAAAATAATATCTTTATTATTAACAACTTATTAATTAAATAAAAAACACCTATTCAAATTCCTAAAAACCCATTTAATTTTCTATTTCTCCATCACCACTCTCATTCTCTCTCCCACCACTACCACTCCCATTCTCTCTCTCCCTCTCTAAATCGGTACTCTCTCTCTCTCTTAAAAATACTTCACCGGAGCCGGAGACACATAAACCGCCGCCGCCGGAGACAAATTCCATAGAGATGTAGAATTTAATTTTAGTTAATATATGGGTTAAAAGAATAAATTATGGCTTAAAAGGAATGAATATTGTTACTTTATATTATATACTAATAAAATAATATCTTTATTATTAACAACTTATTAATTAAATAAAAAACACCTATTCAAATTCCCAAAAACCCATTTAATTTTCTATTTCTCCATCACCACTCTCATTCTCTCTCCCACCACTACCACTCCCATTCTCTCTCTCCCTCTCTAAATCGGTACTCTCTCTTTCTTAAAAATACTTCGCCGGAGCCGGAGACACATAAACCGCTGCCGCCGGAGACACATAAACCGTCGCCGCCATCGTCGCCTACAACCACTACCACGTCGTTCACATCCACGTCGCTCACATCCACGTCGCCTAAAGCCACTGTCGTTTACCGCCACCGTGCCCACCACCATGGCCTACAGCCCGTCGCCATCGCCTCCGAGGCATCGACTCTTTCAGCCATCAGCAAGAAAACCCAAGCCACCATAGAAAACCCTAGCCGCTGCCACCGTAAAAAGGAACCGCCACCGATCTAAACCACCATCTCGTCGGATGTAGGGTTTTCCCTAACCAACACCATCGTTCACAATACCACGTCACCGCCGCCATCATCGGAAGTCAAAACAAACCAGATTCTGTGTAGATCTGTAACAAACCCCTAGATCCCCGTCACACACACACACACATCTGTAACTACTCTAGATCAAGAACAAAGAATGGTGGAGACGGAAGAGTGGGTTTCGATTCTTTTTTTTTTCGCTTAGGGTTTCTAGACAGAGGGGGAGGATTGAGATGGTTGCGATGTCAAGAACAACAAACCTGAGAGAGGATCGAGGCGGCGGTGTCGCCGGCGGTGGCGAGGGAGAAGGATGGTGGAGAAGGAAGCGCGCAGCTGCACAAGCGGCAGACTCGGCGGCGGCAGACTCGGTGATGGAGAAGGATGGTTGCGGCGGCGGCGAGGGCGGCTTTGGCGGTAGTCGCCGGCAAAGGACCGTGGGATCTAGGGTTTTCCCCACCCACCACGTCGGATCTAGCTTTTCTCCACCAAACTCTCTCTCTCTCTCTGCTCTCAACTCTCTCTGATTTACGTATGGCCCAAAACCGAATTAAAAAAAAAAACAGCCCAATAACACAATCCGGCCCAGACCCGGTTCTGACCCAAACCCGGATCCGGGCACAAAGTCATATGCAGCCACGCTTTTTTATCTATTGTAGTAATTAATAAATCGTATGATATGATTATGGATATTCAAACAAAAAACAATATTATTGATATATATTAAGAGTTAAAGTTGCTAAACACGAAAAATGTTTCCTCAAAGTTCTATTATGACACAGGAATTATTTGGTCAAATATATACATCAAGTCTACAGATATGTCATTATGCCTATTAATATTTACAAAATATGTCTATACCCATTAATATTTACAAAAAGCATTTCACTATGCCCCCTGTTGTTTCAGATTTTTGTACACAAAATTTATTTTTTTTGTAAACATTAATAGTTATACGTGAACACAAAAAATTTAATGTGTCATAATGAATATTGGGGAAACATTTTTTGTGTTTAACAACTTTAACCGGTATATTAATGCAAGAAAGTTAATTTTGATACAAATACATACTCCTATGAGTAATTTGATTTTATAAATAAATAAATATACAATTAAATGTTGATCTATTAGATCTAACGGTTGTAATTCACTTGTTGTAATTCATGGTTGTTGCAATTCATGGTTGGGTAATGAATATTAGAAATGCCAAATGTAGATCATCCGATCAAATCAAATATCATGATTATTTCTCTCATTCTCACCTAAATATATATTCTCATTTGAACTCTCCAATATATATATATATATATATATATATATATATATATATATATATATATATATATATATATATAGGGGAGGGTTCAAACGAGAACTGTTTTTCGAATGAGAACTGCAAGAACCAATATCAGCCGTTCTTTGGATGTGGGAAGTTGATGGATGGAGAGCGTGGAGGGGGTCAAGTGTGGCAGGATGCATGTGAGGAATTCATGGGTGGGCAATGATATTAAAGGATGGGGAATTGGACGGCTCAGATTGGTTCTCGCAGTTATCGTACGAAAAACAGTTCTCGTTTGAACTTTTGCCTATATATATATATAGGGGAGGGTTCATGCGAGAACCGTTGTTAGTGCGAGAACCGCGAGAACCAATCTCGGCCGTTCCTTGAGTATGGGAAGTTTCATGGATGTTGAACGTGGAGGGATAGGGTGTGGCAGGGTGCATGTGAGGAATTCATGGGTGGGCAATGACATTGAAAGAGGGGGAATTGGACGGCTCAGATTGGTTCTCGCGGTTCTCGCATGAACTTTTTCATATATATATATATATATATATATATATATATATATATATATATATATATATATATATATATATATATATATATATATATATATATATATATATATATATATATATATATATATATATATATATATATATATATATATATATATATATATATATATAGAGAGAGAGAGAGAGAGAGAGAGAGAGAGAGACAAAAGTTCATGCGAGAACCGTTGTTAGCGCGAGAACCGCGAGAACCAATCTAAGCCGTCCAATTCCCCCTCCTTCAATGTCATTGCCCACCCATGAATTCCTCACATGCGCCCTGCCACACCCTATCCCTCCACACTCTCCATCCATGATACTTCCCATATCCAAGGAACGGCTGAGATTGGTTCTCGCGGTTCTCGCACTAACAAAGGTTCTCGCATGAACCCTCCCCTATATATATATATATATATATATATATATATATATATATATATATATAAGGGAGGGTTCATGCGAGAACCTTTGTTAGTGCGAGAACCGCGAGAACCAATCTCAGCCGTTCCTTGGATATGGGAAGTATCATGGATGGAGAGTGTGGAGGGATAGGGTGTGGCAGGGCGCATGTGAGGAATTCATGGGTGGGCAATGACATTGAAGGAGGGGGAATTGGACGGCTTAGATTGGTTCTCGCGGTTCTCGCGCTAACAACGGTTCTCGCATGAACTTTTGTCTATATATATATATATATATATATATATATATATATATATATATATATATATATATAATGAGGATCTTGTAAGAGGTAAACTCTTGTAAGAGTGGTAAGAGACAATCTGTATCGTTGATTTTTCATCAGATCTACGAATTATAAATGGTTTTTATTTCTTGAACAAAATTAATAGTAATGGTAGTAAATGGTACATTTTATTAATTTTTATAAAATCCCAAAAATAAGCTATTGCCATTTTCCTTTACTTTTACACATTTCAAACGAACAAGAGGCTATACAGATGATGCATAGGGTGAGCATGGGACCCGGTAGACCGGAAAAAACCGACGAACCGGACCGCACCGGACCGAGACCGGTCAGGACCGGGCCTGGTCGGTCCGGTCTTCGGTCCTTGTTTTTTATAGATTTAGGGTTTCGGTCCGGTCCGGGCCGGTTTTGTTTGATACAGTGTATAAAACAACTAAAAGACTGAAAAAACCGACGAACCGAACCGAACCGGACCTAGACCGGACCGGGCCGGGACTAGTCGGTCCGGTCTTCAGTCCTAGTTTTCACTAAATTTCGGGTTTCGGTCCGGTCCGGTTTTTGAACCAATCTCACCCCTAATGATGCATAAATGTTGGAAATTTGATGAAGAATCTCACCAATTTGTTTGGGACTAGATTAATCAAATTTCTAGCAACCAAACAAAAACATTGATGAAAATTATAGATAATTAACATTCACCAATAAATGATGAAACTTAAAGATAATTAACCAGCTTAGATCCACAACTGAAATTGATGAATAAAACAGATGTAAATTGACCACTTATAGGAATTGATTAATTAAACAGATGTAAATGAATGTACAACTGAAACTTACAAACAAATAGATTGATGAATTTCTCTATTCAAATAGATGATTTACAGGGCATAAATCGAATAAATGGATGAAACCCAGTTGAATCGGTTCGAGACTAGGCGAGCAGGCGATGAAATCGAATAAATTGATGAAAACCCAGGTAAAACCAATGAACACTGACCTTGACCTAGGGTGAGTAGTCGATGGCCGTTCTTTGGTGAAGGCTAATCGGCGGCCGGGGAGAGGCCATAGCAACGGGACCTGGACTAATCGATGATTTACAGGGCAGAAATCGGGTGATAGGACGACCAATCACCGACTACGCTTGCCGAAATTGAGAGGGTCTTCAATCGATCTTTGAACCAAACATGGTGACTCGGCTTCGACTACAGGCAGCATGGTGGATGATGTACCAGTGGTATCCTACAGACAGCTCGGTGGATATTGAATGATGAGGTCAATGCCGTCCTTGTTTCTAAGTTTTGAGAATCCACGTCCCGGTCAACTCGAAGATTTCCTGGACAAATCAAGGTCAGAGATCGGATTTGCCATATAATACGTGATTAATTTTGCCATCCCTTCGTGAGATGGAGGTACACGTGATGAATTTTGTTCTTTTATATTTACTTTTTACCTTTTTATGTGTAAAAATATCATAACTTAACTAATAGTGTTGCTTATAATTTAAGCTTTGACAATCTTTATTTATTAAATTTGTGTTTATATCTAGAAATTCATATTGAACTTGTTTGAGTTTGGATTAGTAATATAAAATTTATAAGTATCAAAAATTAACGTTTGGATTATGCTTTAGACATAAGTGATAAATTTATTTGTTTTATTTAAGTTGAAAATTTATTTTTCTTAGTAGTTTACATTTTTACCATTTTAAATTAATTATATATAATCATCTGATTTTGAATCCCATCTGACGATCAAATAAGCGAACCGGTATGACGAATGTTTCGTAGCCAATCAATTTTTAAAACTATAATCCTATTATAAAGATAGTCATAAACTCGTAACTTCTTAAGATTTAACCATACACTTATAATGTGTTTATACTTGTTAATAAAGTTACTTCTATAAGATTTTCTTTATTCTTTCACAAATCATAACACCTCATAGTACTAGACCTCAAAATTTGGAAGATATCTTCAAGATGATAGTTGAGCAAAATAGTTGTCTTTTTTTACATACTTACCAAATGTATCTTTAAATATACTTCATTATTCATAATCGATTTGAACTTTTAATCTTTTAATTAAGAGGAGGCAGCATCGCACAACAACCAATATCGCTAGCCTACAAGCCCTTTAGTATGTACACCTAACTTTTGCATAGCTTTTGTTCAATGAAAGAAACGCAAGAAGACATATATAGTTGATAGATGTATGTATACAAATCACTAAGGACTTGCTTGTGAACGTGTTTCCGGCTTTCCGCAACAAACAAACTCACAAGTCGACGTACGACGTAGCACACCTTCATAGTAACCTTACGGGACCCTCCAATATTAGAGTTGACTAATGAAATGATCAATCCCATTCGTTGTTTTTCCAAATGGAATATATGTGTATTTTTTAATACTAGTAAAGGATAAATACTACTCCCTAACATTAATCAATTTAATTAGACGATTTTATTCTTTTATTTAGTCTAAATTAAGATTGTTTTTTTTAATTTCATAAAAATTTAAGATTAATTTTGACTTCAAAACGATTGTGATTAAGTTTGTTTTAAGAAATATATCCACCATATTTTTAATTAACATAACAATAATTTTCATAAAAATAACAAAATTATTCCACAAAATCATGTGCATTGTCATCTTACTTCAAAATTTTATCTATAAATATAGCAACATTAATATCTTTTAATTCACACAATCTTGGGCAAATATCTAGGATTTTTTAATTAAGATTTATCTTCTAATAGCTTCGAATATTGATTCTTTCGTATTAATAGCTATCATAATGGATACTTTCTAACACATCCAATAATTTAAGCATTCTTTAAATCAATATTCATCAACACATATAATTGTACTTTATATATTGTTGGTATAGGACAACATCTCAGAGATAACTAGACTGATGGACGAACTATGCTACTTAATATATAAGAAGAGGCAACGCCTTGACCACTAGGAATTCCTTTTGGCCGAGTGGTAAACGGCTTAATCTTAACAATTGATATCAGAGCAAGGTCATGGGTTCGAATCTCACAACATGCAAAAAAATGTTGGGGAAGTTGGATGTGTCATTGGCCCTCATCTTCCTAAATCCACTCGTAGGTTGTAACATGTTGAAATCCCATAAGTCTAAGGCATTTGCGGCGAGGAAGTTGGATGAGTCATTGGCCGCCATCTTTCTAAATCCGCTCGTAGAAATCTCATATTCCCATGAGTCGAAGGCATTTGCGGTAGATGTTGGAGGGGAGGATGTTGGTTTGGGATAACATCTCCGAAATAATTTGACTCATGGGTGAGTCAAGGCTACTCAATATATAAGAAAGATGTAGCGCATTGACCACAAGAAATTCCTTTTAGCCTAGTGGTAAGCGTCTTGATCCTAACATATATATATATATATATATATATATATATATATATATATATATATATATATATATATATATATATATATATATATATATAGGGTGTGGTTAAACAAAGAACCTCCCTTAAACAAAGAACCTAAAGAACCTCCCTGGTAATGACATGTGGCACATTGTTTAGGGCAAAAAAATAAATTAAAAAAAAAACAATCGGCGCCTACAGCACCCACAACCAAAACCCACAACAAACTTAAAAAAAAACCCCATTTACTTTAAATAATCATAACTCGTTCGTTCTTAACAATTTTAACATAAAAATTATACCGTTAGATTTAGTTTTTCGTCCTCTTTCAAACAAGACCGGACTTGATATATTTCTGAAACTTTTTTTTTTTGAAATGCAAAGTTTGCATTTTGAGTTGGGTTCATTCAAACTCAAAATGCAAAATCTGAAGTTTGCATTTTGAGCTGGGTTCATTCAAGCCCAAAATGCAAAATCTGTAGTTTGCATTTTGAGCTAGGTAATTCAAGCTTAAATGCAAAATCCGTAGTTTGCATTTTGAGCTGGGTAATTCAAGCCTAAATGCAAAATCCGTAGTTTGCATTTTGAACTGGGCAATTCAAGCCTAAATGCAAACTCCGTTGTTTGCATTTTGAGCTGGATTCATTCAAGCCTAAATGCAAAATCCGTAGTTTGCATTTTGAGCTGTGTTCATTGAAACCTAAATACAAAATGCAAAAAACGAAAACGTACATGCTGCCTAAATGCAAACAAAATTTTCATGTTAAAAAAATTTTAGAAAAATATGGGAAGAGTGATCTTGTTTGAAAGAGGATTAAAAAAACTAAAAGATTGGTATAATTTTTTTGTTCAAATTCACAAAACTTAAAAAGTTATGACAATTTAAAAATTTTGGTGGTTTTTTTTTTTTAAAAATCGAGTTTGTTGGGGGAGGGGGGGGGGATTTTCCATGTTTACCCTTTTCTTCTTTAATTAATACATAATAATTACAGTTTTGCCACCAATCAATCTCATCCATTGATTTTGATGATCCAAAGGTCCAGATTGGTTCTTTAGGTTCTTTGTTTAACACATGGTTCTTTATTGATTCAATTTATATATATATATATATATATATATATATATATCAATTTATATATATATATATATATATATATATATATATATATATATATATATATATATATATATATATATATAGTGGGAGGTTCAAATGAGAACCTTAAATTAATTGAGAATGAGAGACTCAATCCAAGCCAATGTTTTAAAACCCGGGTTTTTAGTTGACCCGGTCTTCTTACCGGGTCAAGGGTCAACCGATTCGACCGGCGGGTTAACCCGGTTTTCAGATTTTTATTTTTTTTAAATATATATGCATATGTGTTTATATATATGTATGTATCTAAACTTGGAAACAATTACTAATCTATTAAGAAACTAAATAATCTATCAAACATAAAATGAAATTTCATTGAGATGGTTACATGAACTCAATTGAGGTTTCTACTCAAAGGAAAATCACATGTCGGAGATGACAGAGGGCAGGTGTCGCCGTCAATCCTAGCCATCAAAGGAAAATCACGGGTCAACCGGTTCAATCGGCCGGGTCAACCCAGGTTTTAAATCATTGATCCTAGCCGTCCAATTCCCTCTCTTTCAATGTCATTGCCCGCCCATGAATTCCTCACATGCACACTGCCACACTCTATCCCCCCACGCTCTCCATCCATGAATTATACTTAAAAAATGAACGGCTGAGATCGAGTCTCCCATTCTCAATTAATATATCATTCTCATTTGAACCTTCCCATATATATATATATATATATATATATATATATATATATATATATATATATATATATATATATATATATATATATATATATATATATAACAAGGATCGATAAAGAGCTAAGATTAATAAACTAATATGGACCTTTGGATATATTAATCAAGAGTTAAGATTTAATCTTACGTTTTGAGTTTAAAAATGTAATAAAACAATGAAGAGAAATGATATATCCTCCTAATTTTTTTCCTACTTATCCTCCTACTCATTTGATTAAGACATGTGTCAAAATCAAGGGAGGATGTGAGGAAAGAAAATTAATGGAGTACACATGACATCTTATGATGAGTAAGAGGATGAAGTAGGAACAAAAAGTAGGAAGATATTTAATTTCGGGTAAAATACGGTTTAATCGTCAAAGTTTCACTTACTTTTCGGTTTAACTATCAAAGTTTATTTTTGAATGATTTAACCATAAAGTTTTGTTTAGTTTCTATTTAAATCCTTAAGTTTTGTTAGTTTTATGGTTTGACCCATTTGTTACTTGATACATGTTCAGCAGGTAAACAACATATTTTCTTTTTATTTTATATTTTTTAGTTCATGTTCTTCCCAAATTCAAACATGAATAACACAAAATTCAAACATGATGAACACAAGAAGAACAAAAGATCTGGCAAGAACAAAAGATCTAGCAAGAACAAAACCCAGATAGATTTAACAAAATTTACTTGAAAACTTTGAAATGAAAATAGAATTTAAAAACAAAACCCATAATCTTTCAGATCTGGAATGATGAATATGAAGATGATTAAACAAATCTGACATAATGAAGATGAATAAGACGGTGGTTGTGGCAGTGAGGAAGACGGTGGCGGTGGCGGTGGCAGTGAGGAAGATAGTGGCGGTGGTAGTGGCAGTAAGGAAGACGGTGACGGTGGTGCTGGCAGTGATACTCACCTGAAAACCCTAAACTCCATCTCCTTATCGATACTCACCCAAAATCGAAGGATCAGAGGTAGACGGTGGTGGTGGCGTGCGACGTGTTGAAAACCGGAGTCTTCATCTTTATGGCGGCGACGGTTGGGCGGCGGCAACTTCGATCTTCATCTTAGATTTCGATATTCATCCTCACCTAGATCTTCATCTTCCATCTTCATCTTAGAGTTCGATCTTCACCTGGAGAGAGAGAGAGAGAGGGAATTCAGAGAGAGAGAGATGTGATGTATGACAGTTGCAGCAACGGCCGTGGGTAGTTGCGGCGGTGGTAGCCGTGGGTTGTTACGGCAGCGGTATTGGCCGTGGGTAGTAGCGGCGTTGGTGGTGGCCATCGGTAACTAGAGGGAGATGAAAGAGAGTGGGGATTAGGGTTTTAGTTGTTAGAAAGAGAGAAGAATGATGTAATAGGGGGTATTTGGATGAGAGGTATTAGGTGTTTGGGATAATTAATCAGATTATTAATAGCTTAGGGGTTGTTTGGTTAGTTTTGACCTGATATAGTGGGTAACATGGTTAAAATAGAAGGTAAACAAAACTTTTTGATTAAAACATTATAAAAAAAACTTTAATGGTTAAACTGAAAAGCAACTAACACTTTAACGATTAAAACAAATTTCACCCTTTAATTTTTCAACAATGAAACACCCCTAGAAAGCGCAAGTTAGGTAATCAAAAAATAAAAGCAACAATACTGTCACCCATCATCAATCTCTATGTCTCTCCATTATATCCCCCATACAATCTCTCCATGTCTCTCTCTCTCTCTCTTCAGAATCTTATCCCCGCCTTCGCATTTTCTTCCCTAGACAATATCTTTCTCTACTTATGTCAAGTTATACATCTACATATTTGACTCCCAGATCTGAAGTGAATTTTTCCTTGTGACGATCCCACAACTATTTTTTTGGCGATAGTTATTCAGCGATTTTTCACAATGTCGTTTGCTACCTCTTCTATGTCTGATGTGTAGATCTCTAGTTGTAAACTGGACTAGTGATGTGGAGATATATAGAAGCAGATTTGGTATATCTATGGCAAAGATGAAGAGATTCTTAAAAAGTAGACTATTGAAATATGAGTTTCTCATATTCAAGTAGCAACAGCTTGATGGTGAATCATGATGAGGTCAACATCTATCAGTAAGACATAGTGGGCCCAGAATTCACTAATTGTTAAAAGAAGAAATTAATCAAAGAGATGCAACTCATTTGCGATGGTATTTGACTTGGTTAATCCCATACAGAGGTGCAAACCAAGGAGGTTGAATGGATTAACATATATGCAATAGTAGACAACTTCAAATACCGACTAGTGGCAAAGGGTTTCATATTTACTATTTGGAAACCTATCCTAGTGGCTTTTTGAAGATAATTTGGATTTTTATGAAAATTGTTACCACCTTTATGGCAATAATTGAATTCCCCAGGACATGAAAGATCGATTTCCTTCACAGGACGCAGTTGCGGAAATGCTTATAGCACTTTCTAAGGATCTTATACATTCATAATATCCAAATTAGGTCTACAATCATAAGTGAGTCCTTTTAGACTTACACTTGCATCTTTAAAGTAGAATCTTTGTTTCATGAGAAAATCAAGGAGATGAGTTTTCTAGAAAGCATAGATAAAGCCAATAGATATGTCAGGGCTAGTGCAACTTTATGTGTTCCTAGAAAAGTGTGCTCATTAGAAATAATGTCCTAATCTAGGGTTGTTTTTAAACCTAATTTTGGAATTATTGTTCCATGAAGACACATAAGAAATACAAAGTTGAATAATCTTCAATTCAAGAAATACTGAGGTATGTTCTTGATATTCGACGAAAATAATTAGCATTAAGTAAGTATTTACTCTAAAGCTAATCTCTAGTAGGATAACTGTTGATTATGATAGAAGTTTATGAGGCTCTAGTAATGTGGTGTTAAATTTGACGGTTAAAAACTTTCTTGAGCGTCACTGACTCTATTGTGAACTTCAGTAACAATGAGTGTATGACGGCTTTGATGAACCAATATGTATTCTACAAACAAAAGACATATATTAGTTTAAATTAATGACATAAATTAATGGATTATCAAGCTTTTGGGTCTTTGAGTGATTCATGAAAATGAAGTCAATATTAGGTTGAGTTCATTGTTAATCTTGTTGCATTTTTGTTGATTTTTTGTTTGCATTTTTATATATATAGTGTTTTCTTTGTTTCCGCATTTTGTGTTATGTAGCTTGGGTTAAACATGTATTATTATACTAGGGTGACGATTGTTAGGGTCGAGACACCTAAAATTAGCGTTAGAATAATACGGAAAACAGAAAATAAACAAACACGAGATTTAACGTGATTTGGTTCAAACACGACATACGTCCACGGGCAGGAACAGAGACTTCTTTATTATGACTCTAGAGATTGACTTAACCCCCAACCTTAGTATTTATAGGCAACAAACTAGAATCCAACTCTATCTATAATACATAATATATAAACATATATTATTTGAATAACTCCATTCGGCCGTTGTAGAAGATAAGTATCATGTTTGAAATTCAAACATTATACCTAACCGCCTCCATGCACTTTTAAATTAATTCCAGGCCACGATGATAAATCTCAATAAATCCATGCATGAACTAATCTCATGCAAACATTTATCTCCACGTCAACTCCAAACCCCCACGACTTGCGCTCTATCCAGAATTAATTCCAAAGTCATGCTTGATTTAATTCCATTCAAGTATACGTCGTGCACCGGGTTCCATGCCGTGCTCACCATTTATTATTCTCTTTATGTCGAGTATCCATTCTAGTTTCAAATACCAAACCACTAATCAAGTCACACCCAACAATCTCCCCCTTGACTTGAGTACCCTTCACCAGTCAACCGAGATCCAACGATCTCCCGTGACCCGAGTTCTCAACGGTCAACCATCATCACCAAAGAATCGTCTCTCCTCTGCCAGCCTCCCCGAAGAGACTACCTCCTTGTCCGAGCCACGAAATCCGACACCGCGTCGCGTGACTTAACCGGAGACCAACTCCATCCGTGTCGTCTCGACTTCGTCAGGTCAATTTTCCGCTCCAAGGCTGGTACAGCCTTCGTTCCACTCACAAAACTGCCCTCCAGAACGTAAATACCACGTCGTAGTCTGCCACGCATTATCACTCGAGCATCCCGAGAAACCTTCAGTCCATCCCCTTTACCAGAATATTCATATCCATTCTTAGCCAAGGTACCAAGAGAAATCAAGTTCTTCCGAAGATCCGAAACATACCAGCAATTAAACCGCTTGACCGCTCCATCATGCAACTTTATCTGCACCGTACAACTACCCTTGACACTCCGAATCCCATCGTCCCCCAGCTTCACTTTATTGTTCCACTTTTTAAGGAAGTAAACATATTACGTGAGAACGCCATGTGATGAGATGCACCCGTATCAAAGATCCAAGTATCCGCAGGACTATCCGTGCATACAGTCAAAGCATCGCCTGTGTCTTCATCTTCCTAACCACATTACCATCTCCCTTCTTTTTAGGACAGTCTCTCCTGATGTGACCAAACTCCTTACAGTGATAACACATTACTTTTCTCGTGGATTTTGTTTTCGAACGAGACTCCCCCAGTCCACTCATTCCACCATGTGTCCTTCCCTTACCCACGTATAGACCTGAACCGGACTTCCCCTCATTACAAGAAACCCTACACTTGAGTTCCTTCGACAACAAGGTATCCTTTACTTCAGCAACTATAATTGTTGACCTACCATACAACATGGTATCAATAAAGTTCTCATACGAATGCGGTATTGAACACATCAAAAATCAGGGCAAGATCTTCATCTTTAATTTTAACATCCACAACCTTCAAATCAAGGGTAATACGGTTAAAATAATCCGGATGATCTTTTACCTGTGTACCTTCTGATATCCGGAGGGTATATAACCTATGCTTCTGATAAAGCCTATTCATGAGGGTATTCTTCTGATACTTCTCACACAGCTTCTCCCACAGACCTGCGGCCGTTGTTTCATCCACCACCTCCATCAATACCTCATTAGCCAAACACAGCAAAATCACCGAATACGCTTTTGCTAAAACGTCTCTATTAACATCCTCCTTCATCTACTTCGGAAGTTTATCTTCTCCTTCTAACGCCACCGCGCAATCTTATTGAACCAGAAGAGCCTTCATTTTTACCTTCCATAACGTGAAATTGTTTGAACCATTGAATTTCTCCAAATCAAACTTCAAAGATGACATCTTCACAATAACAAATATGCGAGCCCTATTTTGACACCTATATAATTTTCTGCTAATTATATAAAACTGATATAAGTTTACAGATATGAAAAAGCTCTTAATAGATGATGTTTTATTGTGTTTGCAATGTTTTGAAGGTATGGAATTATCTTGTAATTGTTTCTTAGTTTAAGAAAGCTACTGCTGATTGTGTCTTAATCATGTTATGTGTTCAACACACTATCAGATTGATTTTTCTTTTTTGTGTTATTAGATACATGGAGTGGCTAGCTTAGTTGCATATGTGAGACAAATTCTTGAAAGAACCAAATCTAAATCCCACAACTATGAAAGGTTATCTCATATTTTATTTTAATTCATGTTATTAGCTTTTAGTAATTTTCTTAGTTACTGAAGATGCCCGTACTCGGATTTTTGGACAGATTTTAAACAAGTAACAGTGTCGAGTTACATATGTCCTCTTACCTTATTTGAGCTTATACATGCAAAAGCTTCCGTTTTTATCGTTACCTTTTGATATTTGAGAGGGCATTGAAAGGGTTCACTAAAAAATTTATTTTCAATAATTAATATATTATGCTATTTTAACCTAAAGGTAATTAAATTTGTTAATCAATTCTTTAATTTGGCCTGACTTTGTAATCTTATAATTAAAAATTCTTTTATGTTTGTTCAGATTGACTATAATCACATTAGCTTTACTTTAGTGTAATATAATATCTGAAGATCGTATATTATATCCAGATCAATACTTTTCAAATTAGAAGATTACCTCGTGGAACCAACTTCAACTCAAGGAGAAAATGACTTAATGTTGGAGTGTGTTGCTTCTTGAATTGAGGTGTAACTTTCTTCCCATCTTATTCATAATTTGTCTTTAATAAATCAAATGGGTTGAAAAACTTATAATGGTCAAAATTTATCTAAATGTGTATTCAAGTGCGTAAACACTCTCATTGTAATCATTTGGCTAACTCATACTCAACATATTAAGTGTCTATAACAGTCTAGAAAATAATAAGGGTTAATGATTCATTACTAGAATTTCTTTAAATTTGTTGTTTTAATGTGATTTCAGCCCGTTTTCATCAAATTGTTAACGTTTTCTAAGTCCGTTTGATTTGTCTTTCTCCAATGTAAGTTGTCTTCATCAGTTTTATGCTCAAGTGTAGTTTGCATATGATATTCTAATGTATATTCCGCCTAACTTTGTACTAAAGTAAAAGTTATAAATATAAAACCTTACGCTAACATGGGATTTTTTTTTCTTTTACTACATGTTTTGCTGCCTTTGTAGTTGTTTAGTCTACAAAATGATTTTTGATAAGTAAACAACTTTCAGACAATGAAACACACACTCTTGCCTTATTTTGTTATAGTAACAAGATGATCTTTTAAGTACTTTTGGCAATCACTTAATATTAACCCTTGCATTATAATCATATTTATATTTAATAGGTGCATTTTAAATATATTTTGTAGGATTATGTATGACAGCTCAAGTCATTATTGGCACACTAGGTACTTTAGATTAATGATTCAGTTGATCCTCTTGGATCGTTAATTGAGTTTGTATACCCCTCACTTCTTGATAATATTAAAAATCCAGAGTTCCTTCAAGTAAGAGCAATACTTGCATAAAAACACGAGGCTGTTTCAAGAAATAAATGATCGTTTGCTATCAAAGTTTCCAGGAGAAGAGAAAGAATGCTTAAGCTCTGATAGTCTTTGTCAAACTGAAGATCTACGCAGTGAGTTTAATGAAGGTCTATACTCTCCTGATATTCTAAATGGTCTTAAGCTTTCTGGTTTACCAAACAATCGATTAGTACTTAAGTCGGTGTTCCAGTCATGTTATTCTAAATGTATCTGAAGGACCCTGTTTTCTCTCATGATCAATTATATGTTGCTTTTTCTAGAGTTAAAAGTAGAAAAAGATTAAAGATATTAATCTTAGATAAGAAGGGTAAAGTTAGTAACAAGACAACTAATGTTGTGTACAAAGAAATATTTTTCAATTTATGATTTATATCCGATTTTGTATTTCATTTTAGTAGTAATTTTTATATGTGTTTTTTATTATTTATAAGTTATCTATAACCAACCCGTGTAATACACGGGTCTCTAAACTAGTACATAATATATAAACATATATTATTTGAATAACTCCATTTGGCCGTTGTAGAAGATAAGTATCATGTTTGAAATTCAAACATTATCCCAAGTCTTGTACCTAACCACCTCCATGCACTTTTAGATTAATTCCAGGCCACGATGATAAATCTCAATTAAATCCATGCATGAACTAATCTCATGCAAATATTTATCTCCACGTCAACTCCAAACCCCCACGACTTGCGCTCCATCCAGAAATAATTCCAAAATCATGCTTGATTTAATTCCATTCAAGTATACATCGTGCACCGGGTTCCATGCCGTGCTCACCGTTTATCATTCCCTTTATGCCGAGTATCCATTCTAGTTTCAAATACCAAACCACTAATCAAGTCACACCCAACAACGATGATTGTTGTAAAAACGCATTTTGAATGATTGAATATGGGTTCACCTTTTGGAATAAATACATTTGCATTTTTTGGAATAAGATGCATTTCGCAGTCACATTAAATTGAATTTAAATTAAAGCGTATGTAAAGATGGTTGATTTAGTGGGTGTTATGCAATTTGAATTTATGGTTGTATTTTGGTTTGTTGCCTATGATCCATGCATTTTGGTTCTTGAAGATTGTTCGCTATTTTTAAGAATGCATTTTGATGGAAACAATTTATTGACACTTTGTTGTGGTTTTCTAGTTTGCTATGTTGGTCATGCATATTAACTCTTTATAAGTCTTAGTCTTAGTGTCTTACTACTACATCTAGTTCTTATATTTTTTACATTTGTTTGAATCTGTATTTTCGAAAAAGTATGCATTTTCGCATTTGCATATTCAAAGTTTTAGATCTATATCAAGACTAATCTTAAATTAAAGAGGAACGAAAACTGAATTCAGTGGTGTATTATTATTTTTGGGTAAAAAACCTAAACATGATTAACATATGTATAATTTAAGTTTTAGTCGGTATTCGTTTTAAGATTGTGAGTATCCAGGTGAAGTTTTTAAGAGATGCGTGGTTTTTTTGAATTTTCAATAAATTCCATTTGAGCCTTTTTAAATGACTGACTGAATGATTATATATATATATATATATATATATATATATATATATATACATATATAATCATGATCAAATAAAAAGAGTTTTAGGGTAAAAAAAAGTAAGAAGGATTGAGAGAGTGACATTTAGGGTAAAAAAAAGTAAGAAGGATTGAGAGAGTGACATGTGGCATAACCATCAAAAGGGCAAATTAGGAAGTTTAAAGAAATATACAAATTTTCTCTCTCTTCCTATAACACAATAGGGCACCCCACGTCTGTATTCCCGTCCATCTCTCTCAAAACCCTAGTACGGTTCCAACCTACGCCGACCAGATCTGCGCCGCTCTTTCTCCGGCCACCGTTGCTCGGTAATGCGATATACTCGTCGACCTCTTTCCCTTTTTGGTTACGTTATATGCCCACCAGATCTCCCCCCTTGTGACCCCATCTCTCACTAAAAACCCTAGATCTGGCCGCTTTCCTTCTTCTTTGTTAATTCCGTCCCTCCCTCCTCGCCGCTGTGAAGCGCCACTGTAACACTATCGCCGCCCCATTTTCGTTGCACTGCCACCGCTAGAGATTAGGGTTATCCGCCGCAACAGATTAGGGCTTTGCCATCTGTTATGCCGTCGTCGACCACCACAGCCAGCGAAACCACTTGTGATGCCGTCTCCGACCACCGTCGCCATTGAACCCACCTGTGCATCCATCCGTGAATTTTCCAGATGCACACCCGTTGTTCGATGTTCGATGGTCCCATTCGATGCTCATCGCGGCCAGATGCACGCCGTTCGTTCGATGATCGTTGCTCATCGCTGCCTGATGCACACCGTTCGTTCGATGATCGCATGCAGATGCACAAATCGCCATTCGATTTCTAGGGTTTGCGTCTTTGACAATTTCTGTAAGAAACAGTTTCTGATAGAAATTTTTTTGTTTGTATAACATTATTTGATCTATATAATTTTTGTAAAGTTATTTAAATAATTGATTGATTGATTCTTGTTCATTCATTTTCAAGTTTTTATGCATCAGAGAATTTGGTGGTTTTTATGATTCTCTGTTAAAATTGTTGATTTTTGTAGATTTGTGCATCAAATGGTTCATCGGGTGTTGATAGTTATTTTTATGGCTTATTAATCATCAGATTTGGCTGCAGTGTGTGTGTTGTGTGTTTCTCTGGAAAAATGGGTTCCTAAATACCAGGGAACTGCATTTTAAAAAAAAAGTCAATTATGCCCTTTAGTAACTTTTTTAATAATTAATAAAAAAGCCATTTTTTAGGGACAGATGGAGGGCTGAGATTTCTCCTTACCTTTTGTACCTTAATTTTATTTTTACAATATCCCTACCCTATATATATATATATATATATATATATATATATATATATATATATATATATATATATATATATATATATATATATATATATTATAGGGTAGGGATGTTGTAAAAAGAGAATTAAGGTACAAAAAGTAAGAAGAAATCTCAGTCATTCAAATTCCTATAACCGCTCCTATAAAAATGGCTTTTTTCTTTTTTTATTAATTATAAAAAAATACACAAAAGGGTATAATTGACATTTTATACAAATTCAGTTTCCTGATTTTTAGTCACCGATTTTTTAATTAATTAAATTCTCCAAAATCTAGATTTTTTTTAAAAATAATCTCCAGAACTATTTTTGATGCACACGATCTACAGAAAAATTATTAAATATAAATTGATGCACATCAAAATAATAACATCATTGGTTATAAATCTTCACCACAACTTTGATATACACAAAAGACCATCAAATATAGATGATCTACAACAAGAATCATCAATTAACACTTAATGCACGAATACAGATTAAAAAAATGGATTCACAACCTCTTTCCTAAAATTATGTAATCAACCATCATCGATTAAAACAAACAATTCAGAATTTAAAAATTCACAATTAACAGATGAATCTGATGAATCTGATGCACAAGAACATAATATGTGAATCTGCTGCATAAAGACTGTTTCTTAACAAAATTTGATGCATAAAAACTAAAAATTGGATGAACAAGAAACTAAAAAAATTATATGTCAATTTAGAAAAATTATACAGGTCAAAGAATGTTATACAAACAAAAAAAATTACACATCATAAATTGTTTCTTACTGACAAACCCTAGAATTTGTGCATCTGCAAGCGACGAATATAGAACGGTGATCATCGAACGACGAGTGTGCATCTGGGTTGGCAATAATCTAAACAGAGATGCACAAAACTATCAGATACGGGTTTAGGGTTTCGTGTGGTAGGCGTCGAATATACGGGTTTCGTGTAGTAGGCGGTGAGTGTACATCTGCAAAGCATCGGCGGCGGCGGAAAAGCAAAGCAGCGACGGCAGCGGAAAAGCGAAGCATCGGCGGCGGCGGAAAAGCAAAGCAGCAGCAGCGGCGTGTGATAAACAAAAACCACCGGCCGCGTAGCCTAAACAAACCAGCGTCGGAGATGGGGGAGAAACAAGAAGCCACAATCGATTCTGAAGCAAAAACGTTCGGTTGGTGAATGGCGAAGTATTTCGTGGGTTTTGGAAGAGGCGCCGCTCAGGGGAGAAAAACGGAGTATTAGGGATTTTTGAAAGAGACAACAACGTGGGAGAGAGAAGGAGGGTGACTTTTTTTAAACTATCTAAATTACCCTTTAACTACAATTGCCATGTGTCAACATCATGTTTCACATTACATTTTGTACCCTAAAACTCTTTTTATTTGAACCCAATTATATATATATATATATATATATATATATATATATATATATATATATATATATATATATATATATATATATATATATATATATATTGTGAGAATATTGATCTATTAGATATATTGGTGAGAATGAAAGAACAAATCTTAATCATCAATTAGATATTGATCTATTAGATCTAACGCTGGTAATTCACACGTTGCAATTTTTTTACACATGTTTTCATATTTAACTTATAAAACACACTTACAATGTTAGCACCGAAAGTTTATCAAAGTTTACAAAACATTTGTTCATATTTACACACTTGCTAATAAGTATTCAAAAAGATGTGTCAAAGGTTAATATTTCAAAACACCCAAACCTATCAAATCCATCATGGGGCTGAGGCCTTACCCTGGCTGGAACTCGAGCCACTTGTAAACAACGACATCGATAAAAACTTTCGCTTATTGAGCATAATAGCTGAACTTAAATAATCACATACCAGGAGTATAACCCCCGAGATATCTCACTTCAGCTATAGCACTTACATATGTACATCATAACACCATATTGGAGCATATCTACACCACCTGCGTAGCTATATACACTAACACCAGATTAGTACACACCTACACCACCTACGTAGTTGTATACCATCACACCGAATTGTGCATAGCTATACACCACCTCTTATACATTAGATATGCATCATATAACAATTATTTCATACCACTCACACATAACAATTCATGTACACCTTTGCTAAAATATAAAGCAGTAAACTTACTTCGTGAGCGAGTAGTGTGGTTAGTAATTAATGAATTCTGATAAGTATTTAGTTACCTCCCTTGTGCTAGAAAGGATTGACAACCTGAAATACTCCGTTATTGCGTATGTAAAATAACTGGGTCGAGTTTGGGAGATTGATAGCATGAAATACTCCTTTATTGCTGTGGTAAACAAAAAAGGAGCCAACGATCTTCTTGTCGAACGCCTTTCCACATTAAAAATTTCTCATTGAGTTTACTCTCAATTTCTCAGTATCTCCCTACAATCTGAACAGTGCAACACAAACATCGCCAAAACTACACCGTTTCTTTTTTTCTCTTTTAGATTTTCCCGACCACCATCCTTGATCCATTTCTTCGTCGACTTCCTTTATCTCATCTACCTTCAATAGCAACCAATACCATGATAGTTGTTTACATGGATGCACAAATATGCCACCGCTTGCCGGCTTCCACCGGCGGTAACTTCCACTTTCGTCGCACGTGTAGTCTCACCGGCATTCTCTCTATTCCTCTCTCTCTCTTCTCTTACTTTCAGATCTCCGAACCACCAGATTGTCCAGACGCTCGCTTTCTCAACCATGGTGTTTCAAATATATCGTGAGAATCTACAAATCTCATATGCTTATTATATCGTGAGATAACGTTAAAATTGCCATAATATCCCTGAAAGTCTGACGAGAAATTGGCTTCTTACTTTGTGAATTGACAGTTTGTACAATTCTTGTAAATAATAAAAAAAAAATGAATAAATTGTGTTACGATCATTACTCACCTAAACATGTAACCTCGATGGCCCTCTATAGCGGTCATTCCAAATTTTCATTTCAAATTATGCTTCTAAACTAAAATCCACATTAAGGCAGTCTTGTTTAACATTGATTAGTTTATATAAATCTAATATACTTAAAAAAAAAAATTTGAATATTTTCATTTGTTGCTTTAGTTAATCAAAATATATTCAACTAATCATGTTTTGTTATTATGTGTATTAAAATTTGAGAAATTATATCGTGTGTATCAAACTTTTAATTTAGGACAAATAACCGAGAGAGATAACATATATATATAAAATTTGCTAATAAAGATAACGTGTAATTTTTTATGCCGAGAAAGGATTATAAACTTTAATTTGTTATAAATAAGGATTATAAGCCCATTGATTTAGCTTATTTTCTAGGATGGGAACTTATTTTAACACATTTACCAATTTACCCCTCTTTTGACACACTTTTTAACACACAAATAATGTAAGGATGTCATTTTTGGTCATTTTCATTAATAAGCCAAGTCAAATACCTTTTTAGTTAATTCAAACATTTTTTCTCCTTAAAAGCTTATAAGCTCATAAGCTTATAAGCTTGAGCAAAAAAATAAAAGCTTAAACAAACGCCCCCTAATTAAACTCTTACATTAATCACAGGAATTCCAAATTTAATATTGAAAAATCGAATGAAAAAATGATAAATCGGTCTCAAAAAAAAATGTTAATCCCAGAATAAAATAATAAATCGAATATTTGACGATTAAATTTTTTACTAAATAAAAAAAATAAAAAAAAATATAATAAATTTATTTTTATTTATATTAGAGATACACTTTCCAAAAAAGATTGTGAAAAACCGACAGTGGACCGAAGATTCATCTCTAGCATAAATCGTGTAATCATGGATTAATGGGCCCAATTGCAGTTGAAAATCTTTTTGAAAAATATTCCAGCGTCTCCATAACTTGCTTCACATGCATTTTCTTCGTCGTCTAAAGGAGGAGGAACAATGCGGAACCAAAGGCTTCGAACTGCTCAAAACACGGTGATTTTATTTTTATTTCACGTTTTTGTATGTGATCGATATATGTTAATTGTTACTAGTTTGCGGTTTAACTAGTGAATTGTGTAGTTTCAGTTATTGTTTCCTTCTATTCATTTCGATTCTCAAGGTAATTGACGTTAATTGACCTAATCAGACTTCGGTTATCCCAAAAATGTGGTTTCCATAATCGATGATATTATTCGTTAATGAGCATCGTCGTTCTAGGGATTCAGGAATTGAAATATGTATGCCACACAATGCGGTTTCTTAATTTTGTTGGCACAATTGTGTGTATGACGATTGCGGATTGTAACAATTTTGCTGATATCTTGTATTACTCTTCATGTTTAATCCTCTGATTTAGGGATTAAATTTTGTTCGTTTTGATTAAAGCTAAATGTTTTGATGTCTATATGATAATTTGTTTATATTATGTAATATGATTCTAGGGTTTCAATCCATAGGAATGTGTGAATTAAACATCCATAATCTAGGTTTATTAGGTCAGCTGTGTATTTGAGGATTGTTAGTTTATCAGGTTATTTATATGACTTGCATTTTGTGAAGGGGGATAATGGAAGACCACATTCGAATGATTTCATCAGCAAAATGGCGGATGATGTTCTTGTTATGATACTATCTCGTATGCCTTTAAAGGATGCAGTGGTCACTAGCAGTCTCTCCACAAGATGGAGGTTCTTGTGGTGTCATTTGACCCGATTGAACTTTGATGGTACCAGAACTTTATATAAGATGGAAAAGAATAAGAAACTCTGTATTTTAGAGCGGGCTAAGTTCGTCAAACAGGTATGCAGTGTCATCAAAAGTTACAAACACCCAATGGTTCAACTTTTTCGGATTCGTTTTGACTTGGATGAGAGTTGCTTCAAAGATATTGATAACTGGATCCAGTTTGCCTTTGACAAGAAAGTTGAGAAGCTCGAACTAAACCTTTGGAATGATCATGATCGAGCCAAAAATTATGATTTCCAACTGCTGTTTTCAGATAGAAACATGATACACCTCTCCAAATTGTCTCTGAAAAAACTCAACTTGAATGGTGTCAATGTGAATGAACCAACCTTCAATCAACTTGTAAAAAATTCTCCACATCTTGAAAAGCTAACCCTTTATTCCGCATATTTGTTCACTCATATTCATGTTGGTGGGCATGACATTAACTTGAAACGCTTTAAGTTAGTGGATTGTTATGGGATCAAATCCATTTCTTTATATGATTTCGACCTTGTATCACTCACATATGTTGGTCGAGAAGTAGATTTTCATTTTACTCATCTTCGGAAGCTTAAAGAAGTTGATATTGGTAGAGTTAGTGTGGGGTTGGAGAATAATGTGTTTGGAAAGATCTCATCTGTTACTTCCTACCTTGAAGTTCTTATATTGGACGTATATGATGGGAAGGTTAGTAATTCTTCTCTAATGTGTTTATCATCATTATTGAACTTATCTTGAGAGCGTTTTCATGTTTTTTCAGGGTGATTTAAATGTTAACGCCATTCCCCAACTAACAAATGTAAAGAAATTGATGCTGGTAATTGGTGCTGAAGAAGATGATAGTCTACTAGAGTTCACTTCAATAGCCAAAGCATGCCCGAGTTTGGAGACTTTTGTAATATCGGTGAGTGTAATGCTTGATTCAACAGCTTAGTGGTCTCTCTTTAGAAATTGTGACCACATTCATTGTCTTTTGCAGCTACATTGGCTTTCACCAATGAGGAGGAGGAGGAAAGTAAGGCATGTGGCTGGTCACCCTCATGAACACCTTAAGCTTGTTGAAATAGTGGGATATTATGGTCGAATAAGCGACCTTGAGCTTGTTGTGTACGTGATAGAAAATGCTGGTTCACTCAAAAAAGTCGTGATTGATCCTGTCTGCCATGCTTCCGGTGGACATATAGATGCAAATGACTTTCCGAGGCTTGAACTAGCTGCTAGGTCTAATGCCAAACGCCAGATCACACCCATATTACCTCGAGGTGTGGAATTAGCCATACTCTAATTTACCAGTATCTCAGTAAGCATTCATAGCAAGTTACTATATGATGTACAAGTCTTTTGGGCTTTATTTCACTGTTTCTCAGTAAGCATTCATAGTAGTTGGTAAACTACTGAAGTGTAGGAGGGTGTTCAAGCATTTTGATGCTTAAGAGAAGGAGAGTAGTAGTACCATCTCTCATTTTTTATGTTGAGCTCGAGCTCGGCTCGTTTAAACTAGGCTCGTTTTGGCTCGAGTATTATTTTGATATTTTTATTGATATATATAAATATTAAATATTAAACCTATAAAATATATATTATATCATATATGGAGCTCGAGCTTGGCTCGTTTATTAAATGAGCTATAATCTAGGCTCGAGCTCGTTAAGACTCGGCTCGTTTCGAACTTTTAACGATTCGAGCTCGAATAACTCGCGAGTAGTTCGGCTTATTTACATCCCTAACATAGAGACATAAAATCTCATAAAAAAGGTATTTTATTAGAAATCAGAATTCATACATAACACCATCATAAAAAATTATAGATCTTTACAATCAAATTTGAATTTTTAAATTTAATCCAATCGATATACGTGTTTACATAAATAACCACTAAAATAGGTAAACGGTCTACTAAATGATTTGAATAAATGTTTTTGTTATGATATGTAATTTTTAACAATTTAAATCAGCCAAAAATGACATTTGAGAAATAACTCATTCGTAAGACATTTGAGAAAATAAAAGTGTATGATTAGTGAAAAACATCTAAAAATAGAATTATGATATCATAATCCTTTTCTTTTAATATATATTAAAAATTATAGATATGCAATATTAACTACAATAGTAGTTTACACACAACCTAAGGACGAAAGAAACCGATGTTGGTAAAAGAAACCCAGATTCCGACAAATTTTATAATATAAAAAAAGAGAATAGTTAAAATAAATTTAATAAAAAAAGTCAATGAGTCAAAAATTTTGTATGTACGTTCGTGGGGTTAAAGTTGTGCAATAGCATGAAAGTTAAAGTTATCCTAATGTTCCAATATGGTACTTAAAGTATTTTTTTTACATATATGACCATTTAACTTGTTAGAAACGTGTTACATTTTTAACTTGCAATCGACTTAACTGATAAATTCATGATTTTCAAACTCTAAAATCAGTCCCTCTTCATTCCAAGTGTTAGGGCATGTTATAAATGTTGTCTAGATGTTTCAATATGGTATTTAAAGTATCTTTTCTGTGCACATACGAAGTTATGAACATCTTATAAAAACTTTAATTATTCCTTCATTTTATGTTAATAACTCCATCTTGGCCTTGTATACGGCCAACAAAGCAAAAGAATTTGAACTTCTTACCAACTCCTTGCAACAATTTATGCATTTACAAGATAAATTAGTGCAATTTTCACAAATTTCAGAGACTATTTTCATACAAAATCATACCAAGAATTAGGGCATGTTAGGAATCTTCGACAGATTGTTTCTTGTCCATGATGTTAGTCATTTTACTGGTTTCTCATAATAGCATTCACTTGGAAGTTTTGAATTTGGGTTGGAGTTGTAGGACGATGATAAAAACATTCTTGCCACCTTCAAGGCTTCAAATGAACAATTTTTTTAATTTTGTATGCATCACTGATTAAATTTGGTGAGGGAAGACATCAAATGTCATATGGGTAATATTAATACGTTTTAACTGATCGCATATATAAAAAAATACTTTAAATACCATATTAAAACATTAAAACAACTTTCATACCACAAATGATACTTTTAACCCTAGTTTTTTCGTGGGTTGCGATTCTTAGGTGGCTTTAAAAGATTGTTGTGAACGTTGAATAAGTTTGATTGTTGTTCTAAATTGGTTGAGTTCATAATTCAGCTTCATCGTTCTTGTTTAATTGTAACTTAAAACATTTTCATTATTATATCTAAACAATATATTTTAGTAAAATTTAAAACTTAACCTTTTGACTTTATTTTTAGGGCTTAATTCATATATATGTATTCAACTTGGCAAAAATTTTTATTATGTGTAGCAAAATTTCAAAATTACCATTTAATATACTGCACTTCCCAACATTACTATTTTGTGCATCCATATACCTATTCAACAAGTAACCGGTAATTCTTAATTTTTGTTCTTTTTTTAATGCCACATCAGTTATTCACACCCACATCATCGATTCTTTGTAACTTGAAGAAAAATATGAAGAACATGTTGATGGTATACATAAATACAAGGAAGCAATTAACACAAACATTTAAACCAAATATGAGAAGCTTACAACAAGCTGAAATTGCAAACAGTCACGAAGAAGAAATGAAATTAACCCACATCTCAAACATCAAGAAAACAACAAACTGAATATATTACTAACCCACCAAAATTTAGATTTGAGCCAATAACAAGAACTATGAAACCGAATTGATTATTAACCCATATCTAAAAGAATCATAAGACTGTATTAATTCAGTTGTCGTAATCAAAATCTCAAACCTTTAAAACCCTAAACTTACTTGTGGAATGAACAAGATGATTTCGAATCACAAACAAGATGATTTTAACACTTACCTTCGTCTCCATTCTGGTTTAGGGTTTTCCGAATCGCATGGTTGTGGAACGAACATATCTGCATCAATGGATGATTTGATATGAGATGGAGATGGATCCTCGATGGAATCGATTATGAGATCTGCCTTTTTAAAATCGTAACCCCAAAGCAGATCTTAATATCGACAACAAAAACGAGAACTAAAACCCTAAATCGCATAACCCCAAAGCAGATCTTGTACTCACATGAACCCGAATCAGATGACCATCGATGGTTTGAATGTTCTCTATGGAGATGAAGATGTATCGTATGCAGTGGCGAATCTAGAACATAAAACCACGTGGTTCCTTAATTAAATTAAGCCAATAAAAATAAAAGTGACAACTATATTGTGTCGGGTCGGGTCATTAAAATTAAAAATTAAACACATACCCAATATTGATATTCAAGTTTTTACAATTTTACTCGGCGAGGTCGTATACCTTGAAACACTTGCATGATCGTATCATTACTAATACTTTCTAAAATAACTTTTTCGATATATGACACTAGATAATCACTCAAAAATCCATCACCCATTATGTTGCGTGTACTTGTCTTTATCAACTTCATTGCTGAAAATGCACGTTCCACACTTGATGTTGCAACGGGCAAGAGTAATGCAAGTTTCAAGAGAAGATAAGCCTTCGGAAAGATTATATGCTTTTTTGTTTCAACCATCTCTTTTGCAAGGTCTCCAATGCCCTTCAATTGTTTGAATCGTTCATCTTCTCGCACATCCTTAATATAATTTTGAAGTTCCACTTCAAGAACGCGAAGATCATATTCTGTTGGAAACTCTTCGGGATAAAATGTTGCCATCTTCATTAATTTGTCCAAGTCAAATGCTTTAAAAGATTCACTCGGGCACAAACAAGCAATGCAAAGAAGTAAAGATGTGTTGACTTCATTAAAGCGATGGTTAAGCTCTTGAAGTTGCATATCAATCACAGCATAAAATACATCAACTTGATAGTGGTGCAAGTTGCTATCCTGTAAAGAAAATGAATCTTTTATATACTTATCACAAAATTCATAAATAAAACAACTTCATAAAAGCACAAGGTACTAACCTGTGATCCTCTTCGACGACTTATTCCATTATAATATGCATCTTTCATATCCAAGATTTGAGCGTCGTTTTTATCACAAAACAAAATAACATTCTCTAAAAGTGGTTGCCATCCTACATCCCTAATTTCTTGAAGTCTTTTTTTAGAGCTACTTACTTGATTCATGTCATTTACGATATCTTGGTCTTTTCTTTGTAACGTTGTATTCAAATGATCTGTGACTCCCAAGATATCAACCATCAAGTGTAGACAAAACACAAAATCAAATGATTTTAAAGATTTTAAGATTCGAAGTGCTTCGGATCTTCGATCGCTGTCACTATTATCATCACCAAGGTCTTCAAGTACCTCACAAATTGAAGAATATATGGTTTGGATATTTAACAAAGATGCAAAATGAGAACCCCATCGAGTGTCACATGGTCGTTTGATACCTACTTCTTGGTTCAAACCGGTTCCACTTTCAAGCTCACCTAAAATGGCCAAATTAAGAAGTTAATTAGCATTAAACAACTCATATAGTTAACAAAAATTAAACCAATAAATTAGTATAAAGCAAACCTTCTGCCAATGCTGCCACAACTTTTGTTGCTTGCTTTTTTCTTAAATTATCTCGTCGCTTGTAAGAAGACCCAATAATGTTTAACAGACGAGAAACCGCATCAAAGAAATCATTAATCTTTGTGTGATTCTTTGCAACAAACACCAAGGCTAACTGTAACTGATGAGCAAAACAATGAATAAAGTATGCAGATTTTGTTTCATTCATAATCAAAGTCTTCAATCCGTTGAATGCACCACTCATGTTCCTAGCACCATCATAGCCTTGTCCTCTTATTCTAGTAGGACTCAATTTCCACTTTGACAACATGTCATAAATGGTAGCCTTTAATGACAAAGCTGAAGTGTCACTAACATTTCTAAGGCCGACAAATCTTTCTACAACTTCACCTTTTCTATTAACAAATCGCAAAACCAATGCCATTTGTTCTTTACAAGACACATCACGTGACTAGTCTACTAAAATTGCAAACAAATCATTTCCAAGATCTTTCGTAATAACATTTATAATTGCATCGGAACATGCTTGCACAACATCTTTTTGAATATCACCGCATTTCTGTGTGTTTTTTGGAGCATTCTTCAAAACAACACGATCTACAGCATTAGAATGATCGGCTAACCATTGTAATAGTTCAAGAAAGTTACCTTTATTATGTGAGTCTTCCTTCTCGCTATGACCACGAAATGCTAAACCTTGTCGTAGTAGGAATCTAACACAATCAATTGAAGCATTTAAATGAATGCGATAATCATGTTCTTGTGAAGTAGTTTGTTTCTCAAAAGCAGACGCAATGGATTGTCTTTGGTTCATCAAATTTTGACACCTTTGGACAGCAATATTGTGTGGGTTTCCAGCTTTGTGAAGATCTAGTCCTGCTTTTCTATTCCAAGCTTTGAATCCAAATTTTACAAAATGATCTGATCCGCCTTGGTTTGGTATATTGGATTTAAATAGATAACAACATAAGCAGAATGCGGCATCCTCTTTTATACTATACTCCAACCAATATTTATTATCATCAAACCAAGTCGGATTAAATCTTCGAGGTTTACCTCCGAAATCACGTTGTGGAAAAGTATGGTTTTGAGGTTGACAAGGCCCTTTTTGCAAGTATGCTCTTCTAATTTCATCTCGTTGATTTACATGATAAAATTCAATACTTTGTCGTTCTGCGGGATCAACAGGTAGTGAATTTATATCAACTTTCATATACTTAGGCTGCTCGTTATCTTTCCCTATTGTTGTGTCCACTTCTTTTGTTGTTCTTGAATCATTTCCACAAGAACTAGATTCTCCTTTTTTTGGAAAATACTTGAACAACGACATCCTACGAGAACTCTGAAACAAATAACAATATTTAAAACTTTAATATAAAATATTACATTCCAACTTTCCAATGTTAATACAAATATATATAGACATAATACTGTAAAAAAAAATCAACGAGATGCATCCTATTAATTTATTGGTTCTAATATAATATTATACATGATGCATCCTATTAATTTATTGGTTCTAATATAATATTACTTAATTAGTTTTACACAATAGACAATAGTACACATCTACACTACACACTACAATTTATCAATTGTCAAGTCTTCTTTTGGCTTTTGTTTAAAGCAAGAAGCAAAGAAAAATCGGTGGCAGGGCATGCTTCTTTAAACATTGGTGGCAGGAGGCCATGTGATGTGTAGGTTTTTTTAAATCTCTTTTTATCCTTTGATATATACATACACAGAAAGCACAAAACCTCAAAAATAAAACCCTTTTCTAGTTTTCTTTCAAGTTTCACCTATTAAACATCATCACTTTATCACCAAGCTCTCAATTCTTAAATACAAATAAGTCTTGAAGGTCTCACTCCAACTATCCATTAAAGAGGGAAAGAAGTTTTAAGAAGATTTTAAACAAGAACAAACCTGTCAAGACTAGGAGCGTCGAGACTCGAGCGAATCTAGAAGATTGAAGAATCGTAGAGGAGCTTTCACGCAGCCATGGGAAATACGAAAGAGCAGTTCGCCAGGCGGAGATGAGGAGTCGACGAGTCGGAGATGAGACAGAGTCACGTATCAAGTTTTTTTCCCCCTTTTTTCTAAACTTTCTGTTTATTTCTAAGTTGAATGGATTATTGGGCTTTTTTTTAAGTTGAGTAATTTGATTAGGGGATAAAATTTGGGCCTTAAATATGTTAATATATTATATTTATTTTGTTCAATCCTATAAGGTAGTTCCTCTAAATTTTTTAAGGTAGGTCCAAAAAAATAATTCTATATAACTTCTAAAAAAATTTAAAAATTTAGGTAGGTCCCGGGACCTACCTGAGCTCTACCTAAATTCGCCCTTGATCGTATGAAGATAACAAAATTGAATGCCCACTTCACGAGATCTTAATGCGTATCTTTGTATTATTGTACCATGTTTGTATCATTGCGTATAGCCTCTCTTCATATCGACACTTACATTGCTTATCTAACTATCTTAAAGTTAATGACTCTGTGACTAATTTTTTAAATTTTTAAATTTTTTTCGTGTTTTATAGCTATTTAATATGTTGTTACTAGATTATGAACCCGTGATTACACGGGTATCTTTGTTAAGCTTGACCAAGTTATACATTCAGTTAAGTGTAACGCAATTCATTCAAACTTCAATAATAACATTGTAAATGGATCATTGTTAAGATCTAAATGGGATATACACACATATATATAGAGCGCGTTCAAACAATAAATGGTTTTCGTACGAGAACTGTGAGAATCAATATGAACCAATCATTTAATTCTCTGTCTTTTTTATTTAACTTTAAATCAAAAGGGTAGTTTGGACATGTTTACAATACCCCAACTTTTTTAAACTAATATATTCATCAAATGAAAATGTATTAAATTACGACAATTTTATCAAAATAACGATGAAATTATGCTCTTTTAATTAGGGAACGATCTTGCTATACTTTTAAAAAAAAATCGCGTTTGATGGGATTTTTTAACACAGATCTCGACATACGCACATGTACAAATAAATGCACATGTACAAATATATGCACATGTGCATATGCTTAAAATCCGACGATGCGGCTGATGAAACCGATTATGGTGAATCCATATTTGTAAAACTAAACAAAATTGGAAGCGAATATAGAAGAAAATTTGAGAGATTGTGAGTATACAATTGAATTGTGAAATGTGATTGTGTATTTATAGCGGAGAAAGAAGTAAAAGAAAAAGGATAAATCTCTTTGGTCAGAAAACAAAAATAAAGGTAAAAAGGCTTGGGTTGAACGGGTGTGGAAAACCGAAGCCGAACCTGATACAGGGGGGGGGGGGGGGGACAGGTACCCGAGGTTACAAGAGACACCCGATCAACCCTCCAGACAACCGCCATGTTCAGCCTAATACTTCACCTTCATGGCACTTCATCTTCATCAAGGATGTAACTTCCACTTTCACCTCAATTGATAATTGTAGTTTTTTTTATTTGTACGTACAAATAGGTCGAAATGGAGGTAACTACAACCTTCATTATCCTGGATTTCTATATTTCAATTAGTGCTTCGCAACATCAACCACATATAAGGATTGGGTTTCTTCTTAAGTTGTTAATATAAGACTTTATTATATGCCTTTGAAGTGTTTTAGCACAATGAATCAAGCAAAAACGATGTGAGACATGAGCAAACTGGAAATTTTTTGTTACCATCATGAGTTTAGTGACCAAGATGAAGAGGGGGAGAGCAAAGAACAGAAAACATAAGATATAAAAATAAATAAGAGTATATATGGCGTTGTAATAATTTTGTTCTCAATGTGGCATTGAAAATCAATTTAAAAAAAATATATATTGAGTTAAGAACGGCATCAAAAGAAGCAAGGTGAAGATGGGAGAATGTTTACAACAAAATTCCACTCGTACTTAAAAAATACACGCCAACGAAGAAATATTTTCTGTTTCTTGTTAGTAAAACATGTGCAAAAAAGTAACCAAATGAAGTTATTGATGTTTAAAAATAACCTATTTACTAACCAACAGATGAATATGATATAAGCATGAATGAATCAAGTGTTACTTAAATTTTAGAAAACCAAAACGTTAAGAATATACGTGAATTTTTTGGATGAGATAAAACATATACTAAACATGATTATCAAAATGGTTAGTTTCATGTTACATAAGAAGCACAAGTGTATCGCAAAATCAGAATAGATTGTTGTTTAAACGAAAAATTCAATAGTAAAAACACGTACGTGTGGGTGGTGTTTATTTGTTTCAACAATTTGTAATAATCAACAATATATATGTGAAGGGACGTGATTTTGCCACGGCAAAATTTATTTAATCCACATCACTTTTTTAACTTTGACATTTTTGCCCTCCCCCTCTTTACGTAACTAATCCACGACCCACGTGATATATACTATTTTTTGGGAGAGATATTTAAGAAATCAAAATCTATTTTATCCACAACAATTTTTTTACTTTGATATTTTTGACCAGCTGTTTCTTTACACAATAACAACTTTTCAAATTTTATTAATTTTTTTAGACTTAGTAATCATTATAATAACATTTATTAATTTTATTTTTTTCTTTGTTTGTAAGTCGATGCTCCATTTTATTAATTTATCCGCAAGATTAATTCACGTCGGTATCTAAACTTTAATTTCTTTTTCTATTTACGAAACTAATTATTCAAACGATTACAATTAATATAAGCACATTAGTTTGAAAAAACTATTACACAATCAACACTTAACTAGAACAAATCCTAACTAAAGAAACTAATATACTTAATTAAAATGTTGTTTATTAAAAAATATCCAAACAAATACAACTTCAAATCGTAGTAATTAAAAAAAATTGTTTCATAACATAGAAGCATTCACCCTACTCTAATGGTATATCATCATTTGAAAAAGTTGGATATGTATTTAAATCAAGTAAGTTGCTTTCATGACTTATATAGCTAATATTCTCAACCACTTCATTGTTCATTTGGGAGAGATGAGTAGAACTTGAAGGATTGTGTGCTTGTGATGATTCCACAAACTCAAATCTTGAAGGGTCTCGTGCGGTAGAATTTATTCCTCTTTTCTTTTTTGATTTTGGAGGTCTACCATTTGGCTGACGAATCATTGGCTCAAAGAACGTATCAGATTCAGCCAAAAGTTTAGTAATCATAGAAATAGCAAATTCTTTCTTACTTAGAGGCCACGTTTGGTATCTTGAAGATAACTCACTAAGCAAGCCATCAAATTCGTTGGCACCGTCATTGTGTGAATCCTCTAAATTCAGCCGCAATGTATCAATCCTCCAATGTGGATGAATGAGATCTAATGAAATTGTCATTCCTTGCAAATGTTTTATCTTGTGAGCACAAGGAAGACCCATAGTTGCCATAAAATGACCGGTGCAAGGAATCATTGTGCCTGAAAAAAACAAAGAGTTGTTAAATCAATTAATATAACACAAACCTCAAATCAGTTATAAACTAAAAAAAAAAGAAACCAATTAATTCATGTAAGGACCTGCGTTGTAATTTCCCACAATACCGCACTGTAGCTATACACGACAAACCTACAATTCACACAACAGAATCCGAGCGCTGAATTTTATCAATTATTTAGGGAATGCCAGAAGAACAAATTTACATTTAATTTTACTTTTATCTGCTTTCTCATTACGAAGAACTTCTAGAGACATCCACTTTGGCTAACAGAACGAGATTTAAGAAGAAAAAAAACACCTGATTCTAAAAAATCAAGCTTGTTAGTTGTTACTCACTTCATTCAAACAATTGTTTACATATTAGAAAATCATCCCCTCTTCACTTTCGCCTATACAATCAATTTGAATTGACAATTATTCCCCTCACTTCTCCTATATAAACGAAAAAACCGCGAGACTAACACATCACGTAGAATTTAAATCAAACACGAGGATTCACTTACCGTTTGAGAGTGGGAGAGTAAAACATCTCTTCGATCACTAGAACCACCGTCTAACGCATCGGCCATTAACGTGCGAAGAAACAAAGACGAACAGAAGAATAATGACGTAGCAACGAACGAAAGAAGAATGAAGTAGCGATGAGAGAAGAAGAACCAATTGCACGGAAAAGACGACTTATATAGCGCGATCGTCAGGACTTTTGTAGGGTTTTCATCGTTTGATTTCTTAAATTTCTCTCCCAAAAAATAGTATATATCATGACGTGGGTCGTGGGATTAGTTACGTAAAGAGGGGAGGCGGCAAAAATATCAAAGTAAAAAAATTGTTGTGGATAAAATAAATTTTGATTTCTTAAATATCTTTCCCAAAAAATAGTATATATCATGACGTGGGTCGTGGGATTAGTTACTTAAAGCGGGGAGGCGGCAAAAATATCAAAGTAAAAAAATTGTTGTGGATAAAATAAATTTTGATTTCTTAAATATCTTTCCCAAAAAATAGTATATATCACGTGGGTCGTGGATTAGTTACGTAAAGAGGGGGAGGGCAAAAATGTCAAAGTTAAAAAAGTGCTGTGGATTAAATAGATTTTGCCGTGGCAAAATCACGACCCATAGTGAATTCAGTATACAAATAGTCTAATACTAATTAAGTAATTAGTTAGTAATTTAAACACTTAAAACTGTGTTTGATGAAAGGAAAGATTTTGATCATAAGAAAACTACGGTTACGGTTACGGTTACACATAAGAATCGTAATAATTAATCTGAATACATAAAAGCATCAATCAATCAAATCTTATAAAAAATAATAACATGTGTAATACTTACTAGAGGGTTTGACGATTTGCAAAGATATGGTGTTTAAAAAAGTGACTGGGGTGATATTTTTATTTCCTTCCAGTAGGTTACTGCGTTTGCCAGAAGCAACGGTCATGACGATTGAATTGCTTCCTTACAAGATGGAAGTCAGTTTTTCCTTAAAAAAATTTGTATCCAATTTTGATAATAATGAGGAATTTGTTTTTTTACATATTAATTAATTAATTTTAATTAAAATTAAAATGGAAGGAATTTGGGTGCAAAATTGAAGGGCACGTTATAATTGGATGTTTATTTGAAGGACACGTCATAATTGGAAGATAACCGTCAATATAAATGACGCAATTAATTGGTTAAATTAACTCTGGTTTATTAATTAATGTAAATATTTGCCATTTTTTATAGATAATTCGTGAAACGTCAACCCAAAATCAAGCGGAAACAAGGTGATTTTAATTTTACTTGTTCTTAGTTTGTAGCTTAACTGGTGAATTTTGTAGTTTCAGTTGTTGTTTCCTTCTGTTCGTTTCGATTCTTACGGTAATTGTCGTTAATAAACATAACCAGACTTCAACTATCCCCAAATTTTGGTTTCCGTATGCGATATTACTCGTTAATGAGCATCGTCGTTCTAGGGATTCAGGAATTGAAATATGTATGCTATACAATGCGGTTTCTTAATTTTGCTGGCACAATTGTGGTGTATGATGAATGCCCATTGTAAAAAATTAATGCCGTATCCTCTATTACTCTTCATACTTGATCCTCTGATTTAGCGATTGAATTCTGTTGTTGGAACTGTTTTTTTTTTCTTTGATGGTCGATATGATCATTTGTTTATGATTCTAGGGTTTCACCCATTGGAATGCATAGATTAAACATCCATAATGTAGGTTTATTTTATAAGGTTATTTATATGACTTGCATTTTGTGAAGGGGGATTATCAAAGACTGAATTCGAATGATTTCATCAGCCAGATGGCAGATGATGTTCTTGTTATGATACTATCTCGTATGCCTATAAAGGATGCAGTGGTCACTAGCAGTCTCTCCACAAGATGGAGGTTCTTGTGGTGTCATTTGACCCGATTGAACTTTGATGGTTGGAGAACTTTGATAGAAGAGGATGAAAAACTTTGTATCTTAGAGCGGGCTAAGTTCGTCAAACAGGTATACAATGTCATCAAAAGTTACAAACACCCAATGGTTCAACTATTTCGGATTCGTTTCGACTTGGATGAGAGTTATTTCAAAGATATTGATAACTGGATCCAATTTGCGTTTGACAAGAAAGTTGAGAAGCTTGAACTTGATTTTTGGAAAATTCCTAAACGAGGCAAAATGTATGATTTCCCATTGTCGGTATTGGATAGAAACATGGTACACCTCTCTAAATTGTCATTGAAAAAACTCCATTTGAACCGTGTCGATGTGAACGAATCAACCTTGAAGCATCTGCTAAAGAATTTCCCACATCTTGAAAGGCTAACCATTTATGGTGCATTTTTGTTCACTCATATTCATATTGGTGGGCGGGATATTAAGTTGAAACATATTAAATTAGTGGAGTGTAGTGAGGTCGATTCCATTCGTTTATATGATTTTGACCTTGTATCACTCACCTATGTTGGTGAAGATGTAGAGTTTTGTTTTACTGAGCTTCCAAAGCTTATAGAACTTGATCTCGGTATAGTTAGTGTAGGACTGGAGAATAATGTGTTTGAACAGATCTCATCCTGTGCTTCCTACCTTCAGGTTCTTACATTGGACATATATGATGGGAAGGTTAGTAGTTTTTCTCTGATGTGTTTATTATCTTTCTTGGAAGTTTGTTCAGAGTTTGTGCATGTTTTTTCAGGGTGATTTAAACGTTAATGCCATTCCCCAACTAACAAATGTCAAGAAATTGATGCTGGAAATTGGAGCCAAAGAAGATGATAGTTTACTAGAGTTCACTTCAATAGCCAAAGCATGCCCGAGTTTGGAGACTTTTGTAATATCAGTGCGTGTGCTACGTCCAATTAACTATGCTTAAGATTAATGTTTTCTTATTCCTTATGAGATGGCAATACTACTTGTCCTATTTCATGTGTGTGATTTTCTAGTCCATGCTACAAATGATATATGATAAATCGAAAATTAGAAATGTATGTTTGATTCAACAGTTTAGTATGATTGTTTTGTTTTTAATTACAAAAGGGACCAATCTGATAATATCTGAGAAATGTGTGTGTGTGTGTGTGTGTGTGTGTGTGTGTGTTTCCATGTTCCAGTAACAAATGTTTGTAAGCTTAATAGAAAATTTTGACCATATTGTTTGTCTTTTTGCAGCTACAATGGTTTTCACCAATGAGGAGGAGGAGGAAAGTAAGGCGTGTTGCTGGTCACCCTCATGAACACCTTAAGCTTGTTGAAATAGTGGGATATTATGGTCGAATAAGTGACCTCGAGCTTGTTGTGTATGCGATAGAAAATGCTGTTTCACTCAGAAAAGTGGTGATTGATCCTGTCTGCTCATTTGGTGGAAGTTTAACTAAAGATGACTTGGTAAAGCTTCAGCAAGCTGCTAGGCCTGCTGCCAAGCGCCAAATCACACCAATATTACCTCGAGGTGTGGAGTTGGCCATACTCTGATTTATCATTCGGCATCTCGGTGAGCTTCTTTTTTTTTTCTCATTTTCAGAAAGCATTCTAGTTTTTTAAAAACCTTGAAAGGTGCTTTTGTTAATGCATGGTGTACAAAAGCTTTCTAGTTATTTAAATACCTAGAAAGCTTTCATTTCATAAAGCTTTCTAGTTTCTTAGGGCTTGATTGCATAACCAAGGAGACTAAGTATTGAACCATCCTGATTTTGATCGAGTTGGGGTCGAGTTTTGCAGTACTCGGATTCACCTCAACTCGGCAAGGTCACCTATCTTGTCACGAGTACTCAGCCTTGGAATAGGAGTTTTACAACATTGGGTCGTGGTGAAGAGCTACAAAGTTCGTTTTCATTTCATTTTTTTTAATTTTTATCAACAAATCATATTAATCTAAATTAATATTTTGCGGGTCCAGTAACTTGAGTGATGGTGTTGTGGAGGCTAGGCATGCATGCCATGAGTCTAGAGCAGATTAGTCATGACTATGTCATAGCTGATGTGACAATCAACCATGCATGCCATGACTACTAGTGATATAAAGCTTTCTAGTTTTCTATATACATATAAACTACTCTAGTGTAGTAGGGATCACATGCTTTTGGATGCTAAGAGTATCCTCAATACAATCATGAATTGTGTTCCGTATATGCAAATCATAAGGTGTTAGTAATCGTGTATTAGGGGGTGAGTCCCTAAGGGGATTCACCATCATCTACGCAAATCGTGAACTAAACATATGTGTTGAATCGTAAATTGAATTAAGATTGAATTGTAAAATACCAAAGGAAACTGAATCGCAAAGTGGTCTTAAAGTATGAACGCGAAGTGTAAGTGCTAAACTTTGGAATCGCAAAGTCATGATAATACTAGGATCGTCAAGTGTGGTCTATACTTAGAATTGTGAGGGTTAACCAAGTGTGAGTATAGATAGGGTTGTGATTCTAGTAGATAACTGATGTTATGGAAACCTTATGTGCAAGTCACTGCTGGTAACAGATATTGACTGAATTGGCACTCTTAGGTGCAGTTAGGTGAGTGCTCTTACTTTTTTTTTCTTTTTTTTTGAACAACCAAATTTCATTCAAAGCTCAAAACAAGGTACACATTATCTGTCCCAAGGTTCACAAAACCATCTTCAATATGGTAATAGAATTAATTTAACTACTTAAACGCTCCTTGTAGTTCACTTTGTACTCCTCATTTTGCGTTTCATATGGTCACCCTTCAAGAACATATCCCTTTATTTTGGTCTAATTGCAGCCATTCAGTACATCTCCCTTTATCGTCGATCACACTTTCGATCATGACAGGACTAATTCAGTCGTCATACATACCTCACCGTTTTCATTGCCCGAAGGTAAGATCCAATCTGGTTGACCATTCTCGTCATCTATAATCCTCACAATCACGCTTTGTTCTTCCTGGTCAGTTACTCCTTTGTACCACTCAAATAACATGATCTTCCACTTCCTCATCCCTGTGCTGTTATCGTCACAAGATTGCCACCAAATTTATTTCTGTCAAATGTTCTGCTGCTTTGCCTTCCATCTGATAGCTTGCTGCACAGCAACAAAACGCACTAAAGCTTTCAATATTTTATCTTTACAATTAGGTTCCATGCTGCCATGCCCACCCTTACCCAAACCCAAATAGTTTAGAGGTGTTATGTTACACTCAAAATGAAGGTATAGCACCCAACTAACTACAAAAAGATTCTGTGGCTCAAAGGGTTAAATACACACAGGATCCTCACAAGTCACAACAAAACTTCTCCTCAATTGAAACATTAAGACACACACCCGCTATACACACAAAAAGCGAAACGACTCTGAGGCTCGAAAAGTAAATAAGGTAATGAAAAACACCCGTCCACACCCCACCTCCTATCCTTCAACACCAAATAAACCCGAAACCCTAACAACTTTTTCGATTCTTCGATGTCACACAGTTATTCCAGACTTGTTAAAGTAAGTCATAAATTCCAACCTAACCCATGTAGTTAACAGTGTTTATTAGCACACAATATGGTAGGGATAAACACCGCACTACAGAACAAAACTCAGTGGCCCAAGGGGTTGCACCCACAAGGATGCCTCACGATCACTCATCACCCTCAATCACCTTTACACTTGCTTCCTGAACACACAAAACAGAAAAAAGTCAGAGGTTCAAAGGTTAAAATAGGTAAGTCATCACCAAATCACACCGCCATCTCCATACACCATCACCAAATATATCACATCCATACTTTTAGTCTGAAAAACCTGCCTCCCTTATGCACCTCATGCTCCACTTGTACCGTTTTCACTCCATATAATAGTCTGGACTTCCTTGATCTACCTGCCCAACACATACACAACCACACATACTATGTTCTTGTACGTTAGTGATTAGTAGTAACACAAGACATAACTATCAGACTACCTGCACAACATTTCTCTTTTCTGGAAACAATCAGATAACAGTAACAAGAATATCATTATAGTCACACACATCTGGACACAACACACTCAGCTAAACACACAAAACACACAAAACTCACTCTTATAGCAACTGCTCACACCATACGACCGAAGCACATATAGTCACACACATTAGGACACAACACACTCACACACAACATGCGACCCAAAACATATATAATCAGCACACTTTTGGACACACACCACACACCCACACCATTCTATTGAGTCCCACTTAGGCCCATCCAATCCAGGCAACTGCACGTAGTACTCCCTTCTTTGCCAGTGTGTCAGCCTCTGCATTTACTTCTCTTGGAATATCAATGACCACTGACCCCTTACATAACTCCCTTAAAACCCTAATTCTTCTTATAACATCCTCCAATCCATCTTGCACATTAATCTCGCCATTTACCATCCTTACCGCTGCCCTTGAGTCTGAACAAATCTGTACTGGATTGTCACACATGAGCTTATTATTCCTTAAGACTAACAATCCAAAATACATTGCCTCCAACTCAGCCCTCAATGGTGTGCACTTTTCTATAGCTTTTGAGAAAGCTCCGATCTGTTTTCCACTTGATTCCTCCTTAAAGACACCACCATTTTCCACTTGATTCCTCCTTAAAGACACCACCAATTACAGCCCTGGGGCTATTCCCCTTTAATGCACCATCTACAAACATCATAATAAAATCTTTCCCATCCTTACACACTAGGTTCCTTCGATTTCATCAGACCTTCACCTTCAATTGTAGCAATCGGATTAATTCACATGTCTAGTGATGACTTGATTAAACTTGGCCATTCAGCATTGCACCATTGCCCTACTCTCAACCAAATCATATCAGTCAACTTTTCCTGTCCCACTCCTCCTTTTTGAAGATGATGTTATTCCTTTCTAACCACAGAGACCACAAAATCCCATACATTACCATCACCCATAATTTTCTATTCCACCCAGGCCTGCCTAACCACATATTCACCAAATCCTTAATTGTCCTTGGAGCCACCCAACTTAGACCCATCGAACTCATAATACAAGACCACCCCCCCCCCCCCATGATTTCTGACAATGCAATAAGAGATGCTCTACTGTTTCATTTGCACCACTACAGAACGGGCACTTATCATCGTTCTGGTTAACCACTCCTCTCTTACGTAGCTCTGACCTGGTTGGTATCTTGTTCCATATCGCTTGCCATACGAACAATCTAACCTTCGGGGGGCCTCAATACTTCCATACTGTAGCTGCATCGTGTACCTCGCTTTCCTCATTTAACACATTCAATAAGCTTTCTACAGAAAATCTTCCATTCTCTTTATACTTCCTCTATACCATATCCTTCCTTTCTTTGTGCAGATCTCGAGACTTTAATAACGTCATAAACTTCTACTTCCCAATTAAAAACTCTTCTTCTTAGATTTACCTCCCAAACCCATCCCGACTCTCTCCACTCACCAAAACTTGCAACCTTTCCTTCTTTTTTCACGGCCAGGGCATACATTGTAGGAAACTTTCTTCTCAGTGAGGTCTCTCCTATCCACTTGTCATTCCAAAAATCAATCATACCTCAATTACCCATATTCTTGACATCTTCGCACGATTCATACTCCAATATCTTACCCCTAATGCAAAATCCCTATACTTGCAATTGACTACTTTCTTCCAAACCGCATCACACCCATCCCAGTACCTCCATAACCATTTTGTTAATATACACCTGATTTTCCTGATTTAAATCCCCTATCCCCAAACCGCCGCACCTTTTTGACTTTTGTATTGTCTTCCAAGCTACCATCAGCATACCTTTCTTTTCTTCACCTTTTGACCATAGGAACTTTCTTCTCAACATTTCCAATTCCTTGTACACACCTGCAGGCATACAAAACATAGACATATAATACAAAGGTAAGTTCTTAATTACAGATTTGATTAGCGTAATTCTTCCCGCTTTCGACAGAAACTTTGTTTTCCATAACTCTAATCTCTTCTTTACTTTCTACACAACTGGGTCCCAGAAAAGATCGTTTTCTAGGATTCCCTCCTATAGACAGACCCAAGTATGTACATGGAAACTTGCCAACCTGACCCCAGAAGATTCCCAACTTCTGTTAGTATATCCTCCTTTACATTGATCCCATACACCATACACGACAGACTTTTTAATGTTTAACCTCATCCCTGACATTAGATAAAATACCTTAAGCACATAATACATATTCCTAAGCTGCTCCACGTCCATCCTATTTACTAGTATTGTGTCATCAGCAAATTGAATGTAGGAAATAGACATAGATGCAAAATCCTCCATTCTAATACCCTCAAACAATTCCATCTCTGCGCCTCTATTGAACAAAACATTAATCCCCTCTGTAGCAATATTGAAAAGCAACGGGGATAAGGGGTTTCCCTATTTCATTCCCCTTTTTATAGGGAACCTTCTCGTAGGCGATCCATTCACCCTCTGATAGGGACGATATTCTTAAACATCCCATGATCCACGCAATCCATTTACTTCCAAAGTTCATCTCTCGTAGGACCCCTTCTAGATAGCTCCATTCAATGGAATCGCATGCTTTCTCAAAATCCAATTTCATAAACACACCATCCTCTTTTTTCACCCTCATTGAGTGTATTACCTCCTCCGCTATCATTACACTATCCAATATTTCCCTACCTTTTAAGAAAGCAAACTGATAATCCCCTATAACCTCCAATATAACCGAACTTAATCTCCTTGCCAATAGTTTTAAGACTACCAACGAGATAGGTCTAAAGTCTTTTATCGCATTAGGGGAACCCACCTTTGGAATGAGCGTGCAAAAGCCTCCCCTATTTCTTTAGGTAGCTCTCCTGATAAATAGAACCCCTTAAACAATTCAATTAGATCACCACTTATAATGACCCAATATTCTTTGAAGAAATTCATATTAAAACCATCAGGTCCATGCGCCTTCTCACCATGCAGCTCCATATTGCCATCTTCACCTCCTCTTTTTCAAACACTCTTTCTAGCCACTTAGCTCTTGTGTTAGATAACCTCTTAACTCTTAAACCCCTCAGACTAACAAGACAATTCCTACTCTCAAAATGTTTCCCAAAATAACTAGCGATCCCTTCTTTCACCATCCTTGGATCCTTAACAATTTTACCCTCCAATTCAAGACTACTAACCTTATTGACCCTATTTCTACAACTTGCCATCACATGGAAGAACTTCGAATTACAATCCCTCTTTTTTAACCACATTAGTCTTGTTTTCTACCTAGCCTGATCGAACTCCTTTTGTCTCCAATACCACAACGACTCTTTCTCCTCTTTCCACTCATTCCACAAATTATGGTCATCTGGCACTCTTTGTTTCTCAATTCCCACCAAGTCCTTTTCTTTCTCCTTAAATCTTCTCACATAATGAATTCCTACCGAATCTAAATTTTTGCTTAATTGCTACCTTTACTCTTACTTATACTCTATATTAGTGATGATCGTGGATGTTAATGTGTAAGTATAATATGCTTAAGCGATGTCAATGATATGATGAGGCCAATTACCACGGTATCGGAAATTCGAGGACTATTTACTATAACTTATACTCTATATTAGTTATGTCCGTTCGCAACGGACTTGTACGATAAGACCGACTACTTTGGTACCAGGTTTGCTATGCATATATGAGATGTTATTATGATCATGATTTATACGTGTATGATGTAAGCATACCTAGGGTGGAGTGTATATAGTGTGTTAGCTAAACTTTATGCTTACTATTATTCTTATTCTTTTCAGGATGGACCATTGACAAGGCTCCAGTTAAATGAAGACAACTCATAATGAAAAGACCGCTACTAAAGCAATTTTCATGTCTATATTACATGGAGTAATTTCCATGAATGTATTTTGAGAAACGTATGCAACTGATTATTGAGTTTTGAATTGGAATTTAGATGGGCTTATTTTATACTCCGATTTAAAAAAATTCAGGTATTACACAAATCGTGAGAGGCTTCTAAGTATTTGAGTTCCAATTTCTTGATTAATTTCGATCTCGAAATTTGGTATGTTAAAGCTAATAGCTCACAAAATCATTGATGAAACACAAAGTCGAAGGTTCATACAATTAAATGATTCATATACAAAACACATAAAAGTGAAAATGAACATCATTAAAATAGAGAATTTTCTACTTTCATTTACATACGTTTCCTATCCACTCCATTTTTTTGTTGATAAAATTGTCATTTTCTTTCACTCCAACCTCACATCGATCATCAAGGAACCACCGGTGTAAGTCTCCACAGAACTCATCATCATTCCTATCTTTGGTACTCATTTCTTGTTCCTAAATTACGTCTTTTACAGTCGACGGTTATCACATAACTAATTGAGTCTCTAATTCTTACCTAAATATATATTCTTATTTCAAACTCTCACTATATATATATATATATATATATATATATATATATATATATATACACACAAAAGTTCATGCGAGAACCGTTGTTAGCGCGAGAACCGCGAGAACCAATCTAAGCCGTCCAATCCTTCCTCATTCAATGTCAATGCCCACCCATGAATTCCTCACATGCACCCTGTCACACCCTATCCCTCCACGCTCTCCATCCATGATACTTCCCATATCCAAGGAACGGCCGAGATTGGTTCTCGCGGTTCTCGCACTAACAACAGTTCTCGCATGAACCCTCCCATATATATATATATATATATAGTCAAAGGATCAAATGCGAACGCTTATGACCTTGCGAACGATGCAAACACTTCTTAGCCCTTGATCTCAAACGCTTCTATGCCTTTGATCTTTTTAACAGATTCCTTGATCATATTCATCCTCTTTCTATCAAACATTCCATTCAATTTCATTCCTTTTCTTCTAATCAAACACACGATGTGATTTCTTCTTCTGCAAATTCGTTTTCTTCTGTGACTTATTCGGAGGTTGTATATTCAATTTTAAGGTCTGATTTTTTCAATAGAAGAATTAAGTAATGTTTCAACTCTACCTAGGGTTCCATGTTCATATGCTTGTATGTATCGATACTGATTTTGATTTCCATTTATTAATTATTGAACAATAACAGTGAAATTGCATCTATGTAGCATTTTTAGTATTGCTACTTGTTAATTTCTTTCATAAGTGTTTGTATTTACGCTTTCATACGCTTCCAGGTTCTATTACTGTAGCTGCTTTTCCATGACCAATATGGAGCATCTCTATAAAAGTACTGCATCTAGCCCTAATTAAAAGCATATGCTGAGTAAACTGCTATAGTTGTACTTTATTCAATTACATTTTTATTCAATTACTTCCTCTGTGTTATTTAATTGTGTAACTCTTATTCAATGTAATTTTAACATTATAACATTATATTTACTGATTTGCTACATCTAATTTGATTTCAATGTAGATAATGAAATCATACCTTCTGAATTATTTAACTTTAATGTAACTGGTATAATTTTTTGTATTTGTTGTTAGATGGTGATAACATGTGTAGTGACAATGATACTGGTATGGAACAAGTTACACCATCAGGTTCTAAATATTGGGTACCCTTTGTTCCTCATTCTTTCAAGCTTGTTGAAGGCGTGATTTTTTGTTCTCTCATTGGTGCTCAAAAGTTTTATGAAGAGTATGCAATGCATGGTGGATTTCAAGAAGGGTGCAACAAAAACACTTAAAAGTAATTGTATAAAATTAAAGCGGTATATTTGTAACTGTGAATGTTTTAACCCATCGAAAAATGTTGACACTCTTGATGAATGTAACGAAGGAGAAATTTCCAATGTAGATATAATGACACTTAATAACTTTTTCATCTAGTATTTTGATCGATAGATTTCTTTTGTGAGGATTGTAATCGATTTCTTTAGTAGCATTTATACTATTACAATAATTCGTTTTTCAACTATAGTCTTAAAAAAGGTTATTTTGTATTTTACTTTTAACACTTACAAAGTAAAACATATATGGATGCAATAACATTACTTAGATGCATTAATATTAGTAGATGCAGTAATAGTGCAATATGATGCAGTACACTAATGGCATCAGATAGATAGATGATGTAAATTTTAGGATCGAATACACATTCAAACCAAAATACAAATGCATTCTCAAACCAGAATTCAAGTTCGTTCTCAAAAAGTATTACATCTTACTAATCCATCTTTTCTAACTGCATATTGCTACCTGATAAGTTCTATACATTTTTCAGATTTTCAATTCTTTCCAAGGCATCATCTGAAATATTAACTTGTTCAGATCTATCAAGTTTATGGTACAAATCAACTTCAGTAGTCACATACTTCTTGAACTCATTGATTTCTGCCAATAGAATCTTTGCTACATATTTTTCTCTAAGGCTTACGAGTTAATCTTCTTGTCCATTTTTTCGAAGTTAAAATCACAATTCCAATCTTTTCCGGTATTTCCTTTAAATGTCTCCATGTGTCTCATGAGGAATATCCCAGAGTCAACATTGTTATTTCTTGTTTGCCACTTCAACATTACTTTAATAGGCTTGATAACACTCACTGAACATTGCTTCACTATTCTTTTATCATCCATATATCTTCTGATATACTTAATCTGTTTACATGAAATTCTAAATTTGTTAGTAATTGTTCATGTAGTTATATTTATATGTTTTGATGCAACATTGTAAATAACCACTACTTATATGTAAGAAAATGTCAAATAATCGACACAAGAATATCATTATCTAGTTGCTTACCAGTTTATTTGTTGCAGTCTCTTATCTTCCCAAGTCATCATTCCCATAATCCACATTGTATATAACATATAAATTTGCACTATTGAGAAAATGTCAAAGAGTTAAAAAGTGCATCTTGTCTAAGACCGGGAAGAAGACCTAAGTAACAGCAATACAATTCAATTTTCATGTTTATACAATAAAGATACAAAAAAGTGTAAATGCAGTTTTATCGATTAACAAGATATATACCAAGCTTGCATCTCTTATTCTTATAGTTGTCGTTTGAATGCTTCTATTGAGATTCTTAACAATTAATAAAAAAATAATTGGTTCTGGTTCTTCTTCATTAATATCATTTTCAATTTCAGCAACTGGCTCATCAATTTCAACTCTAGGATCTCACGTTTTGCTTTTGTTTTTAAATATGACTTCAGCTAGCCTCATGCTCTTTCTTGGACAATCTAATTAATCATTAGATGAAGTTAATATTATTAAAGACAGTGAATCAAATCCACTACAACTAGTCTAATTGGTTTTATATATACACTTTTCGCTTTTGATATCATAATTGCTTTTGTTTTGTTTAAACGGAGAACTACAACTAGTCAGGGCAATAGGTTAGTCATAAAAGCATAAACCTAAATATAATATGGTTACACCACTGTATTGTTTAGAAAGTAAACACAAACATAAGGAATCATATGCAGTAATCACACATATATGCAGTAATCAGATTCATTGGAATGTACGAAATATATTATAATGAGAATCAGATGCAGTAATCACACACATATGCAGTAATCAGATACATATGCAGTAATCAAATTTATTGAAATATGTAAAATATATTATAATGAGAATCAGATGCAGTAATCGCACACATATGCAGTAATCACACATATATGCAGTAATCAGATTCATTGAAATATATTATAATGAGAATCAGATGCAGTAATCGCACACATATGTAGTAATCAGATACATATGCAGTAATCAGATTCATTGAAATATATGAAATATATTATAATGAATATTAGATGCAGTAATTGCACACATATGCAATAATCACAAACATATGCGGTAATCACAAAAGGAATGTATGAAATATAATGATTGAACTTACCAAATTGCTCCATTTGTTAGTAATTGATGTTGTAATCACAAACATTTTGATGTTGTAATCGAACTTGCCCTAAGAACGTCTTTTCATGGAACTTTGATAGAGTAATTAATTCTCTTAGTTGCCTTGCCCTAATCGCCAACTTGATGCAGTAATAGGAGATAATTGCCCTAATCCCCCAAATCGGTGACAAAATCTGAATCGAAGCTTGGTATTTCAAACCTTGACTAGTGAGAAGCGACGAGGGGCGGGAGCGGTCAATCGGGAGTGTAGAAAGCGAGTCTGAGCGATGGCGCTGGTTAGATGATGAGGCTGTGAGGCACGATGGCGGTGAGGGATAGCGGTGAGGATGGTGCTGATGTTTAGAAGCTACGGTGGGGGTGACGCTCGATGAGGAGTGCAGTGGTGAGGTGAGCCATGTAGCGGGAGTGTGGTTTGTTTGGAAGATGGAAGGGTGTATCTGATGCATCTGAACCGTAGATGCTTTTTAAATCGGACAGATAATAAGTGTTCCTATTGTTCTCATTTATAAGGTGTTTTCAAGGGATCTTTACCCTATATATATATATGAAAAAGTTTATGCGAGAACCATTCTTAGTGCAAAAACCATGAAAACCAATCTTAGTGTGGATGTGGAGCGTGGGGATCAAGTGTGGCAGGGTGCATGTGATGAATTCATGGTGGACAATGACATTGAAGGAGGGGGAATTGGACGGCTCAGATTGGTTCCCTCCACGCTCTCCATCCATGATACTTCCCATATCCAAGGAACGGATGAGATTGGTTCTCGCGGTTCTCGCACTAACAATGGTTCTCGCATGAACTCTCCCATATATATATATATATATATATATATATATATATATATATATATATATATATATATATATATATATATATATATATATATATATAGGGTAATGTTACATATAGAACCTTGCTTAAACATAGAACCTAAAGAACCACTTTAGGTGATGACACGTGTCATTTTGTTTGAGAGCAAAACTGAAAAATTAAAAAAAAAAAAAAAAACTCACGCCTCCCCCTCTCTTCCAACAAACTTTAAAAAAAATCACCCTCAATCTTTAAATGATCATAACTCATTCGTTTTTAAGAATTTTAACAAAAAAAGTATACCGTTAGATTCAGTTTTTCGTCATCTTTCAAACAAGACCAGACTTGATATATTTCTGAAACTTTATTTTTTTTGAAAATGCAAATTTTTCAAAATTTGTATTTTCACCTGGGTTTCATCTGAAATTGCAAAAATGCAAAAAACGAAAATGCAAAAATCGAATATGTGAGTCATGCATATGCTTCCAAAAATGCAAATTTTGAAACCAATACTGAAAATGCAAAACAAGAACTAACTGAAAATGCAGCCCAAAATGCAAAACAAAATTTGCATTTTCATAAAAAAAACTGAAAAATATGGGAAGAGCGGTCTTGATTGAAAGAGGATTAAAAAACTAAAAGATTGGTATAATTTTTTTGTTTAAATTCACAAAACTTAAAATGTTATGATAATTTAATGTTTTGGGGGGTATTTTTTTTTAAATGTGGGTTTGTTAGGGGGGGGGGGGGGATTTCCATGTTTGCCATTTTACATATTAATTAAACATGATAATTACAATTATACCATCTTCAATCTCATCCATTGATTTTGATGATCCAATGGTCCAGATTGGTTCTATGGTTCTATGTTTAAATAATGGTTCTATATTGATCCATTATATATATATAGTAGGGTTATTGTAAGATGTGAAAATTAGTAAGATGTGTAAGATGTGTTTTGGGTCGTTGGATCTAAATTCATCATGCAGCCGTTAGATGTTGTTTATGAGTCAAAAGGTGGACTAATTATACAGGGGACAGGGGTATTATAGGCATCGCAGTGATTTCATCATTAATTATTTTAATTTAAATTTAGCTAAAAACGAGGAACAGTAATTCCTAAAAATCGGAATATTCTAAAAACAAAAAATACATTTGATATACTTTTCACCATTTTCAAAAAAATAGATTTATAGCTTTTTAGCGGCAGATAGTTAAAGGTCATTCATTGTTCATCTTCTTGAAAGAAAAATCTTTGATTTTCTTGAGACGATGAAAGGGGAAGTGCCTCATAAACAATCACCAGGTACTGATTTTTATATTGATTATGAAAATTTTAATACATTTTTTTGTTTTTTGACCATAACTGATGAAGCTTTCTGAAGCACAATTACAGGAACAAGAAAAAGCTCCAGGTTAATGTTAAAATGCAGAACAATAATTAATAGGGAGGCTCAAGTGCATATCAATCTCGAATCCGATGATGAGGCAACACCTTCAATTATTAAGATTGAATCATGCTCAAGAGGTATGATATGTAATTAATTTTCTCCAAATGATTATGATGATATCACTGTCAGAATAGATAATTCATGAACTAGGGTTTTCTACGTATGAATAAACTAGGGTTTTCTACATATTCTAAGAGTGATGAATAGAGTAAATATTTTATAAGAACATACAAGTATCATGTATATAATAATTATATTTAAAATTATATATTTATAAACTAGATCCAGTAAAAAAAACATACATATATGAACGTTGTTAATATGATGTGTTAATCAAAATAACTTAAATACCCAAACCTTGAGATCCTCAAAAACCGTAATCAGAAGAATAAGGTATATATTAAGAATATGAATATGAATATAAAACTAATGACACTTTATTTGTTTAATGTACTTGTTATGCAGCTGTGAAGAAGTTCAATAAAGGCAAAGAACCTGAACCAATGTGTTAAAAAAAAGATATGTAAACCCTGAAAATAATCATCCGTATGATAGTGATGATGATTTCCAAACACCAGCCAAGCTTAAGAGACCCAAGATTGATGCTGGACGTGATAGTAAAACTGTGAACCCTAAACCCTAAAACCAGTCAAAAAACAAACAGAGAAAGGGAAAGGAAAAATGCACAATAAGAAAGATGGTGGTTCTGATTGCAATAGGATAAAGACAAGAACACCACCAGTGTCATTCTATCTAATGACACATATGTTAACAGATGCACAAAAGAGAGATGTTGAAAATATTGGGTTTAGAACCATGTTAAAGAGAGATGTTGAAAATATTGGGTTTGGCCCATTAGTTTTAAGCATTTGAAGTTGGACCAACCAAAAACATAATTCCAACAGCCCAATTAAAATAACTAAAAAAAGAAAAAAAAAAGAAAAAAAGAAAAGAAAAGGGAGATAACGAGAGAAAAGGATCGGCTACCATCTCCGCAAGAACTTAAACAAAGTCACCAATATCGAGAGTGAGAGCCGAGAAAGAGAGCCGATAGAGAGAAAAGGATGTACCAATGTGCACAGTCCATTACTATAATCGTGTAACACCACTTTTCTTACAGAAACTATTAAACATATTATACAACTGTTAGCATCCAAAAAGGATCGGAGTTTTACAAAAGACTATTACTATGTACATTGGTGCTAAACTTGTTTACTAAAAGTAGTGTTTTAAAAACGTTTCTAACATAAAACCAGGAGCTATCCAGCCTAAGAAGCCGCTGGGGCCTTCCCCTTGCCTGAACCTGACGTACCTGCATGCAGAAAACACTGAACGTAAGCTAACGCTTAGTGAGTATACTACTGAAATAGTAATCAAAGTTTGAAAACTAAACGACTTTAGGATGGCACACATTCTGATTTACAATCTGCAAAACTGTTCCAAATCTATTAACTGGTCCCGGAGTATACTATATAAAGTATAAGTAACCCCTGACGCTTACTTGGGTATAAGGATCTCAATATACCCTATCTCCGTCAACAATGCAGTAATATCATATAACCAATCACAGATCATACACCTAATATACACACGTATGCTAATCTGATTAAAGGTAAGTACACTCACCTTAACAGCAATTTAAACAACTATTCTCTAAAACAGAAACGTCCACTCTTACTGCCTACAAGCAATAAACAATACTACATAAACATCTGTATTTGACTTGCAAAAGATACTGATCAAAACTCTATCTGAAACTGGAAGACTGCTTGCGACCGCAAACACACATTCATGCGACCGCAAGGGTCCTGGTCAAACATCCTTACGATCGCAAGGTAAACCCTTTGTGATCGCAAGGGTCCTTTCTAAAATACCATGCCTTTCTACACTTACAAGGATGATTCTAAGCTTGCTTACGATCGCAAGTTATGTACTTGCGATAGTAAACATGGTTCCTTCGTCCGTAGACGGTATTTCACAAAACACACCCTTACAGTCGCAAGTCACCATGCTTGCGGCCGCAAGGGCAAAACAATCAAAATCACTAAAACAATGCCTTGCGATCGCAAGGAATAACCCATGCAGTCGCAAGGACAGTCGGTACAGCAGGGTTTCTACTCTGTTCGAATACAGCAACCGAAAATCAACTCTTTTGATTCAAAACTTGTAGAATCTCAAATCCATTCATACACACAAACTTTGTAACATTATAACTAACTTTATCACATGAAACTTGAACCAAAACAACACTAAACACAAGAATCAAACCACAAACATGGATTCAACCCATGAATCCATTTCTAGGCGTAAAACTCAATTAAATCATGAAGAACTTCATACCTCTTGCTAATCAATCAGTAGGAAATCGATTTCAGCTATAAACCTTCACTTCTTGTATAGATTCACTTTTTGTATATGAGAACTCTGCTAATGGCAAGTATGTATCCCAACTACCACCGAAGTCGATGATACAAGCTCTGAGCATATCCTCCAATGTTTGTATAGTTCTTTCACTTTGACCGTCGGTCTGTGGATGAAATGATGTACTTAGATGTAGTTTCGTCCCCATGTCTTCCTGAAACTTACTCCAGAACGTGGAGGTAAACCGAGTATCTCTGTCTGAAACAATCGTGACTGGGACTCCGTGTCTGGACACTATCTCTTTCATATACACATCTGCCATTTTCTCTGACGGTAGGCCTCTTTTATTGCAATGAAGTGCGCACTCTTCGTGAGTCTATCAACTACTAATGTGTTTCCATAGTAATGTGTTTCCATTTCCATACGGGAATATCAAGTGGTTGCAATTTCCCATGTGGCTTCTGATGCTCTGCTTTGACTTGTAAACAAGTCAAACATCTCTCTACATGTCTTGCTATATCTCGTTTCATTCCCGGCCACCAATAGTTCATTTTCATATCTCTATACATCTTTGTAGCCCCTGGGTGAATAGAAAGTTGCGAGCGATGTGCTTCTTCCAAAAGAACTTGTCGTACACCCCCGTAACTAGGTACCCAAACTCGATCGTAACAAGTCAAAAGATCGCGACCGTCTTTTACTAACTTTGATAATTGACCCTTCATGCGTTCCTTTTTATGATTATTTTCCTTGACCGCTTCAACCTGTGCTGTCTTAATCTGATCTAATATCGGGGTAATTACTGACATTTGAACATGATGCATCTGTATCTGTATAATACCTGACTTTTTGCTCAACGCATCTGCCACCACATTAGCTTTACCAGGATGATACAAAATCTCACAGTCGTAATCTTTCAATAACTCTAACCATCGCCTCTGTCGCATATTCAGATTCTTCTGTTCTAGAAAATACTTGAGACTCTTGTGATCTGAATAAATAGTACACTTGACACCATACAAATAGTGTCGCCATATCTTTAGAGCAAAGACAACCGCTGCTAGTTCTAAATCATGAGTTGGGTAATTGTTCTCGTGTATCTTTAACTGACGGGAAGCATAAGCAATGACTTTTCCTTTCTGCATCAAAACGCAACCCAACCCTCTGTATGAAGCATCACAGTAGACTACCATATCTTCTACTCCATCTGGTAACGAAAGGACCGGAGCATTACACAACCTGTGCTTTAGCATATCAAATGCTTTCTGCTGTTCTTCGCCTCATTTAAACTCTACACTCTTCTTGGTTAATTGAGTCAGAGGTACTGCTGTTTTGGAGAAGTCTTGTATAAATCGTCTGTAATACCCAGCTAAACCAAGGAAACTTCTGAATTCTGTAGGATTCTGAGGTGGCTCCCACTTCATCACAGCTTCTACTTTTGCAGGATCCACCTTAATTCCTTCCTGATTGATGAGATGACCCAGAAATTGTACTTCCCGAAGCCAAAACTCACACTTAGAGAATTTTGCATACAATTTCTCCCTACGTAAGGTTTCTAACACTTCTCTAAGGTGAACACTATGCTCCTCTGAAGTCTTGGAATATATAAGAATGTCGTCGATGAATACTATCACTGACTTGTCAAGCATCGGCCGGCAAACTCGATTCATCAAATCCATAAACGCTGCTGGAGCATTCATAAGACCAAACGGCATCACAACAAACTCGAAGTGACCATATCTGTTAGAAATATTAAAGTGAGGGGTGTAATATGTAATTACTCAAAGTTGGGGAAATGCTATATAAAGGCATTTCCCCCACATTTCAATACAAGCTTTGCATTTTACAACATATCTTGTGTTTGTGTTTCTCTACATTACTCTCGGCTCTCTCTCTCTCTCTAACCGAACACACACACAAACACACACTAGAAGAACTATCTTCTAAGCATTGCTTCATCCGTATTGTATTACGGGACCATCAATTGGTATCAGAGCCAGGTTTGTTTTTGGCTCGTGATTGTTCAAAAGAAGACAACAAAATCTCGAAGTGTTCAAGCTTCTAAGAAGAAAAAGCTCTCGGTTGTGCAAAGGTTCAAGAACGTCAGTTTTATTCAAGATAAACTCAAGCTCAAACGACTTTTAAAGGTAGAACTCATTAAAGGTATAAACTACATCTCCTTTAACTTTCTTTTGAGTTGTTTCGATAGTCTTACAAAGGTTACAAAACATTCTTTGAAGAAAAACACAAACCGTGGGTGTTTTTATAAGTATTAAGTCAAGAAGGTGATTAAATACCCACTTTTTCAACATTAAATTTTCTGGGTATTTAAGCATTTATGGTGTTCTTGGTCTGAAAGTACAACTGGAAAAAGAAGAAATCGAATTTTATAATTTATTTAATTATAAATTCATAATAGATTAAGTGTTGTACAAGGAAAATCAAGTACTTGCCATACCAATCAAGTACAAGTGGTTAGACACTATTCAGGGTATGACAATCTGATTTAACAAGGACACATCAGAGTCTATCAGCCGGTTCCTTGGTTAATGTGATTGACTCTTGGGGCGGCTTATAGAATTTTGTCAAATTAGAACACCTAAGTGTTAATCAAATAGCTATAAGCCAAGTTCATTGAATCGCATGCGATTAGACTGTGCGGCTTATAGAAGCAGTTGATAAGTTTACCTGAATCGCATGCGATTAACACTTACATCTATCAGCTGGCTTGTAAAGGGAATCGCACGCGATTGAAAGGTTTCTATTTGATTCACACTTGATTGACAGGACTAACAGATTATTTTCTAAGTTTTTGATGAAACAGGATTGATTCGCATTCGATTAACCATCAAAACTAAGTTCTTATTCTGCTTGTTTTCAAGGACACCTAATCGCATTCGATTGACATGTATTCGCATTTGATAAGACAAATCCCAATCAAGTTATTCCTTATACTTGGACAAGTGATTGACTCTTTGGACTTGAATTAGAGAACTCTAAGACGTTTGGACTTAATCAAACAATCTAATTCATAATTGAATTTAATTTAAATCAGATTTAATTCAAAGGTGAATTACATTACTTCAAGTCTATCTAGTTCAAGGTTGAATTTAATCTTTTAAGATCTAATTCAAAATTGAAATTCACAAGACTTAGTTCGTCAATCAATCATTCAAATCACTTTAAAATCAGGACAAGTTTTTCGAACAATCAAACCATCTTACAAGTAAACGATCATTTCTCACAAACATCACTAATCATGTCAAGTACAAATGAAATGATGTCCATTGGCACCGACACAAAACCTCCTGTTTTGTTTCGGGGGGAATACAATGTCTGGAAAGGAAGGTTCATGGACTTCCTCGAGCACAATGACCTCTTCGGTGACAAGATGATTGAATGCATCAACAAAGGAAACACCAAATTCACGAAGGTAGTTGAAGCAGATCCAGATAACAACCCTGGCATTCCCAGACATGAAAGAGAGAAGACTCATGATGAGATGACCAATACATAAAGAGAAACAAAGAAAGCACAGAAACTGGCCAAGTACTACCTCAAGCAGGGCATCTCATCTGCAATCTATCTCAAAATAGATAGCTTGGGCACAGCCAAGGAAATCTGGGATGAGATCAAGAAACAACTTCATGGCACTGAGCAAGGAGAATACATCAAACGAACTCAGCTAGTCAACAGCTATCATGACTTCAAGGCTCGAGAAAAAGAACTGCTCTCTGAAACATATGGGAGATTCTGCAAGCTGCAAAATGAAATGAGATCTAATCAAATTGTCAGAACTGATCTTGATTTGAACTGTGTTTTTCTGAATTCATTAGGTTCTGAGTGGAAAGGCTATGCCAGACTTTACAAACAGATTAATAAAGATCTTACATCAGTCACCTTCCACAACATCTTCGAAGATCTCAATCAGTATCAAGATGAAATCTTGCAATCTCTCCCTAAAGAACCAGTTGCTGACCCTCTTGCCTTGGTGGTGGCTGACAGAATCCATAAGGAAACATCATCAAGATCCTTGAAACTTAAACAAGTGGTTCTCAGTGATTCTGATCATGATAATGATGATGATGATTCAATCGAAGCAGCATTTCAAGCTCTCACAGTGGCCAACAAGAACTTCATGAACCGTTTCAGCAAGACTAACAATAGACAACGATTCACATCAGGTTCAAGGAGACCCGAAAGAGCTGCTGCTGTTGACAAGCCAAGGTACCAGAGGGATGAGAAGAAGGAAGAAAAGAAGGTTGATTTCAAATGCTATAACTGCGGGAGGTCAGGACATCTGATCAGGAACTGCCCAATGAAAAAGACAAAAGATGCAGAGTACTATCGGCAGAAGTACCGCCTGTCTAAACAAAAACAGGCTGGGAACGTGCTGCTAGTTGAGGAGGATCAGTTCCTTGATGATACAGGATCAGACAGTGATCTGGATGGTGAAGATCACGCTCAATTCTGTCTGATGGCTCACAATGGTGAAGAAGGTAGAGAGGATGATGACGGAGATAATCTCTCCGAGTCAGATGAGGAAAGCTTGGACAGTGGAAAGGTATCTTCTAGCTCTAACTTTAATATGGGCATTAATCATAAACACATTCAAACCATATTAAATCGCATAAAAGAGTTAGAATGTCAGGCACTAGATTTAATCACAAGAAATCAAGTTCTAGAAGATGTTTCACACACTCAAAAATTGGAGGCACAAACAATAATTAAGAAGTTAGATAACGACTTAATCAGCCTTAGGAACCAATTAGCTGCAAAAGAATCTCAGCTTTTAGAATTAACCAGTAGGACTAATAACACCATATTAGATCTCAAAGCAGAATGTAAGTGTGCTGAAAAGGATTCAGAAATTCTCAAAAATGAACTTAGGAAAGAACGAAGTACACTTTACTCTAGAATCAATGAACTTGAATACCTTCTGTCCAAACGTGATCAAAGTGAACATACCATCTCTCAATACAAAGAAAAGGAACGTCCTTTCTCCAGATGGAATTTCGATGGGCTTGGCTTCAAATTGAAAAGGATTACGTCCAAACAATTATATAATGCTGATCTGTTTGGGTTAGGACTTACCCAAAGGATGGTCTTTGTTGGCCAAGAAGAGACACAAATAGAGGAAGATTTCAAACGAACTCTTAATGTCAAAACTGAAATTCCATTTGATTATTCTAATTTGAATGACTCATACCTTGCCAATCTCTCTTCCTCGTCCGATTCTGATGTTTCATCGTCTGTCTATTCTGATGAAGAACTCTACTCCCCTGTTTCACCAAAGCCCACTGTTGAATACATTCCTCACAAAGAATTACAAGACAGATTCAACACCCTGCAGGAATTTTGTTTTACCCAAGTCATTCAACAGGACCTCGCCAAAGCCATTCAAAATGATTTAAAACCTCCTACCTCTGAGACATTCCCTTCAATGCATGAAATCATCACCTGTCAACAAATTCCCAACATGTCATTTGTACATGATGGAAAGATCATTGATAAACTGTGTAGGAAACAGTTTGTTTTGAAAGAAAGAATCAAAGCCCTCCAAGTAAAGATGGAAACTCCAATAGTTCCCTTTACCTTCTCACTTTTTGGTTTAGATATGGATGATCTAACTCATGCAAACACCAAGGGTACATATTGCACAACTTCTGTAAAATCTGTTAATAAACCTGACTTAACAAATCTTAAGCTTAAACAGATTTACAAACCAAAGCAACAATCCACTCCTAATCCCAATTCTCGTGTGCACATAAAAGTACCTGAATCATCACAAGCTGCAGCCAGTCGACCACGACTTCATTCTAATCTTTTATCCTCTGCTGCAAATGTGAAGAAGGCTGGAAACAAGAAGTTTGAAATAAATACATCATGGAAAAGAGCTATTCCTAGATCCACTAGGAGGTGTTCAAATTTGAAACCTGTCTGTGAAAACATTTTGATGTTTGATTCTGTTTGTAATCATTCCAGTTCACAAGGCAAAATTGCTTCTACAATGTTTTGTATAAGTGATGGTTGTACTCATGGACACTGTGAATTTAATTGTTGCTATGATCAATTGAGAAAGACTTTAGGTGTTAAACCATGTGTTGATTGGACTGATTTTTATGCTAATCAAATCTGTGTTCCATTTTTAAATTCAAAAGGCTACGTCATTAATCAATGGATCACCACTCGTCAATCACATGCTCTTAAACGCTTAAACAAATCCAACCGATTACTCACGATCAAGGAACTGGAAGTCTACAGACGGCAGGGCTATGAAGCATTTAAAAGGGCTTGGATTGCAGAGGAAAAACACTTGCATTCTCAAAAGCGTTCTCGCAATTCCCCTTCCAAAATCTCAAAATCTTCGAAACCCAAGTCATCATCCATTCAACGAGTGGCAAAACCTGCTAATTGTAGTGTTCCATTTCCGCGACAGCAAGTTGATGCACCGAGGCCACAAAGAATTCTTAAGAATTCCTCTCAACCATGGATTCGCAAATATAACGCTTCCGCAACTCTACCGAATCCGAAACCTCCGATTCCATCAACTGTCAAACCAACAGTGGTGTAGAAACTTTCTTCTCAGCAAATTTCTTCCAAATCTATTCCTTCACGTCCAAAGCTTAAGTCCATTTGGGTACCGAAGAATAGATCATTAGAAGTTTCATCATCATCAAAACCAACAGTTGTTACTCAACCCAACTTAGAGACTAACAATCAAGGACCCATATCTAAATGGGGACCTAAACGTGATTTATTCTCTTTTTGCAGGTGCCTCACTTGTGGTACCTTGACTCTGGCTGTTCCAAACATATGACCGGCAACAAAAGTCTTCTCAAGAATTATGTTCCTAAGTACTCCGGGAATGTACGTTTTGGGAATGATAATGTTGCACCAATTTTGGGGTACGGATACATTGAGAAGAAGCACATCAAGATCAAGAAAGTCTCATATGTTGAAGGGCTAGGTCATAACTTGTTCAGCATTGGACAGTTTTGTGATAAAGACCTAGAGGTTGTATTTAAAAAGAACAAATGTTCAGTTTTAACTGAAAATGGAGATGAGTTGCTTGCAGGTTCTAGAAATTCTAACCTGTATTCCATTGACTTGGAAAAATATGACTCTCCTACCTCTGTGTGTCTACTGTCTGAAGCATCTACGGATCTGACTTGGCAATGGCACAGAAAACTCTCTCACCTGAACTTTCAAAATATTAACAAATTAGTCACTGGTGACTTGGTGAGAGGCATTCCCAAGTTAAGGTTCAAGAAGGATCATCTGTGTGCAGATTGTGAAAAAGGAAAAATGAAGAAGGCTTCTCATAAATCTAAACAAGTATTTAGCACTACGAAGCCTTTGGAACTCCTGCACATGGATCTGTGTGGTCCTATGAAAATCCAAGCCAAGAATGGGAAGAAGTATATTTTAGTCATGGTGGATGACTACTCTAGATATACTTGGGTCAAATTTCTGCGCTCAAAAGATGAAGCCACTCCAACAATCATTTCCTTCATCAAACAACAGCAGAACAAGCATAGTCAGAGTGTTGTCTCTATCCGGACAGACAATGGAACAGAATTCAAAAACAGTACTCTGAAGAGCTTCTGTGATCTTGTGGGAATCAGCCACCAGTTCTCTACTGCATACACACCACAACAAAATGGTGTAGTGGAACGAAGAAATAGAACTTTGGTTGAAGCTGCCCGAACAATGCTTTCATATTCCGGGCTCCCACCTTCCTTCTGGGCTGAAGCTATTAACACTGCCTGCTATACGCAGAATCGCTCTTTCATTAACAAACGTTTTAATAAAACTCCTTATGAACTGGCAAATGGCATTGTACCTAATATCAAATACTTTCATGTATTTGGTAATAGGTGTTTTGTCTTAAATGAAAAGGATAATCTAGGAAAATTTGCTCTTAAAGCTGATGAAGCTATTTTCTTAGGTTATTCTACCGTCTCAAAAGCATATAGAGTTTTAAACACACGCACAAAGAGCATCATCGAGAGTATCAATGTAACGTTTGACGATACATTGACTGTCTCTGGCTCCCCACCACAGTCCAACACTTTTGCTTCTGAACATACCAGTTCAGGACCAGTTCTTAACTCTAAAGAATCAGACATTCCCTCTACTTCTGATAATAATCTCGATTTCATATTTGATTTCTTTAGATCTGACTCTTCCCCTATTTTGGCTAACAACAGGGATAATGCAGGTGCACAGATAAGCGACCCGATCACAGATACAACAATCACTGAAACGAATCCATTTACTGAGGATTCTACATCTGTTTCTGTCACACAATCCCCTGTGACAGAACCAATAGTTGATCAGGAGAACTCACCTGTGTTCGACTCCAATCCAAACTTCTCCAGAGAAATGGAAGAGGAAGCACCACATATTCAAGATCTCATCCCTTCCTCCTCTAACTCGCATGAGCTAAAATGGACCCGACATCACTTTGAGGAGAATATCATTGGAGATCCCTCTGTTGGCATTCAAACAAGGTCAGCCACAACTAACGAGTGCCAATTTGCAGGTTTCTTAAGCATGATTGAACCCACAAAGACTTGTGAGGCACTGAATGATCTGGACTGGTTACTAGCTATGCAAGAAGAATTACACCAGTTTGCTCGTCTCAAAGTATGGAGATTAGTTCCTCTTCCATATGGCAAATCTGTTGTCGGAACTAAATGGGTGTTCAAGAACAAACGGGATTCGGATGGAGTGGTCATTCGTAACAAAGCAAGGTTGGTTGCTAAGGGATACAATCAACAGGAGGGTATCGACTATGATGAAACCTTTGCTCCTGTTGCTCGAATTGAAGCTATACGCTTATTTCTTGCATATGCACCCTCCAGGAGCTTTCGAGTCTTCCAAATGGATGTCCAAACAGCCTTTCTCAACGGGGTACTCAAAGAAGAAGTCTACGTTTCACAACCTGAGGGCTTCATCAATTCTTCATACCCTAATCATGTTTATATTTTAGATAAGGCTCTGTACGGCTTAAAACAAGCTCCACGTGCGTGGTACGATGTCTTATCTGAATATCTGATAGGGGAAGGCTACTCCAAAGGAAAGACAGACACCACTCTGTTCACAAAGACAAAAGGTAGGGACAAAATCCTTGTCCAAATTTATGTGGATGACATCATCTTTGGATCTACAAATCCAAAGAACAGTGAAGAGTTTGCACAGACAATGTCAAACAGGTTCCAAATGAGTATGATGGGTGAGATGTCGTTCTTTCTAGGACTTCAAGTTAAACAGTTGAGTCATGGCACTTTCATCTGCCAATCCAAGTACATTAAAGATCTTCTCACGAAGTATGATATGCTCAACTGCAACCCTATCTCAACTCCAATGGCGGCCAAATCACAACTATCGGCAGATCCTGATGGTTCTCCGGTGGATCTCAAGACATACCGTGGGATGATTGGATCATTACTATATCTCACTGCAAGTCGTCCAGACATCATGTTCTCTACGTGTCTCTGTGCTAGGTTTCTGGCCAATCCCAAGGAGTCACATCTGCTAGTTGTTAAGCGAATTTTCAGATATCTCAAAGGGTCCATGAATCTAGGACTGTGGTATCCCAAGGACTCCAATCTAGATCTTCATGCTTATTCAGATGCTGACTATGCCGGTTGCAAGATTGATAGGAAAAGCACCTCTGGTAGTGCACACTTTCTGGGAGATCGTTTAGTCTGCTGGGCTTCAAAGAAACAAAACTGTGTATCCATTTCTACAGCAGAAGCTGAGTATGTTGCTGCTGCAATGTGCTGTTCCCAAAGCCTATGGATACGTACACAACTCTTAGACTTTGGCCTCAGGTATGACAAAATACCATTGTTATGCGACTCTCAATCTGCCATTGCCATCTCCTGCAATCCGGTACACCACTCTAAAACCAAACATATCGACATTCGCTATCACTTCATAAAAGATAACGTTGAGAAAGGATTAATTGAGCTACAGTATGTGCCAACTGAAAATCAGCTGGCTGACCTATTTACCAAACCTTTAGACGAAAGTCGATTTACTGAGTTGGTATCCAAGTTAGGCATGCTCAATCTACAAATCTAGCATACTGTTACCTTCTTTTTTTTCTTTCTTTTCTTTTGTTTAGAGTTGGTGTTACACTGTTTGTTCTCTATGCAGCTAACGACTGCATTCTTCAAGAGGGAGAAAGATCATGCACATGCTACAGAGAAAAGACACTTTGTGTAGGGGGTTTGACTTCATAATGCTACACCTGTGTCATATGTGTAGGGGGAGAAATTTGACAACAGACACTTTCTCTAAAACATTCGAAAAATTCCTCATAAAGAGATGCAAAAGTCTAGGGAGAGTGTGTCAAGCAAACACTCACATCAACCATATCTGAAAATTTAACTTTCATAATCTCAAAATTCAGATATCTCAAATTTTTCCAAGTAATAGCTTAATCGCATGCGATTAAGCTATGTGAGTGAATCGCATGCAAATGTTAAAGGTTTTAATTGCATGTGAAAAGGTTGTGAGAAACAAGTGTGAATCGAATGCAATGTTGTCTAAGTGTGAATCGCATACGATTTGGACAAAGGTTGAATCGCACGCGATTCAGCTAAGTTAGTGTGAATCACATGCTATTCAGTCTAAGGTTGAATCGCACGCGATTAAGCTCAGATAGTGTGAATCGCATGCGATTCGGATGCCATGGTTCTAACACCCAAGCTGATTCGCATGCGATTAACACACCACAGTGTGAATCGCATGCGATTGAAAACTCTTATCAGCCGCATCCAAACTTCTATCAGCCGCGTTTTTTAACCGTTGCACCAGCCAATCAGGGCTCGACATGTGTCTTTTTTACACTGCTACAAATTACCCCAACAGTTGCCATTCTTCATTTACGCTATTCAAAATTTACAAAGTGTTCTCTCGAGTTCTTGATTACGTTAACATACAAATCATCTCGTTACTCTGCCAAAATTTGCAATTTTAGTATCAAAATACTTCTAATCTAAAAGGTAACAACTTGTATGGTTTACATTTTGAAGATTTTGAGTTAAAAGGGTACTTTTTGGTCTTAGAACACTGATATGCGAATGAGAATATCGAGACTTTAAGTGGACTTTTGGTACTCGAAACAAACTTGTTTGATGAAACAATGTTTGCGATGGGTATTTTGATCGCATTGGGAACACTTTGATGTAAAAATATTTCAAAAATCTCAAAAAGTGTTCTTCGTGTTCTTGGGAAGTATGAACATACACATACAATTTGGTATTTGGCTAAAAAAAAGGTGTTTAGGGTGAGTTTTGGAACATGTTCAAGTACTACAAAATTGTTCAGTACTAACTAATTGACACTTTTGCAGTATCAAAACAACTTTTTTATGCTGAAAATCATCATGTACACAGTGAGGGTTCAACACTTAGGGTGTTTGAACATTTATTCAACATTGGTCAACGTTGGGTCAATTTGGTCAAATTTTACTCACTTATCAAAAGTTTGACCAAATATTCAAAACTGAATGTTGTTTTCTTGCATATCTCTTAATTTTAAATTTAACTATTTTATCTCTTTGACATATAAGATGGCACAAGTTGAACGTGACCCAGAGGAGATCATGCCCAGAGCCGAGTTTCTTAACACTGGCTCCCATGAAAACAACCATTATGTTGACCTAACCAAACTCAAAAAACCCAACCTACCCCATTGTCACTGAGATTCTCAAAATTCATCCCCTAAACCATCTACTGACCTATAACCCAGCCACAACAGGCATACATGTTCCTGAATTATATGTGCAACAATTTTGGAAAACATGTGACGTGAGGGAAAATAACAGAGGTTATGAGGTAATTCATGCAGAGATCGACGAATTTCAAGTCAATATATCTCTTAGTCGCCTCCGAACAATCTTTGCTCTACCCAAAGCAGACAACAGACCTCCAGCAACAGACTTTGAGGACATCCCCGATGAGGATGCATGTCTTACAACAATAAGGGAGATGGGATATGACGGTGAGCTCATCAGGAAAGGTCAATTCAAACGCACCGGCTTGCACCCAAAATATAATACATTCATGACGGTGCTTCAAAGATGTCTCACTCCAAAGCACTCAGGCTACGAATTCCCAACGGAACATCAACTTAAAATCTTTGTAGCAGCTGCGACGCATATGCATGTGGACTATACATTCCTTCTCTTCCAGGACATCAAAGCTACTATGCTCAGGAAGAATTCCCAAAAGAAGATGGATTCGAACATGCTGCCTTACCATCGCTTCATACCAATGATCATCCAGTATGTAATGGAGCGGAATGCTGATATCCCTCGTCGGACAGGTTTACCTTCTGTTTCTCCAAAACTCTTTTTCATATTAAACCTGCTAACCCGACGAATCTGCCTATTCCAAGACCCTTCCCTGTATCTCTCTTAAATCTTTGTGAGCAAAATGATATTGTTAAGAGTTATAGGGAGAGTGTAGGAATACCTCCTATGGTTGTGCCAGAGCCGGCCATACCTACCCAAGGAGGAGTAGCACCGAGTGAGGATATAGCAAATAGGCCTCAGTCATCTGTGGGAGATGCTGAGAGGGAAGTGGAGAGAGAAAATGTTGAGAGGGGTGGAGAAGAGGGTGAAGGTGTTGAGAGTAGAGAGGGAGGGGATACATATGATCCCGCGACCATTCAAGCCATTATACAAACTCTTTCTCAATCCACCCGCACCCAAGTTGTACTAATTGAACTTGGTCTTGACATGTCTGAGTCATCCAGTTCATCTGATGAGTCTGCATCTCATCCAGGAGGTGCCCCTGCCTTTGAAACTGTTATATCTCCCATGGGCACCCCTGAGCACCCCATTGACCAACCAGCAGAAAGTACCCCTTCTTTCATGAAATTAACTGATCCACATACTACCCCTGTCATTCATAATGTGATCATTGCTCCTGAACATGACATCCCACCAGTTTCTCAATCTCCAGATGTATCTTTTGATGTGGGCTCTGTCACTCCTGATTCTTTCCTTGACCCAAATCAATATGCTGGTTATGGAGTTGGCAGTGGAGAAGAAGAAGAGGATAGGAGTATGAGTGAAAGAGAGGAGGTAAGAAAAGAAAATGTGTGTGCTGAGGGACCCCTCAACCAAGAAAGCCGGGAAGCCACATCTAATATGAGTCCTAGCACTGCTGGGGCTCGTATTGAACAAGCCGCGGTTATCCCACCCGTGCAAGTTTCTGCCCCACCAAGCTACTACGGTGTCTCTCAACAGGCACCGTCTTTATTGCACAGGGTTATAGCACACAATCTAGGCCAACCCCAATTGGGTGTTGGACCTATTGAAAACAGAGGATTGCCTCCCTCGTCCTCGACTCCTCTTCGTGCACGATTTGATTTGCCGCGGATATCCGCATATCTTGAACAACACAAGGTAACTATAGATGCACTGAGCTTGTTGACTCAACAAGTCTCCGTAACTTCCGTAGGTGGTACCTCTCAAGGTGCCATTCGAGGATCGGAAGGAAATCCTGCTGGAGCCAACATCCCTGCTGCTCCAGTAGGTGGTCCTGCCTCTATGGTAGGTACCTCAACCGGAAGTCTTAGTGATTCCGGGTTTGTTATACGTGCAGATCTTAACAATGCTATCAACCAAGCCGTGTCTCCAATCCGCTAACAACTGCAGGAGACAAATCTAAAGTTAGATCGGATCGAAAGGGATTCCAGGGAACAGACTGAGCAGCTGTCGCGTATTGAAAATCTACTTGCAGCTCGTCTTCCAGCAACGGTCCCTCAATCTCAACCGGATGTCACTTCACTATCGGTCGACGCCTTAAAAAGCATCCTCTATGCTAAACTGATTGAACAAAGGCCAGACTCTGCTTATAATCAAGACCTTCTGACTACTCTGCAAGCTGAACTACGTCCACAGGGAATCTCCTTGGATGAATTTACAGAGTTTCATGAAGATGTAAACAGCAAGATTGATGGGGTGACAAGAGGGTTCTATACTTCCCTGCAAAAAGTTACTGACCGGCTGACGGTACTTGAACAAACCTGTCAGGCCCAGGCTCAGGGGTCAAAAAGGAGGTGGGATGATCAAGATCCTGATGATCGTCCCGAGGGGGAGAAAAGAAGAAGATATATCACAACCCCCTCCGTCGCAACTGTACCAGTACCATCATTGAGCAGATACTTATCTACAGGTACAGGTTCTGCTGGATCTGGAAGCCAGAAGGGTCAACAAAATAGATCCGAATCATTAACGGCCGATGAAGTTTATGAATTACAACAGAAAGAGAATGCTGACAAATAGATTGTACTATATGTACCCCAGCAACAAACTGAACCGAGGCCAAGTGATCTTGAAGAAGGTGAGATACCTTCGGAGCAGCCCCATACCGAGATGTTTGAATGGTCAAGCGACTCAGAAGAAGAAATGAAAGATTTATATGAGTCCATACACACATCACCTGCAAGGCATATGGGAGAAAGCAGCTCTACTCAACCAGAGGAGGAAGCTGAGGATCCTGAGATGGAAAATCTATTCAAGGGTATTGATGAATACGTCGAGATTGCTGCACGTCCAGATTCTCCTAGAATTGTCCACAGATTTGATGATATTCCCAGTGAAAGAGAACTTGCACTGAAAAGAAAAGAAAGGGAAGCAATTTCTAGAAGGGACGCTAGGAGAAAGCCTAAACAAAAGAAATCAATCTTCGAAGTATCCAGGGTTCTCAGTGGGATTAATATTGAAGTTCATGAAACTTTCCCTCCTCCTCCTGGTCGGTTTCAAGAATCAGCTGCTGACGTACTTGAAAGAAACAAACAAAGAGAGGCAGCTGAAAAGTTCAGACAAGAGTCTGAATGGCCCATGCCACCACACTTCATAGTACCTCCTGCTCCACCAGTGTATCGGGGAGACCCTGGTCTTGATACCGGGAATATGTTTACAAGAAACGCTGCAGAAAATCCGATATGGAAACCATTCTTTGTCAATGCTGCCAATCTTGAAGAAAGAATATCAGAGATCTTCAGCAGTCAGTTGATAGAGGTTATCTCGCCCGAGCTGAGAAACATGAACGATAGACAAAGAAGAAGATATGATCATATTCTTACTCGTTCCAAAACCAAACCAGAAGATATCAAATCAAAGTATCCCATAAGTGACCTTCTCAGTGTTTATACCGAAACCAACTTCAACATAAAATATGCCATCTTTCATGTCAAGAGAGCTAACAACCTCACATACTTTCTTACTGAAGCAGATTTGAGGTATGTGAACATCGAAGACATCAGCTTCATATTTGACATCCTTTCCCAGAAAAAGGGAAAATGGCCTGATGAAGAATTTGGTAGAGTTGCGTTAATGAGGTACATGAGAAATCTTATGGAATTCTTTGAAGAACATGATATCCAGCTCGGGGCTGAGAATAACTATCGGAAGGTCAATCTTCTTAAGCCTAATCAGAATCATCCAGATCTAGAAAAGCTTGAAGAGTTGACTGTTATCTATGATGGTCATCCCAACTTTAAAGGTGCTCGAGGGGTTGTCTCCAAGAATACAAAAGGCGAAAAGATCTTCATCAGACTAGATGAACTCAACGGGTATTCTGATGGCACCTTGAAAATCCTTCATCACAAGATTCATCTAAAGGTTTGGGATAACCGAGCAGCGTACACGGATGAAGAACATTCCCAGGTATACAATGCAATAGAAAAGATCAAGAAAGCACTGGCAAGCAGGAGAGAAATCAGAAAGTGGCAAGTGGCAAGTGGCATTCGGCATTCGCAACAAATCTGCTTATGAATAGTTTTATGTATTAATTTGTTGTGAATGATTACACACCTCACTTAGGGGGAGATTGTTAGAAATATTAAAGTGAGGGGTGTAATATGTAATTACTCAAAGTTGGGGAAATGCTATATAAAGGCATTTCCCCCACATTTCAATACAAGCTTTGCATTTTACAACATATCTTGTGTTTGTGTTTCTCTACATTACTCTCGGCTCTCTCTCTCTAACCGAACACACACACAAACACACACTAGAAGAACTATCTTCTAAGCATTGTTTCATCCGTATTGTATTACGGGACCATCAATATCGTGTTCGAAAAGCTGTCTTGGCTATATCTTTCTCGCAGATCTTAAGCTGATGATACCCGGACCGCAAATCTATTTTGGAGAACCAAGAAGCACCCTGTAGCTGATCAAATAGATCGTCTATTCTGGGAAGCGGATACTTGTTCTTGATTGTGACCTTGTTGAGTTCTCTATAGTCTATACACATTCTGAATGTGCCATCTTTCTTCTTGACAAACAAAATCGGCGCACCCCACGGTGAACTACTAGGCCTGATGAAACCCCTATCTGTCAGCTCCTGTAGTTGAGTCATCAACTCTTGCATTTCCGGTGGTGCTAATCTGTACGAGGTTTTTGCTTTTGGCTCTGCTCCTGGTATTACATCAATTTTGAGTTCTACTTGTCAAGCTGGTGGAACTCCTAGTAACTCATTTGGAAAGACATCTGGGTACTCACAAACCACTGGTATCTCTTGAATCTGTGGCGGTTTCCTTGTCATATCAACATCTTCCACATATGCTACAAATGCGGTACAACCATGTGCCAAGTACTTCCTCGCCTTGGCTAAAGAGCAAACTGAATAGCTGACTCTCTTACTGTCGCCTCGAATAATCAGTTATTCCCCACTTGGAGTCTGAACCCGTACTATTTTCTGATCGCAGAAAATCTGAGCTTGGTGTAGACCCAGCCAATCCATACCAACCACTACTTGAAATTCTTTCATAGCCATAGGGATAAGGTCAATAGGGAATTTACTATTACATATCTCTATTACATTACCCTTAAACACACTAGTCACAATCGTTCTCTTATTATCTGCTATTTCTACTTCCAGAGAAAACTCTAACTTAACAGGTGGCATATTAAACTGAGCACAAAACGAAATAGCAGCAAAAGATCTACTGGCACCAGAATCAAACAATACAAGAGTAGGCATATTATTAACAACAAAAGTACCTGCTACTACGTCGGGTTCAACTTTGGCCTCCTCAGCTGTAAGCTGGAAGGCCCTGCCTTTAGGTTAGGGTTGTTCCTGTTTCACATTCCTACCCTCGTTACCATGAGTTGGGGGTAGGGGATTCACTGGCCTTCTCTCTACTGCTGGGAGTTGGGGACATTGAGCTTTGAAGTGCCCCGGCTGATAGCAATTATGACATACCAACAATGGAGTCTTGCATTCTTTGGCAACACGGCCTTGCTTTCCATACTTATAACAACCTGGCATACAAAACTTACATTCTCCAGAATGGTTCCTCCCACACTTGACACATTTGGGTGGGGGTGATGTGCTTCCCCGCTGTGGTGCTATTGACGGTTTCTTATTTGATATGTTAACTTGCTCCACCTTCCTCTTCCCTCCAACTATCCCCTGCCTGAGCAATTCTTGCTCTCTCTTCCAAGCTAAATCCATAATCTCATCCACGGTTGTGCAAGTAGAAGTTGCTAACATCTCTCTGATATCATTCCTTAAGATAGAAATATATCGCTGCATTTTCATTGATTCTGTAGCTACATACTCTGGGAAAAAACGAGCCATCTCTAGAAATTTCTTTGTCATATCATCTACCGACTCCGTGGTTTGCTTCATGGTCAGAAATTCCTCATTTATCTTATATATGCGTGCCTTCGGTGTAAACTGCTTCTCAAACAACTCCTTAAACTGATCCCATGGCATGGTCTCCATCTGGGCGTCCCTTCTTCTTTTTAATAAGGCGGTCCACCAATCTTTTGCTGGACCGCGTAATAGATTCGAAGCGTACATAACCTGCTTTGTGGGTACACATCCACTGGTGCGGAAGGCTCCCTCTGTGTCTGACAACCATCGGTTACTAACAATGGGGTCTGTCACCCCTTCAAACACTGGCGTTCCAAAAGCTGAGAATTCTCTATACGTGCATCCTTGATTTGGCTCAACTCTTGCTGGCAGATTGATGGTCGCAGCCTGTACCGCCGCATCTGCACGTTGCTGGAGCATTACCTCCATCCTTCCTGACACTTGTTCAACCACTTGGTTGATAATAAATGGAACGTTGGCTTGTAAAGCCTTTCCCAACTCTGTCGCCACTGTTTCTTTAATTGTGTTGTTCACTGGGTCTTGCACTTCCTCCGTACCAGCTACTCTAGAAGGATTACCTGTAGATCCCCCGGTCTGTACGGGGATTGCGTCTGAAATATAAGTGTCTCTGTTCTCCTGGGGTCTACTAGCCCAGACTGCTGTGTTGGATCGGCAAAGAATCCTGGTACGTACTCCATTCTGAAATTCAGAAAGTTTTTTACATACTATATGATAACGACTTTCTCTGTTTCACACATAAGGTATGTAATATTGTTAATACTACATCTATCTACTATTCTATTCTTATACTGCTCACATATATTGTACTGTCACGTATTACCCTTAACTTGATCCACAATATATTACCATGACAATTCCAAGCTCGATTGCATATCACATGTTCTTTACATACACTGGCCAGGTGTTGTAAGAAACACATTATAAACAATTGTTCTTGTTGCCGCCATAGAACACCCCGATTCACAAGCTTAGGTCACGTATGGCAAAACTAACTACACATGCATAACATTACTATTCATGCTCAAACAGTAAAACATGTAACTAATCATAAAATTTCTATTAATTATACTCACTAAGGTTATTGCCCCAGGGATAGCTCCTCTTGACCTCAAAACCACGGTTTAAGTTCAGACATCACACTCGTGTGTGTCCAAATCTCTCAAACCTTGGCTCTGATACCAAGTTGTAACACCACTTTTCTTACAGAAACTATTAAACATATTATACAACTGTTAGCACCCAAAAAGGATCGGAGTTTTACAAAAGACTATTACTATGTACATTGGTGCTAAACTTGTTTACTAAAAGTAGTGTTTTAAAAACGTTTCTAACATAAAACCAGGAGCTATCCAGCCTAAGAAGCCGCTGGGGCCTTCCCCTTGCCTGAACCTGACGTACCTGCATGCAGAAAACACTGAACGTAAGCTAACGCTTAGTGAGTATACTACTGAAATAGTAATCAAAGTATGAAAACTAAACGACTTTAGCATGGCACACATTCCGATTTACAATCTGCAAAACTGTTCCAAATCTATTAACTGATCCCGGAGTATACTATATAAAGTATAAGTAACCCCTGACACTTACTTGGGTATAAGGATCTCAATATACCCTATCTCCGTCAACAATGCAGTAATATCATATAACCAATCACAGATCATACAACTAATATACACACGTATGCTAATCTGATTAAAGGTAAGTACACTCACCTTAGCAGCAATTTAAACAGCTATTCTCTAAAACAGAAACGTCCACTCTTACTGCCTACAAGCAATAAACAATACTACATAAACATCTGTATTTGACTTGCAAAAGATACTGATCAAAACTCTATCTAAAACTGGAAGACTGCTTGCGACCGCAAGCACACATTCATGCGACCGCAAGGGTCCTGGTCAAACATCCTTACGATTGCAAGGTAAACCCTTTGTGATCGCAAGGGTCCTTTCTAAAATACCATGCCTTGCTACACTTACAAGGATGATTCTAAGCTTGCTTACGATCGCAAGTTATGTACTTGCGATAGTAAACTTGGTTTCTTCGTCCGTAGACGGTATTTCACAAAACACACCCTTACGGTCGCAAGTCACCATGCTTGCGGCCGCAAGGGCAAAACAATCAAAATCACTAAAACAATGCCTTGAGATCGCAAGGAATAACCCATGCGGTCGCAAGGACAGTCGGTACAGCAGGGTTTCTACTCTGTTCGAATACAGCAACCGAAAATCAACTCTTTTGATTCAAAACTTGAAGAATCTTAAATCCATTCATACACACAAACTCTGTAACATTATAACTAACTTTATCACATGAAACTTGAACCAAAACAACACTAAACACAAGAATCAAACACAAACATGGATTCAACCTATGAATCCATTTCTAGGCATAAAACTCAATTAAATCATGAAGAACTTCATACCTCTTGCTAATCAATCAGTAGGAAATCGATTTCAGCTATAAACCTTCACTTCTTGTATAGATTCAGAATCAAAATGGTTTGTAAGTGTGTGTGTCGTGAGTGTGTTTGCAAGAACTGGAGCTTTGACTCCAATTGAGTCAACAAAAGCTCATATGTATCTACAACTTACACAATTGACACAAAAGGCCCTGTACTTCTTTAACTATTATGTATTGGCAAAATTAACCCTCCATCTATATTTTCATAAATACATAGCACATATAGGCAATTAACTACACATGTAAAACACATAACCCTTAAAGTAAACACATAACAAGAAATTTTCAAAGCTTGGGGCGTTACAAATCGTCAATCAGTGCACTCTAATCTTTCCCAGATTCACAAAAATTCAATTCATGATCATGCTGATGGTTTTGGTTTATAAGTTGTTTATGTTAATAATTTATGAGCTAAGATTAACGGGATAAATTTTTTTATATCCTTCTAAAACTCTTAAATTACTTCTATATCCTTATAAACTTTTAAATTACTTCTATATCCTTTCAAACTTTCAAAACTCTCATACATGTCCAAATACCTATTTTAATAATTTTTAAATCATTTAAATATCAATTATTATTATTATCATCAAATTAAATTATTACAAATTACAATATTGCCATTACATTATCTAAACCTACATATTTTTAAAAAAACAGCATCTTCAATCCTCTTATGGATCAGAACCCTCTCGGCCTTCCTGCGTAGGAATCTAGCTTCAATCGAGAGACGCAGTAATCGAATGAAGATGATGTTCTAGTTTCCCGTTTGATCTCGACAACAGGTTATCGATTTCCCCCATTACTCCCCTGACAACAGGTTTCCCATTTTCCCGATTGATCTCGACAACCCTAGAAAAAAAGAGTGAAATCGAATGTGGTTTCGTTAGTGAAACAGTCAGGTTAGTTTTCTTAACTCGTAACTATGATTTATCGTTTGTTTTTTGGTGCTTTGGGATGATTTGGATTGGTCGACACTCGACATTAGGTAAATCGCTTGAACAGGGGCTAAGACCCATTTGGTTGAATATGCAATTAGTTGATGGTTTTGGTTTTTATCAACACAAATAAATAAACGTTTACATCATATTCCAAACGGAGACATTTCTGGCCATATAATGCACGAAATATATGGCACTGTTATTTGAAGAATCGGTGGGTTTGGTTTTTATCTAAATAAAGTGACGATGCCAGATACTTCCAGGAAATATTGTAGTTAATTCAAAAAGAGGAGTACTGTGCTCTTCATTTGAAGAAAAATGCATGAGGATAAGCAATAGATGATGATAGAGTCTTTAAGAAACAATGAAGATAAAACAGTCAGGCCATGTATGTGTTTTTAGTTAAGAAAATGTTGTTTTTTTTATTAAAGTTATTTGTTTCAGTTATTTAAATGCTTTTAATTTTGGGTTAAATAATATAAGGGTAATATAGTAATTTTATAAATACTTAAATATTTAAATGGTTTAATAAACATTAAATTAAGTATTTGGACATATATGAGAGTTTAAAATGTTTGAAAGGATATAGAGGTAATTTAAAAGTTTGAAAGGATATATAAGTAATTTAGGAGTTTTGGAAGGACATAAAAGAAAATAAAGACATGTTCTTGTATTTCTAAAGTGATGAAAGGTTGTTTACATTTAGGCCTGATTTTGGTAGTGATATTAGTGGATTCTTATTGATGGTGGTTTTTATGAAATTAGGAACACATAGGATTGAAAGTGTAGGTTGAATATTAAATTATCTTCGTATGCCTGAAGTAAGAGTTACAATTTATATAATATGTTCTAAGAGTTTAGATTGGTAATTTGGTTGAGAATTCGAGATTGGTTGAAAACTTGAAATCATAGTTTAATAAACAATGGTATTTAATTGGTGTATTATGAAATTATGAACCTAAATTTATGTTTTTATTTAGGATTGTTATTTGTGAATTTGGTACAAACTTATAGTTCTTAGCCAAATATTAATGCAAGCTACAACCAACCCAAGCCAAGATAACAGGGTATGAGCTAGGATTACATGATTGAGTAATGAATGAGATTTCACTTATTGTAACAACCCGCTAAGTTTTAGATCATAAGAAAAGTTTTAACAATCTTCGTCCATATTCCAAGTCTCTAGAATTGTAATGAATGATCAAGAAGCATGTTTTTAGAACCATATTTGGCATGAAATTCTTAGATACGACATAATGACTGTTAGAGCAAAACAATCATATCCGTCAGTTTTCATAGGCTACTAATATAAATAGGTGGAGAATTAATTTGTTGCAAACCATCTTGAGAAGCTTTTATAAAGCTCTTGTATAAGTGTTCTAAAGCATTTCTTGTTCCAACCTATCTAGCGTTCCCTTGGTGTTCATGATGTTAGTTTTCTCTTTTTTCAAGATATCGACCATAATTCTTTGTGATTAGAATCCGTTTTGACCCAGACCTTTTAACTCGACTTAACCCACCTTTTGCCACCTCTACTTGGTGTTACCAAGCTTAATTGAGACCAAGTGCTACATCTTATGGAGATAAGTCCATGACAATGACTACCTGCTATCCTTTTTGTTTAAGACTGATACTTGAGGTTACTTATCTTCTAACATAAATAAAAGACTAACATGATAAAAAATTATTAAAAAACCATAAATATTGATATAGATAAAAATTTTAATTATAAAAGTCTGACTCATCCATTTTAGTAAAAATTGAAATCCAATTTTGACTTTTCTTGGTCAAAATTGGATTGAATTTTGACTTTAATTTGAATCAAACTCATTAGAGAGAATTCATATATGCCCTTCTTAAACCTTTAAATATTGTATTTGTCCACCCTGATTTTACAAATATCATATTTAATCAAATTCTTATTTTTATAATTTCTTTTTTAATTATAAGTTTATAACCAATAAAGACTTGACCTTATTGCCCTTAATTGTAAAAATAATGATAGAAGATTTGTACAATAAATACAACTACGCCTCTTCGTATCATGATACCACGTTTCTGCCATCACGTCTGCCTTCCGCTTCGCGTCAATGCTTCCATCGCTATTTGGGTGTTGACAGCATCTGTCGCCATTTTTTTTAACTCTCATTCTTTCGTGCTTTATAATTACTTAATATCTTTTATTAATGTTTAATATTTATCATTTTTAAGCCAACCCATGTATCACATGGCCATTAAATTTAGTTTGTAACGTATACAATTTTAGTTTGGCCAATTATGACCGAACCTGTTTTGACACGTTACTCAACCCATCCGCATTTCCATCTCTATTGGTCAGTGCCCCATGAATCTTTTTCATTGATTAGGTTGCTGGAAATGAACTCCTCCCTTTACTTATTTAGTTGATTATTAGTTACACATGGTTACTAGCATTCATCGTAGCACTCTTATTGAGAATAATGTAGTGTTCAATAATGAATGTGATTATTTAGATAAAAAAAAGTTTGCATTTTAATGCTCAAGGTCAAACCTATATGTTGCTTGAGATTGAATCTTTTTTCTATTGAATTCTTATGGAGCAAGTTGGCTCCTTCTTGGACACGAACCTAAGATACAGAAAATGAAAGACCCCTGTTAGTGCTTGAATCCAAGTCCTTAGGCAGTAAATCTGAGCAGCCATGATCACATGATAGTTATATCACTTATATAGAATATGATATACCAATAAATTAGTAGCATACAAAGTATTGCAGACTTGGGTTTTGTTTACACACTCAGATGCGTATTAGAACCCATAAATCAACAGAATTAAACCCCAGTTATAGCTGTAACTAAATTTCAGATTAGCAATCCAAATATCCAATCAGCATGACATGACAGTTGCCATTGTAATCAAGTACTCAATGCAGCCTTATAAACTTCTCAGCTCTCTACACAAAATGTATTTTTTGATGATCAAAATGATATACTTATAGTGCACAGTTTTAAAATTCTCTTTCCCAGTTACAATCTGCTTGTAGAATGAAATGATCCTAGGTCATATTGTAAAACCAGAAATCTAATGGGGATTTCAAACATGTTTTGACAATGATTCTGTTACTCCAATTTTGGTTCAACAATATAATATAATTTCTAATAAATTTAACTATTAAAGTCTAACTACAAGTATAATTGCAGTTATTTTATTTTAAACAATGCGCAACTTAGCTTTGACTTTGGTTTTCCCTTCTAGAAGAAAAAGTTACTTTTCAGGTGATATTAAACAACTTTAAACTATCTAGCTAATCTTTATTCTATGCTCCTTTTTTTTGAAGATTTGACAGAATTGAATTCATCTGACTAATTACAATGATGGTGATGGCAACTGATATATTTGTTAATGGCACATTTCTTGAGCTCTCTTCTAAGCTTGACTTATTCACTTCGGGTTCACATAACAAGGTAAGAAATTCCCCACCTTATCCAAATTTTAAGGTGGTTTATGGAAGGGGAAAAATCACAAAACAGTAACCAAGTTTGAAAACTGTTCCACCAAAGTCACTCACCCCTTTATTTCACATTGTGAAATTTCCCATGGGTGACCTTGGTGGAACAGTTTCCAAACTTGGTTACTATTTTGTGAAATTTCCCTTTGTGGACTTAGGATCATATGAAGCCATTAAATTTTTTTTTCTAAATTTGGAACCCATTTCTCTTGTAGTCTAACGATGTTATGGAATATTTATTTCAGGCTAAACGTTCAACAACGTCCTGCTGCAGTCTCCCAACACAGAGAGCTGGGGAAGGTCAAAATAATAATGCTTACGTCGGCCCTAGTTACCAACAGCTTCAAGTACAGAAATTGGTTGACCTCCTCCATGAATGTTCACGAGAAAGGTCAGTAAAAGAAGCAAAAGCAATTCATGGGTATGTGTCAAAATCCAATTATCCAGATGAACACTTGTTGATATTACTCAATCATGTAGCTCACACATACTCAAAGTGCTCAAACTTGACAGAGGCTAGATTAGTATTTGATACTATGTGCCAAAGAAATGTTTTTTCATGGACCGTAATGGTTACTAGCTCAACCGAAAACGGGTTATTTCATGATGCATTCAGATACTTTTGCGAGATGCAAAATTGTGGAATATTTCCAGATGAGTTCACTTATTCTGCATTTATTCAGTTATGTGTAGGTCTTGATTGTCTTGATTTGGGGAAAATGGTACATGCACAGATAATTATAAGAGGATACACATCAAATACTCGTGTTAGCACATCGCTTCTTAACATGTATGCAAAAATGGCAAATATTAAGGATTCATGGAAAGTTTTCAATACGATGACGGAATATAATGAAGTCTCTTGGAATGCTATGATATCAGGGTTTACAGAAAGTGGTTTCCACTTGCAAGCATTTGATTATTTTCGTAAAATGATTGAAGCAGGATTTACCCCTAATAAATTCACACTTGTAAGTGTTTTGAAGGCGATTGGGAAGTTGCGTGATGTTGATAAGGGCAAGCATGTTCATAAATGTATTTCAGAATTGAATATGGAGTCTGATGTTTTTGTGGGAACTGCACTGATTGATATGTACTCAAAATGCGGGTCTTTATTGGATGCTAGATCTATTTTTGATATAAATTTCAAACGTTGTCCACTGAACATGCCATGGAATGCAATGATTTCAGGTTATGCACAGTGCAACTGCAATCAAGAAGTCATAGATCTTTATGTCAAAATGTGTGAATCCAATATAAAATCTGATATTTACACTTATTGCAGTGTATTTACTGCAATTGCTACTATGAAGTGTTTGTTGTTAGGGAGACAAATTCACGGGATACTTATGAAGTCTGGAAGTGAATCTATAACCTTAAATATAAACAATGCAATTGCAGATGCATACTCTAAATCCGGGTCCCTTGAAGATGTAAAGAAGATTTTTGATAGTATGGAGGAAAGAGATGTAGTCTCGTGGACAATCTTGATGACTGCTTATTCAAGGTGCTCCGAGTGGGAGGAAGCACTAGACGTACTCTCACGAATGAGAAAAGACGGTTTTACCCCTAACCAGTTCACGTTTTCTAGTGCTCTTGTTGCGTGTACTAGTCTATGTTTTCTTGAATACGGCCAACAACTGCATGCCCTTCTATGGAAAACAGGGCTTTACACTGACAGTTGCATAGAAAGTGCTTTAATTGATATGTATGCCAAGTGTGGAAATATAAGTGAAGCAAAGATGGTATTTGAGGACATATTAAATCCCGATGTTGTTACATGGACAACAATTATATCGGCTTATGCACAACATGGTGATGTAACTAATGCACTACAGGTGTTTGACAAAATGCAAGAGCTTGGTATTAAAGCCAATAATGTGACAATGTTGTGTGTTTTGTTTGCTTGTAGCCATGGAGGTAGGGTAGAAGAAGGGTTATGTTATTTCAAAAACATGAAAGAAATTTACGGTTTAGTCCCTCAGGTGGAGCATTATGCTTGTGTTGTTGATATGTTGGGTCGTGTTGGCCAATTAAATGATGCATTCGAGTTCATAAAGCAAATTCCTATAGAACCAGATATAATGGTTTGGCAGAATCTATTAGGAGCATGTAGAGTTTATGGGAATACTGAACTGGGAGAGATAGCTGCAAAGAAGATAATTTCTGTTAATCCACATGATTCGTCTCCTTATGTTCTTCTATCCAACACATATGCACAGATAGGGAGTTCTAAACAAGGAGTTGGATTGAGAAATGTGATGAAAGAACGAGGTGTTAAGAAGGAACCGGGATATAGTTGGATATCTGTAAGAGGTAAAGTTCATAAGTTTCATGCACAAGATCAAGACCATCAAGAAAAAGATGACTTATATTTTGTCTTGGGTGAGTTGAGAGAGAAGATAAAGGCTATGGGTTATGTACCGGACTTTAGATATGCACTGGAAAATGATTCTTAAGACTATAAGGAATGTGAAGATATAATTTGTTCAAGCAAATTGTATGTACAGGGTGTTTTCACCTCGATATGATAGTTTTCATCCTCCATGGTTTCTTAATTTCTAAAGTTTTTGATTAGTTTGGTATAAAGTTTGTGCTACATTTTTATTTCTTTACATATGTCAGTCTACAAAAATGATATTTTCACCTCGATATGATAGTTTTAGGTCAAAACTGTTAATGTTCTAGCACTTTTAGCACATGGACTTGGAACTCTTTTCATTCTAGACTTTCATTTGTTTTAGTTAGGTTAAAATGAATTGAGGTAGTATTTCATAAAATTTCAGCTGGATTTCAACTGTTTGTGTTTCCAGAAAAAGAATTTAAATGATGAAGAAACATTTGCAGAGTTGTTGGGATCCTGCATGAACAGATGAGCAATGATTGAATATGAAGAGAGTTCGGGACATTGGTTGTCAAACGGTTCTTTGTTTCTTTCCAAATCCCTTCCTTCCCCTTGAAGAGATAACTAACTCCTGCATTCATCTTATGCAGATGTTAAGGGAGACTGTGATACGAGAACCACCAATGTCTCAACCCGAGTTCCCTGCTGGCCTCCTCAAGTATATACTTCTGTCCATAACAGGTTTATGCTATTTCTTGAGGTTTTCCATTATTCTGTTGTTCTAATTAGTTTTAATTATTGTTACCGCGTATTCGACTGTTGTGATATACTGATATTTTTGGTCAGAAATTGAAGCTATGTTTGCATATGTTGGCCATTTAATGCCACCGAAATAAGAGTAAGGGGCTGTTGTTTGCTAATGAATAAAACCATTCAGCGCTAAATGCTGGATCATTCAACATTCAGTGTATTTAATTGCCGCCTTTGAATGAAGACTGTGTTGAAGAAACAGAAGAACATTTTGAATCAATAAGCACCAAGTTTTTGCTCTGAACCTTTATCAAACAACATGTCACATTCAGAGGTAGTTTCATACAGAGCCTTTGAATTATTCAGGCCATAGAATCATTCAGTGCTTTATCATTCAGTCTTAACAAACAGCCCCTAAGTCTACCAATTAGCTTTAAAGTAACCAATTTACTACTTAGGTAGTTTAATACTTTTACATCTCTACAGCTTGTGTTTGGATTTGTTGTATACCCTTGTTTGGTTATACAATCATGGGCCAATCAGAGCGCTTACTTTTCTAAAAGCGTTGGTTCCATTCCCATATTTCACAGTCTATAACAATAATACGGGTTTCATTGAACACAATGACTTTAATATTTACTTACACATGTTTTGGTATCTTGTTCATAAAAGCATATTAACATTATGCTTTTATGATCAAATTATGTTTTGGTATTTTGTTCACAAAGCTGATGGTCTATTTTTTCAAATTGTTTTAAGATGATAATATTTCAAATCCATTATTTGCTGATGGCTCAACTATGATTTAATTTATAATTAGCAGAGATATATACATGGTAAGTGGGATGTCAGTAAGATATATGTAATTTGTACTTGTAACATCCAAAAGTCTTGTCCATCAAACAAGACCTCACTACCACAAATTGATCAACTATAAACACTTTTTTATCTATATTTTTACTTCAAAAATAGTAGAATTTGAGCACCAGGGACGAATTGATATAATTATTTAATTTCTCCATCTCTTTAATTTTGTATACTTATTAGCCTAAAATTATTCAACTCGACTTATCTAACTCTCAGTTTGTATGTTTTCCCAGTGTTAGGTCATATACATGTCGGGCATTATTACTGAATAAAAAAGAGTAGTCATTTTCGATTGAATTTCATTAATTTAGATGTTGCCAAGCATTCATAAGCAGCCAACAAGTGATGGACCAAGTCATCATCAGAAACTCTACTAGGAGAGATGGATATGACGGGCGGGGGCCCCCCTGATTTCGCTTTTACCCGTGGGATTTTCTGTCTCTGGACTACTACTTCATGTGAATAAGGTACGAGGACAAGCTTATGTTATCTTTAATTACATGCCCGACCTCAATCTCTTTGTTTCTGATGATGTTATATTGTAATACAAGTGGTTAAGTTTCTGATTACATTCTATACTTAACCCTTGAATTTATACGCCAAAATACTTGTGGAAAGCGAGCAATCGAGCATTGTTATATATTGATCTAATTTGTGTCTTTGGTGATCTAATTTGTTATATGATATGAAGGAATACCATTTGAGACATAAAAGAAAGCATCCTAGGAGTACAGTTATGCGAACATGCACAAAAAGATCAAAACTATGGATATGATTGTATTGCTTTTTTTTTTCCTTCTATATAGACAACTAGACAAGCTGGCAATAATGGGATTATTTACTTGTATTCTGTTAGTTGCACATAAGATTTATAGTGAGCTTATTTTTAAGTGATCATGTTTATTGCTTTTTTTTTTTTCATAAGGTAAGTGATCCCAAACACGCCCATAGTAACCTGGAAGACTTGTTGACGATGGGCAATTTCGTAACAACCCATCTCACTTGAATAGTTTACATGTTACAAGTATAACGCTTTACAAGCCTTGAACTAGTTGCAGGGTTCTTTGGTCGCTGATTTCAAGGTTATTAGACTGCATTTCCTGAGCGTGCATCTCTAGCATTCTTTGATGAAGCAACACGGACACTTACCCTTAATTAGATGGGTAATATATTCGCAAATTGTGTTACATATATGGTTAAAACTTTGGTCCAATTTCTTCTTTGTTTTCGCCTAATAAAGCACTCAAGCTTCCAGATAATTCAATTTGGTCCACCAATTATCTTGTGTTCGGCCTCTCACGCGAGCCTAGCCTTAATATCAAGGGTCTTTCAACCCTTGGGCACTTATGCCACAACACGGACTTCACTCTTCAGGCGATGCCTCTACACGAGTCACCAACGACTAGATCCTAACCACTATTGCAACTATCATGCTACCTCCAAACATAAAGTTTCAACAATAATACAACAAAATAGAACTCATAAGCATATAATCCTTATAAGGCTTATCAAATGCAAAGTAATAACATCTAGATGACTATTTTGCATTAAAACATCTTTTATTAAGCGCATGCATACGCATTTCAGAATATATACTAGCGTCACAACGTCGAAGTTCGATCATGTTAATCACCACACGAAGTCCACAAGGGTATTTGCAACACATTTATACAATATTTAGATGGTAACTCGATCATACTAGAAACTGGCCACTTCTCTTGGAAATTCAGAATTGTCTACGGTCCTTTTCTGTCAGCTTACAGCTTCCTCGCGACTGTAAACACCTTATGGTCAACCAAGGATCGGGTCTCTTGACCGATTACTACTCACCTAGCTAATTGACACAAGTTCATGATACAAATCACTCAATTTGACAATGGGCTACCAATAACATCAAGTACTACTGATTTTGACTACAGTTGGTTAGGAGATTGAAACCAGTTGCAACTTCTCAAGCCTCAAAATGATCACAAAAGCTACCAAAATGATAAGAACAACTCAAATCATTCAAATAATGATCAAACCAAAGCTCACATGTAAAAAGGATTTGGCAGCAAATCTTCACAAAATCATCAATATAATGTTAGATTATCCTTCTGTCTATCGATCCTTCCGGTATGTACGTGCAAGACCCAAATGGGTCAATATTAGTCAAAAACTTGGGTTTATAAACCCATCGATCACTTACAGTTTTAAACCCTAAAGTTTATAGATTCTCACTTGTACCACCACAACTTATCATAACGACTAATAATCAAAACTTTAATCATAATACTTTCAATCCCACATTAATTATTTATCGTGCTTAGAAGACTTGAAGTAAAGGTTCAACCTAATTAATTAATTAACTAACTACGATTTGGTAATAATCAAATATAATAAAACCACTAAAATTACATAATCATAACATTATATGTGTTAAGATTATGCCTGTTATATGTGTTAAGAATTGGCCACCTTTATACAAAGTTATATGTGTTAAGATTATGCCTGCATTCACATATATATCATGACCATATATATATATGACAGTGACATTTTTCTTTATATTTCTAAGTCATGTGTAGCGAGGGATGGAGATCGATCGAGTTACGGGTTAAACTGAGCTTTATGAAAATGACTAGAGTTAATTTTTGGACCATCACAGCACCTTTCAAATTCTCTAAAGTAAAAGAATCTTGATACGGGTCGGGTATTTGCATGTCTTGGAAGAACTTCACTGTCTTGCAATCTATCTAGCTACCTTGATTGCATATATATTTAAGTTCTCGTAGATTGTTTTTTCTTAATTAACAATTTAAAATCTATTAGCAGTGTACATAAGTCGATCCCCCACAATCTGAATGACACTTTACATCTCACATTTGTTCATTCCGACAATTGAAGTTGTCTTACTTCATAACTCTATGCAGACAATATATATATAGTGAATTTGTTTGGAATGACACATGTGAATAATAATGTACTTTCCCAGAAGTGCAACTCACGTGACTTTCTTAATCATACAAAGAATCCTACCTATATATCATAAACAAAGGCATACAAATTAATGTACATTCATTCTATAATGAACAATACCCCCCCCCCCCCCCCCCCCCCCCCCCCCCCCTTTTTTATTTTAATAACTTTTAGATTTGATCACAATGCATGAGCTAGGATTGTGCACATATTTTAAACACTAAATAAATTAATGAGAAAAAGTGTTCCAATTATAGGAAACAGCATCAAGTGTCATGGTTTCCAGCTATATATATAATGTATGTATGTGATATAATTTGTTGTTATCTTATAAAACTAGGTTTCTGAACCCATTTTTTTTATATATCAATAATTATATATAAAGATCGATGTGATCACGAGAAACATTTCCCTTGTCTAGAATGGCATTTTATGCATCAAAATTGGCCTATAGAGAATGTTACTTTTGGAATTATTCATGAAATGATGTGATTTAAATATTGGAAAATATACAAAAGCTTCCAAAATGAGTCTACCTCATCAACAGAATACGTACGATAATCGTCACAAGATAAGTTTGAGATTGATCGAGTTAATAATTAAGTAATTTTATAATAAAATATAATATATATTGGACAGTAACTTTGTTAGTTTCAGCTGTATATATATTAATTAAACTGATCATTATATATGTTATCCTGCAGCTCATGCATGCATGGGGGATACTGATCATTCATATATGAAACATGTGAACAATAATAGTAATAATAGTAACCCAATTTCAGAAAAGTTAAAACCTTTTCTCAGAGTCCAAAGTTCCTGGAAACTTTAAGATATGGATTAAATAACACAAGATTGAAAATTGAAGTTATCTGCTCAATGACATATATAAGATAAGTAGCTTCATCTTAAATATTACAGTAAATATATACTTGTATAAAAGATATATTTACTTGCATTATCTGCTTAGCAATTTGAATTAGGTAAGCTAGGGTAAATCTATATGGTGATTATCAGCAAGCATATATGCCAGCCTCGCGATTGTCGATTTCGGGTTGTTTTTTTGCACTTTATTTTCCTAGTGATCATTATCATATGGGTCACTCTCCTTGAACAAATTATTGAACCCCACCATCATAAAAATATTATAAAATAAATAAAGAAATGGTTATTATGTTGAGTATCTTTCTGAAAATCTGGACTCTTCTTAGCTAAATCCCAAAGAATGTCTACAAACCACTATTTATAATAATGCAAGTTAATAAAAGTGGTTGCATCAACAAGAGGGAATGTGATTTTCAATCCAAAAAGCAAAGCATATAGGATAAAGTTATGCTTCTTGTCTGTCTGTGTTACATGGTCCCGAGGCAAGATCAACAGCATTAGCATGCAATGCATATATGATTACAAAACTGAAAAATATGTTCTATTAATCTAGTAATGATTTTCCTGACATGTGGTCTGTCTGAGGGAATCGATTCTTATTAACTTCATTTATATGCTAATCTTTGTTTTATATATCAGTAATTACCGATTATTAGAGGTCCCGAAAGTTAAAGATTGAGTATGATTGACCATGAGCTTAGCTACATATTACTAAAACAGAAAGGAAAAAACAAAAACAGAACCTGAAACTGTGTAATGTGATGATCTGTAATTGAGTGAGAAATGTGATAAGTTACTTATGGGAGTAGATCAAAACTAGAGGCAAGAGACAAATTAAGGTCTGAAGAGCAGGATATGGTGATTGTGTGAAGAGAATTGTATTTTTGTGATGATTAGTGCACACATGTGAATGGAGGAGGGTTTTGTGATTTGTCTGTGAGGAATGCAGACAATGTTGGAAGCAAATATACAAGCAGGCAAACTATAGCGCTAGCTAGCATTGCAAAACTGCCAACTTTAATTTGTACACCCCATACATATATGAATGTATACATACATAAACTACATATATGCATATACATAAATTCATACTGACATACATACATACGTATACTAAACCTATATATGTTTATATATGTATGCAGTGTTCGATACATATAAAGTAAAAGTAAAGTAAAGTAACACCCAATACCGTCTTCCATGGGTTATGGGTCCCAATACCGTTTGCACGGTGTATGGGGGAGGTTGAGATGTAGACACCCATACCTCTACCTATGGTAGAGAGGATGCTTCCAGTTCTACTAAATGTAGAAAAGGACCTCCGGCCTTGCTAGGAGTGAGGATCGAACCCTTGACCTCTGTCTCCAGAGGCAAGGGTGATAACCACTTGATCCAACCTTGCTGGTTGTAGTGTTTGATACATATAGTACTGATAATTAAGCATCTTGTGATCAATTCATGTATGCTTTTGGAAAGTGCATGTACACACACACATGCATGGCAGAACACCACGGGTTCACTTAGATTTCTTTATAGATTTTTTCCTGAAATTAAATAGAGATTAAACTCAGAGATATTGCACTTAATTTGATCCTTCACACACCATGCGGTGTTGGAACTGGTAAGAGAAGCTTGGATTAGGTTTGCTTCTAAATATGTAAACTTTCTTGGTTAAAAAAATATGTGATAAGATCAAAACTTTCAATATTGATAGGCTGATTAACACTGAGTACTAAGATACACAATTGAAGTCGTAGCTGAACAACCCTAATCCCCTAATCTATTACCAAAAAAAAAAAAGAACCCTAATGGAAACGTGTAGAATACAAGATGATCACCATACACTACAAAAAAAAAGGGTTTTTGCGGCGACATAAGTCGCCGCTAAAGCTCCAATTGTCGCCGCCATAGGTTATTCGCGGCGACATTTCGCCGCAAAAGTGTCGCCGCTAAAGCTTCGTACCCAAAAGTTTTTTGCGACGACATTTTTGACTTTTTGCGACGTCACACAACGGACCCATCAAGTGCCACGTGGATGTGTTTTTGCGGCGACATGAGTACTTTTAGCGGCGACGATTTTGATTTAATTTAAAAAATAAAATAATACTTTTTGCGGCGACATATGTAGTATTTGCGGCGACGTATGTATTTAAATAAATTAAATTTTAAAATATAAATAATACTTTTTGCGGCGATATGTCGCCGCTAAAAGTCTAATTTTTTTTCTCACCATTTTGCTGCCTACGATTTCAAGCAAACAAGTTAAGAATACACGTAATTAAATTAACCTATAAAAAATATTTCAAAGTTATATAATACCATCACCGCCACAAGCACCAAAAGAAGGTTGCCAGTTACTATGCGGTGGATCACCACCACAATCACCACCATGGCCGCGAGCTACAGCTGCCATTTAAAAAAAAATACAAATATACAAACAAGCCCATGAAAGTAGCATTAATGTAGCACTAATCTATCATTATTGACAATAGATAATAATCAAACGTCATCATATAAACTATTTAACATCATTATATAAACTATTTAACACATTATTAGTATACTAACAATACTTAAACATTAATACTAATTAACAATAATTTAAAATTATAACACTAAACATAATCTAACATAATAAATTTAAATTAACAACTAGAATAATCAATAATTAACACTAGTCTAACACTAATTAACAATTAAATAACTAAAATTATTATCAAACAATAATTTTAATCAAACACTAATTAACAATAGCCTTAGATTAATAAATTATTACCACTAATTAACAATTAAATAATTTAAATTACTAACAAAAAATAATAATAATCAAAACACTAACTAATAATAACCTAAACTAATTAACATTAATATATAACATTAATATACAAATAATAACAAAAAATACCTCAATGGGGAGGAGGAGGTCGACGGAGGTTCAACCCGGATTCTGACCGGCGGCAGCGGCGGCGGCAGGAGGTGGTCGACGGCGGGAGGAGGAGGAGATAACTTGTAACAAACAAAGAACAAAAATATAAGAATCTAAAAACAAAAACCCTAGATTTATAAACAGAAAAAGAGATTTTTACCTCGAAATCAAGTTGCCGGCGCCGGAGGAGGAGGTCGAACAGCGGAGGAAGAACGGCGGTGAGAGGCGGCGGCGATTTCGACGGCGAGAGGGAGCGGGGGCGAGAGGAGTTCGACGACGGTGAGATTGTGAGCAGCGGCGGCGGTTTCGACGCCTGAGATACCTTCGGGCAGCTGTGGAATCGACGGAGAGAGAGAGAGCTTCGGGAGAGAGAGACGGGAGCAAGTAATGGCAGAAAGAAAGAAGATTAAACCCTATATCTCTTAAATGTTTTTGCGGCGACGCCTTTTGCGGCGACACTTGGCTTTTTGCGGCGACACGTATATTTAATTAATAAAGGAAATCGAAAAATGTTTTAATTATATAAAGAAAATTAGAAAATCCCTTTGCAGCGACACCTTTTGCGGCGACAATAGGGTTTTTGCGGCGACAATGAATTTTTTAGGGGGGAACTAATCCCGCCATGGTTTTCGGTGGGAAAAAACGAGGGAATGTACTTTAGCGGCGCTAAAATGTCGCCGCAAAAAGCCTTTAGCGGCGACAACTTTTAGTCAGATGGTTGTGGGCCCAGTTTTTGTCGTTTAGTGGGGTTTTAGCGGTGACATATGTCGCCGCAAAAAGCTTAAGTCGCAAAAACCAATTTTTCTTGTAGTGATAGCTGCCGGAGTTAGGGAATAGAGTTGGTATCCAAAATAACCGATGCCACCATAGATGAAGAACGTTCTTCATCTATTACTATAAACCCTAATTTGAATAGAATCGCCTAAGTTTATCTCCTAATCGATCACTGTACGTGATTAACTAATGACTTAGATTTGGTTAGCTATAGGCATATGTCACAAATTAGAGATATGGTTATGTCATGTTTATAAGAAACTAGCTCATAAAATAAGTAAGATTTTAGCAACTTGTTTAGCCAAAGTTCTTTCTGTAAACAGTCTATTTTACCTCGAGTAGAGTTATATATAACTGTCTATATTATATAAACCACTTCAGCCGGATTAGATATGGGTTGTTGTTGTGTTTTAGCAAGTCGCAAAATTAGAAGCATATATAGTTAGTTAGCGACTTTTTAGCAACACAGGAAACCATCACAAGAAAACAGGGAAATAGTGACGACATATGCTAATGCTTTTGGTGGCTATAAGGTCGCCCATATTGCTTCGACGCAATTGCCTCCATGCCGCCGCTATTACCCAGAGTTGCCGCAAAAAGTGTTGTCGTTATTGAGTTTTAAATTTTTTTTCCCACTTCGCCGCTAAAGGTGTCGGTGTAATTAGTGTTCAGTTTTCTAAATTTCTATTATTTTATTTGCAGAAAACGTGTATATATGATATATATATATATATATATATATATATATATATATATATATACGTTAAACCTACTTATAATATATATATATATATATATAATAAAATTATTGCAACGAAAAAATAGAAAAGCCGCATCTCTTAAAATTTTGCAAACTACTACTCATTATAAATCCCTAAACTACGTCGACCCTTGAATACTAAAAGAGAGAATTAACGATGAAGAATGAGCATGGAGATAAAGAATTTAAAATTTCCTAAACACATACGTTAAACCTACTTATAAATCTACTTCCTTATTCATCACACGATTTAAACCCTCAATTTTTTAATTAAGAAGAGACACTTTTCATCAAAACTTGATTGATAACGTCAAACCATTTAGTTCCTAAACATATATATGCAGAGCATCTCCACTTACGTACGTACGTTACAAATAGATCATGTACGTGGTCATTCACATGTATAAAATCTTTAGAGATCGAGAAATGGATATATATATATATTTGTTCACATGCATATTAATACTGGATAGGCTCACATAATTCCTAGTACACTACAAGAAATATTAGGAACTAATAGCGGTGACAAAATTAAAAGTCACGCTAGCAATAGTGGCAATACCTGGCTAGACGGACTAGACGTCGCCACTATTAATCCTAGAAGCCCTCCCCCCCCCCCACAAAAAAAAATTAAAAATAAATAAATATAAATCTTTGTTGTTATAGGCTAACGTTGTCACTAATTTTGTCACCATATTAGCTAGTTGTGAAATAAATAAGGGTTTAGTTCTCTCATATGTGCACACTGAGCTCCTATCGACCTTGTTATCTCCTTCCGACTGCTCCTCGGATTGTCCTCACCTTTCTCCGTCGCTCCTCCGTCACACGACCGCCGTCTGATCGAGGAGCGTCACCCTCACACAACTCTCCTCCTTGCTCGCTCTCGCTGCCAGATTTAACTATTTAATTAGTAGTAGTTTGTTTGCACTAAGTTTTTCACGTCTTTAATGGCGACATGTATCAATAGCGGGAAGTCGGGAACATGTGGAAAAAAATAAAAAATAATTAAAAACTCAATTGTGGCGACTGTTTTTGAGTGACAAAGTGAAATAGCAACAACTTGCATGTACTAACGGCAACACATTTAGCATCAACATAGAGGCAATTATGACAAAGAAATAGCGGCGACATTATAGCGACGACCTGTTGTCGAAAAAGTAATAGTGACAAACTTTGCGGGTTTTAGCGATGAGATATGTCGTTCGATTTAGGTTTCCATATAAATTAAATTAAGTAAAAGATCGATCGATCAGTCTTAATTAATTATAAAAAAAATATATAGTAAAAGTAAATATGATTGGAAGCCATGCAATGCATGAGCAATAATTAATTAATGTTGGAGTTTTGTTGTTGTAGCAACTCAAGAGAATTATATATTCTTGAAGTAGTCCACTTCTTTGTTAAAGTAACATGTCGATCAAATTAAAATCTTTTTATGGCATTAAATCAAGCTAGCTGGTTGGTCACTTTAATTAATATTTTTTAACAATAAACATACACATACTAATCTACAACTTAAACATATCTTGAGTCTTGACACGGCTTAAATAATAGTTCTAATTTAATTTATACAAATACTACCAAACCCTTGAAATAAAACTTCATAATCCCCGTTTTCATTTATATACGTTTAGGGGAGGGTTAAAAAAAACTGTTTTTCGTATAAAAACTGTGAGAACCAATCTTTGTTCTTGATTAAAATTAATCAATGGCTAAGACTTTATGTGTCTCATTAATGCTTTATTAATTACCCATTAATGGTTAATTAATGATGCATAAATGAGGGTTATTTCAGGAAAATCAAGAACCACAAATTAATGACGGCTCAACCAGACACAATTCACGGTTGGGTAAATCATAAATGTATAAATTATCAAAATACCCCTATTAATGAGTCATTAATGGCGTTAAAAACAGTTCCCGCATTTCTCTTACGAATAATAGTTCTTGTTTGAACTCTTCCATAACACACACGTACACATAGGGGAAGGTTCATTTGATAATCGATTTTAGTGTGAGTAATGCAAAAACCAATCTTAGCCATTGATTTGATAAGTGAAATTAATGGATGTAGAGCGTGGGGTATCAAGTGTGGCATGGTGCATGTGATGAATTTATGGGTGGGTGATGATATTGAATGAGGATGAATTGGACGGCTCGGAATGAATCATGATACATTTAAATTAGATTAGTTTTTAAGGCAAACTGCATCATAATACAACGAACTTTTGCTTAGCTACCAATGTATACAATGAATTTTAAAATTTTTAAAAAAATACAACAAACCCATTTTTATATCCCATTATATACAAGTGACCTACAATCAAAGGTAATTAACCGGTAAATATGGCTTTCTTTTTATTTTATGATTTTTTTAATTCCAAAAGATGAAGATGCATCGAAGATCTGGAGTAGCTCATTCAAAAACCATTAAACATCTTTAAACACCCCCTGCAACCTTCAAACTCCCTTGCAACCTTCAAGGCCATGTATGAAAAGAAAGATCGTGGCATCGCCGTCTTCAACGCAACCACCGCCTTGGCCTTCCGTCGACGTCTGGGTAACCACCACCACCACCGCAGTAGCTTCACCCTCTTCAAACAGCGGTCACCTCCTTCAAGAAACCGCCACCACCAAATCGAGATCACCGTCTTCAAACAGCCGCCACCTCCTTGATTCGTTAGGGTTCTTACCATCTTCCACCACCGCAACCGCTGCCGTCGCTGCTTCTACTTCAATGGGTTAGGGTTTTTGGTTCGAGTCTTGTTCTTGATTCATTAGGGTTCTGAATCGCCGCCGCAGCTTCAAACCACCACCGCCGTCGCCTTGAGGGTGTCGACTGCCGTCACATTCAGGTTTGGGTTTATTAGGTCCCGATTTAGGTTTTCTCGATGTCGTGATTCAGATCTATTAGGTTTCCAATGCTAGATTTTCTCGATGCCGTGATCGATCTGTTCATATGGACTGTTGATTTAATTTGTTTGATGTTCTTGCTTAAAGATGTTCTTACATTTGGGTTTTGATTCTAATACGTAAGCATGATTTATGGTGTATTTGTTCTTTAATCTTCATCTAGGTTTAAATTTTAAAAGGATTTGTTGTTCTTCTTCATCTATTCGATTTGGATAACAACCAGAAAATTCAAAGTGTTCTTGGATATGAACAGATCTAGGGTTTGCAATAATATTCTGGGTTTTAGATTTGGTTTACATGTTCTTGAATATGAACAGATTTAGATTTGTTTTTAGTTGATATTTTTTTATTTCTAGTTGTTAACATTGATGATGAATAGTTGATTTCAGATTAAGATCTTTTTTGTTAGTTGTGTTCTTGTTCTTGAAGGTGTTCTTGAACTTGAATAACATAGATGATGAACAAAGATGATAACAATAATTAAAAATTAAAAATTAATCAAAAATGAAAAGGTGACCGGTAACCTGCTACACATGTTAGAAGTTGCATACAATGGGGAATAAAAGAGAGTTGGTTGTATTTTTTTTAAGATTTTAAAGTTGGTTGTATACATTGGTAGCTTAGTGAAAGTTCATTGTATTTTGGAGCAGTTTGCCCTAGTTTTTATTTAAAAAAGAGAATGAAGGAGGAATTGGACGGCTCCGAACGGTAGATATAATACTTTAAAAAGATGATGCACAACTAGTTTTCATTTTCATCAATAATAATTGATGAACTAGACATGTAAAGAAATTCAAATGAACAAAAGTAAAATAAGAAAACCAGACGCACAAGTACTTTTCATTGGTTAATGATGAACAAAAGTAAAATACATGTAAAATTGATTCATAAACTTGAATCTAAAAAACAAACAATTACAGATTCATCACCTCAAACTAGTAGGAGAAAAGGAACTATAAAAGGGCATACGCAAAACCCAAGTGCAAGACAAAAGGGATTGCAATGCTACACATGCAGCAAACGACAACAACGCAGGTGGCGGAAGTAGGAACGGGGGCGTGGCGATTTTGTGATAAACTCAAATTATGCTCTTTAACGAGAAAATTATACCTCCAGCTGGTTCTGACTCACGCTGGATTCAAATATTTTTGAACTGAGTGTGTGTGTGTGTGGGGGGGAGGGGGGGTTAAGACCATCCGTAGTGGTCAAGCCAAAGCATTCGGGAGGCTTTGGGTAAATTTGGGTTCCTCACTACGCATGCTTTGGGTTCCCTTCCTTTCTCTTTCTTTGGCTTCCTACACCCTACTCATCCGAAGCTTTCTTTCTTTCTTTTTGTTTTTTTTTTGTTTTCTAGAGAGCATAAGAAGTGAGAAAATATTTGGTTTGTTTGAGTTGAGTGCTACTTCGGTTTCTGGTAAGATAGAGAAAATGAAGAAAAATTGATGTGACAGCTGATAAAACGTTTGGATTGATTTGGGTTGGAACCATCCACTACACATGGCCTAAGAAGGATGAATGTGGGGTTAGAGTGATAGGAGTAGGATGAAAAGGCATGTGAAGGAAAAATTACGTTACGTTGACATGACAATGGAAATGAGATGAATGAATACACATGATCTTATAAAAATATAACAAAAATGATATATCCTCTTGTTTCATTATCCTACTCACCAGAACATGATACGTGAACTCTATTAATTATGTTTCTTCACATCCTTCATTGATTTGAACATTTATGTTGATCATGTGAATAGAAAAATAATTAGAATAAAAATACAAAGATATATCACCTTTCAAAATAAAAATACAATAATTATTATTCATGACTAATATTTATTTTATACAAATCATTGTCCGTAGTATTAACTTAGTAAATTTGGTACGGACTAATACCTAACATTAGGCAGAAAGCATAGTATGACGTCAAACCCTCAGCCACTACTTAATGCTTATTACCCTTTGGTCTTTATTGTTAATTAATATATTCAACATGGAAATATATAACCAATAATGAAAATGTTACTATTCACTAAAGAATAGTCCTTTAAAAAATATTAATAAAAAAATACTAATATATAATATATAAAAAATTATATTTGAGAATCATTTTGTATTATGAAACCGCGAGAACTAATCTAAGTCGTCAAATTCCCCTTCTTTTAATGTTATCACCCACACATGAATTCATCACATATTCACATGCATACTGCCACACTTGATCCACCAACACTCTACATCCATGAATTTCACTTATCAAATCAACGGCTAAGATTGGTTCTCGTGATACTCATACTAAAATCGGTTTTCAAATTAATAAACCTTCCCATATATATATATATATATATATATATATATATATATATATATATATATATATATATATATATATATATATATATATATATATATATATATATAGGGGAGGATTCATGAGAGAACCGTTGTTAGTGCGAGAACCGCGAGAACCAGTATTAGCCGTTCCTTGGATATGAGAAGTATCATGGATGGAGAGCGTGGAGGGATAGGGTGTGGCAGGGTGCATGTGTGGAATTCATGGGTGGGCAATGACATTGAAAGAGGAGGAATTGGACGGCTTAGATTGGTTCTCGCGGTTCTCGCGCTAACAACGGTTCTCGCATGAACTATTGTATATATATATATATATATATATATATATATATATATATATATATATATATATATATATAGGCAAAAGTTCAAACGAGAACTGTTTTTCGTACGAGAACTGCGAGAACCAATCTGAGCCGTCCAATTCCCCTCCTTTAATGTCATTGCCCACCCATGAATTTCTCACATGCACCCTGCCACACTTGATCCCCTCCATGCTCTCCATCCATGAACTTTCCATATCCAAGGAACGGCCGAGATTGATTCTCACAGTTCTCGTACGAAAAACAGTTCTCGTTTGAACCATCCCTTATATATATATAAACGAGAACTGTTTTTCGTACGAGAACTGCGAGAACTAATCTCGGCCTGTTCTAGTCTTATATAGTTTAACAAAAAAGAAGTTTTACATTCGCAACAATAAAAAGTCAAGCTTGGTATAAGTCTAAGAAAATCTCAATTAAAACTTTGAAAAAATATTATCAATTAATTTTTATGTTTTAGAAATTTCAAGAATTATTGTGACTATATTGTATATAAAATTTCTAAAATAAATTATAAAATTTCATTAATTTCTAATTATATAATAATAGGTTTGTGTGATACACGAGTTGGTTTAAATAAATAAATATTAAACATTAATAAAAACATCGTGAAATAAATAAAAATTTGAAAAAAATAATGAAAAACGGGCTGGGTTTAACCCTCTGACCAGGTTGTAGAAGAGTACGTCGACATGTGCACAGGGCATAATTGAGGTATCATGATATGAAGATAAGTAATAATTTTTTATACAAACTATCGATCATTATTAGCCTTTCAAAGAAACTATTAATTAATCTTATTGTTACAATTAGCGGTAGTAAAGTCAGACTTTTATTGGTTATAATTGAATAGGTATTAAAAATGATTATAAAATAATTTAAAATCATAAAATTAAGAATTTGTTTAAATATGGTATTTTTAAAAGTTATAAGAGTAAATATGATATTTGTAAATTAGGATGAAAAATAAGATATTTTAACGTTTAAGAAAAAATATGCAAAATCCACTCTAACAGTTAACTTTAAGGTTTAGTTCGCGAAAATGTATTTAATTTGTCATATTTTACTATTATATGTATCAAATTTACAAACGTACCGTTTAATATATTGGACATACCAAAGTTACTATTTTATGTACTTAAGCTAGTATAGCAGGTTGCATAATGATGTGACACAGCCACACAGGTTTGAGTGAGGTGTGAATGACGTGGCAATGATTTGAACAATGATATGGTTTTTCATAGATTAACCCGACACAAAACGAAGTGTAGAAAACCTAATTGGTGAAGTCATCAGAGTAAGTGTTTGAAGTAGGCTGAGGGTCATTAGGACCTTTTTAATTAGTGTAGTTTAACTTGTATATGGGTACGGCAAATTAATTACTTGCTAGATTTTTGGTTATAATTGTTCTTAGCTAGGTTTTCAATGTATCAAGTTGTAAAACCAGTGGACTAATATAATATATCTTATTCCTACCCGTAAACATAGATCAAAACATTTTTAAAATACTGAATTAATCTTTATTTCGTTTTCTTTTGCTTTTCTTTACTTACATCTCATAACATTTTTAGATATCTATTTTGATCTCTTTATTAAGTAATCTTGTCACTCGTATACTTACTATCTTCACTTTCTTTATCTTACACGTAAACTCTATTAGTTTTAGTTTCACTCTATATTTGTTTATTAGATTTAAATACGTATTTGAGTTTATAAAACACACCAATAAATGTAAGTCGTGTCATATCGTGATTAAGCCCAAAGAGTATAATAGAACAACAAAACGTACATAATAACATATGATCGAAGAGAAACACAAACCAAAGAATTGAAAACATATAAAAATTGTTGAAATTAACAAATCCCAGAAGTTATTTAGTTATTAAATTATAACTAAAAATTTTGAAACAACCTTTTGGGAAAGATTATATGACTGTCGTACCAACTTATGATACTGAGAGTGATAAGCTTTCATCCTAGTATTAAGAATTCTAAGAAGGTAGTTCAAGAATACAGAATTTATTATAACATAAATACTATCATATATTTAGTTTAATTTTATTTGAATTCTTAATTTATAAAGTGTGTGTATATATATATATTTGTGGTAGAGATCTAGTAAAAAGAAAACTAAACTAAAATATGTAAAAAGAAATCTCAGTAATTAAATTTATTAAATTTGCTTCTAAAAATATGATTTATTTCTCTTAATTATAAAAAATGAGTATAACTGACTTTTAATGTTTTAAAATTTCTCTCTCCGAGCATCTGATCGCCTTTACTAAATGTATTTACATTCTTTAAAATATCGATGCATCAGATGCAACGTTTCCTAATACACTATATTTTACATCTATTTTTTCTTTTATAATACAAATTGATATAAATAAGAACATCATATTGAAAGGTAAATCATATTTTACTATTGTCAAATGACAATAATTCAAGTTTTTTTGTACTAAATTTATACTAGATGCAATGTTTTTTTCGTAGTATATTTTAAAACTGTTACCAACTAGGACTTGTCTTAGTGGTACCTCGGTTTTACAACATCCTCAAGGTCTTGGGTTCAAGTCTTGGGATTGTAGTTTTCTTAAAAAAATGGTGGAGGTATTATTCCTCAAGTGGTGGTTTCCGTAGATAACGGAAGAGGGTTTAATCCCTCATGGTGAGTGGCTCGGGGTTCGCATACTGCCCGTATGGATGTCACTGCGGACCGTGCCCACTAATTTGCTGTTAAAAAAAGTATATTTTAAAACAGTTTCTATTGTATCCTTACTCTTTCTCTCTCTCTCTCTCTCTCTCTCTCTCTCTATATATATATATATATATATATATATATATATATATATATATATATATATATATAAACCATTTAAAACTCCTCCCCTTCTAATTATTAAGAACTTCTTAAAATTATGTCAACCTCTAATCTCCACCATTGTTTTTATCTAAATTAATCTCACCCACTTAATTTTTAACCATTTCTCTTTCCTAATAAACTTGAACTTTTTATTTAATTAAAATATATTCTCATATTAACATACTCTCTTACACAAACAAAATTATCCACCCACATCAATATAATTTTTAATATCTTATTAACTTCTCTCTCCTTATTTCATAAATATAAATCTGTTTTAATTTTCTTAAAGTTTTTTGAATTTATTTTTAAAATTAATAAAATAGTTGATACAAATATAAGAAAATTTAAAGTAAAACAGACATATTGTTGAATTTTTTTGGTGACATTGAAGTACGTTTTACATCCTTGAAAACGACATGTTGCAAAACAGAAACTATTTACCGTCGTAGCATTGCGCGGGTACGTTACTAGTATGTATGTATATATATATATATATATATATATATATATGAAAAAGTTCATGCGAGAACTATTCTTAGTGCGAGAACCAATCTGAGCCGTCCAATTCCCCCTACTTCAATGTCATTGCCCACCCATGAATTCCTCACATGCACCCTGCCACACTCTATCCCTCCACGCTCACCATTCATGAAACTTCTCATATCCAAGGAATGGCCGAGATTGGTTCTCGCGGTTCTCGCACTAACAACGGTTCTCGCATGAACTCTCCCCTATATATATATATATATATATATATATATATATATATATATATATATATATATATATATATATAGGGGAGGGTTCATTCGAGAACTATTATTAGTGCGAGAACCGCGAGAGGAGAGCCGGCGTAGGTTACAAGTACAGATATGCCGCTGGTGATGAACGACGGATTTGAATGACGGTGGTGCCTATAGGAGGCGGTGAATTCTTGGAGAGAACCTGGGGTAGGCTTACGATTAATGTAAGGAAAGAGAGTGACTTGAGAGATTAATGTGCAAACCAAACGTGGGAGAGAGAAATTGTAATTTCCTAAATTGTCCTTTTGTCTATTATGCCATGTGTCAGTCTTACAATTCTCCTTACGTTTTTTATTTTAATTCTCTTTTTATTTCATCCTGATTATATATATATGTATATATATATATATATATATATATATATATATATATACAAAGAGAGAGAGAGAGAAGTTCATTCGAGAACCGTTGTTAGCGTGAGAACCGCGAGAACCAATCTGAGACTTTCAATTTCCCCTACTTCAATGTCATTGCCACTCATGAATTCCTCACATGCATCCTGTCACACTTTATCACTCCACGATCTCCATCCATGATCTTCTCATTTCCAATAAATGACTGAGATTGGTTTTCACGATTCTCGCGCTAACAACGGTTCTCGCATGAACTAATTTCCAATAATTGTGTGAATTGCACTTTTGATTTGTTCCACTTTTATGAAGTTAGTTATTTTAGTATAATACAAAGGACTTAGTAAACTTGGTAAAGAAGTTGGGTGATGTAGATTACACACTCGTTCAATTATTATCTAAAGTCCTAGAGCTAAGATAGCAAGGGTCGAGTTACATTAGGAATTTTCAAACTAACATGAATAACCAATTTTTACGAATCGTTATTTTTGATCATTCACTCTTACTATTTTTGGATGTTAATAAACAAAATAAAAATAATATATCATTTTACTTTATTTTCCTACTCACTAAAAAATAAATGTGGAGTTTATTAATTTTTTTTCTTATTTTCTTCATTGATTTTGGCTTTTGTATTGATCTTGTGAGTAAGAAAAATATAACCTCTCAACAAAAAAAAAAAAAAAAAATCGTAACATGATTTTGAATGAAACAGTTGAACTAGAATTTAAGATTACATACTTAAATACTAGTTGAATTATAAATTTATTAGGTGACTAAATCCTACAGGGTCTAGAAACTAAATTTGCTAGTGAATTCTCATACTTTTCCATATAACTCCTCAACGACCCTTACACTATAAGTTATTTAATACATCTACTTACTATTAATCTACTTACTAGGGGTGTTCAAAAAAACCGAGAAACCGAACTGCCCTGCATGAACCGAAACCGAAAAAACCGATACCCGCAGAACCATTTACCCGAGAAAACCCGAAAACTAGGGTACCCGCTAAACGCGGGGCGGGTACGGTTTTTAAAATTCAATATCCGCGGGTACCCGCCCCGCCCCGTATGCTTTTAACTTATATATATATATATATATATATATATATATATATATATATAATAACAAAAGATATATATATATATATATATATATATATATATATATATATATATATATATATATATATATATATATATATATATATATATATATATATATATATATATATATATATAATAACAAAAGGCATATGAAAACTTAAAATCTTTAAAACTACTTAACTTATCTCTAGTAGCCCCCACCGTCTCCCAAATACTTCTTTTTTAGCTTCTATATTGAGATTTGCAATCATGCTACGATCGAGAGTTTAACCTGAATACACCGAAATCGATCACCCGTGTCAACTTCGATTATATCGTTATTTTGTTTATACGAGGCCCTCATTGAAGATTTGTTTGATTTTTACTAGTGATTTATTCATTATTGTAACTTATTTCTACCGTTGTTTATTGTTTTATTATAAATCTAAACTTGTTGAAAATAACAAAAATGAAAAACAGTTCAATTTTAGGGTATCCGTAACCCGAACCGTGGATACCCGTCTTTCTTCGGGTACCCGCACATCGGATACCAGCTGTTCGCGGGGCGGTTACGGTTTCTAAAACTAGATACCCGCCCCGCAGTGGCGGTTTACAAAAATTCTACTACCCGCCCCGCCCCGCCCCGTGAACACCCCTACTACTTACTATTAATTTAATAGGTTAATAATGAAAAAAGCTCTAAATTTTACTTTACTTTTTGGTTTAAACTTTAATTTTTGTTTTTACATGATTTTAACCTTAAACTTTATTTTATTATTTGTTTAAACCTTAAACTTTATTTTACTTTTGGTTTAAATCTTAAACTTTATTTCTAAATGATTTAAATCTTAAACATTAAATATATTTCTATTTATCTCATAACCTTATTTACTTACTTAAAATGAGTAAAAGTTAAACATATAACCTATTCAACCGGCTACCTTCATCTCTCCGTAACACACGACTTGTATATAGCATAAAAGGGGACCGGCGAAATCGACTACGGGACCAAGGGCAGCGAACGCTGAGGATGACGGGATCAAGGGCAGTGACCGACAAAGATGACGATAGGACCAAGGGCGAAGAACGGTGAGGACGACGACGGGACCAAGAGCAGCGCCGTTCGCCCTTGGTACCGTCGTGGGCTTCGCCGTTCACTGCCCTTGGTCATGTCGTCGATTTCGCCGCCACTCCCCTTTTATACCCTAAAACGTTTTATGTGGTAGTAAAATAAAATTTAAGGTTTAAATCATGGAAAAACAAAGATTAACGTTTAAACAAAAAAGTTAAGCAAAGTTTGAGGTTTTTTCCATTATTAACCCTAATTTAATGTGGTAGTAATGTAGTATTGTCAAATGTCAGTTATTTATGTCTTCGTGTTATATAAACAAGAAAATATAGACGAAAACCAAAGGGTTTTAGCATACTGGTATTGGAGTTTGAAAAATATACTCTTTAGTCTTAAAATTATGGGTTCAAATTCCGGGTGTTTAGCTATTAAAAAAAAGAAAGAATATATAGAGAAATATATTGTTTATAACACTAGATTAACAAATAGATCCCATCAAATTCTTCCAAGGAACATAAATTGTGGGATTTTTGAAATCACTCGAAAAATATACTAGTATTTTGTACAACATAATTTTTTTTTAAATTACATCACTTGAAATCTATAACGTACTCGATCAAAAGTATTTTATGTTACATATGTGAAATTTATAAGTTTGTTTAAGGTATACTAATTAAAATTTGAAAGTGTACAACTTTAATAGATGTAACATAAAGTAGAAGTTATACGCACACATATATACACATCAAATGTCTGTAGCATAAGGCTATCCACATCCATCACACCCTCACACAACCACATCAGCGCCATATCAGCTTCCCACCATTTTCTCATCACATCACACAAACCCCAGCATCCATCACACCCTTCACATCTCAAAAAAAAAAAAAAAAAGAAAAAAAAAACCCATGTCTCACACAGAGCTCCCTCACGAGCGCGATTGTGGTCACACAAGTGACCGTGAGCCATCGCTCACACACCCCCGCGATGGTGTTCCCCCTTGTGATGGGCTCTCACGAGCTCCCTCACACGCCCGATGCGGGTGGTCTAAGGATACCACTATTATGTATAATGTAATTAAGGTGTTCCTATCATTAATAAAGGCTAATGGTTCAGGTGTGAACTTATAGTTCATTGTATTTTCTTTATTTTGTTACCAAATTTTATAAACTTAAATTCATTTTCAGTTAAACTATAAAGATAATATTTAATAATGATGACCTTTTGTATTCAGGTTTCATATAATAATATATTATTAAGTTACACAAAGATATATAATAAATTTATTTAACTTTCATACAGTTAATGTAACACATAGTTTTTTCATAAAAGGTTCTTTGCGCCGAGCACAACCCTTTATACAGGATCATTTGGATTCGAACCGACCTTCTCGAAGGACCGGCCCGCAGACAATAATCATCTCTCTTGAACCGACTCTTCCCCAAGGATCTTCCCGCATGCAATAATCAGGCTACCCAAGTAAGGGGTTGGGAATTAACCCGAGACTATTTTCCACAAAGTCTCAATTACCGGACTCGTCAAGCATTTGCGGTGAGGAATATACCACATCTAAGGTGTTTACCTAGGATAGAACCCATAATCTCAAGGAGGACATGTGCCCTAACACATAGTTTTTAATTTATTTTGTTTAAAGTATTTTTGAAAGCAGAAGGGGGTTTGAATATATGTTATGTCAATCCATGGTAAACTTGAAGTTAGCTTTTCAATAGCAAAAACTTTTAAACGAATAAAAGGTATGTTTAGTGAAAGTAGCTGGTAGCTGTAGCCGGAAGTTATTAAATGGTGGCTAGAGTTGGAAGTTGTATCTTTTATTTCTATATGTGTTTGGCAACATAGCTAGTAGCTAGGCTGAATAGTGTAAAATAACAAAAAGGACAAATACTAAAAATAGTAGGCATTGTAAAACAATTAGAAAGGGTGTTTAGGTAATTTGTTTATAAAAAGATTTCAAAAGTTATTTGAAAAAGCTTTTTTTTATATTAGAGGTTTCTGTTTAAAAAGAAACTTTTAGCTTTTTTATCTGAACAAAATTTATAGTTTTTTATTTCAAAACAGAAGCTACCAACTCCAAAAAGTTTTTTAACAATTTTTCATTTTCTAGTTTTACTATTACTACTACTATTATTTTACTAATTTCTATAAACTTTTACTTTTTTTATTTTATTATTCCAATTATAATTAGTAATACTTATTATTACTTTGAAATTTATTGTTATTTTATACTTTTATTATTATTATTATTATTATTATTATTATTATTATTATTATTATTATTATTATCATTATACGTGTTAATTACCATTACTTATAAACACAATCTGTTATCTATGATCACTAATTTTTACTATAACTATATTATTATGATTATTATTATTTTAATACTGTGATTATATATATATATATATATATATAATAATAATTATTAGAAAATTACTGTTCAATGAACAATAACTTCCTAATTGTTAATATATATCTAAAGCTACAAAAAATTAGCACTAATGTTAAGTTGCCCCAGTGATAAGTATGAAAATTTACAAATAAGCCGGTCTGGTGTTCAAATCTCCGCATGCGACTTTTTGTTTCTTTTTATATAAAACACCCTCTCTTACTATTTAACTTTTAGATTGATTATTATTATTATAACTTTGTAACTTATTTTTTTGTGTTTTTGATTTTCTTTTATAACTTTTAGAATATAATGTTGGTAATTCATCTACATTTTAATGTAATTGTATAGTAATATGACATTATATTTTAAAACTATATTTTCCGAGATCTAATACTAAAAAATGCATTTCGTTCGGTACTTATCATATTATGTTACTATTTATATCGAAATATAGACAAAAATAAGTAGATGACAAATATATATTTAGCCTTGTAAAAAAAAACACATTAGACGTTATATCAAAAAAACAAACCTGACTTTTATAAATAAACATCTTGAAGTTTATACTCTTTTATCACTTTATTATATTTCTATTTAGATGGTTTTTAATAAGTGGATGCAAATATATATTTAGCCTTATAGAAGAAAAACAAATTAGACGTTATATCAAACGAAACAAAACTGACTTTTAAAAATAAACGTCTTAAAGTTTAAACACTTTTATCACTTTATTATATTTCTATTTAGATGTTAATTTATATATTTTATGCATCCAAAGCTCCGCTGCAACGCGCGACAATAGTCATCTCGTTATTACTTTATTTTATTATTCATTAGTTGTTATTTATTATAAATATCAATTACTAATTATAATTTAAAACTATTACATTTTATTATTGCTATTATAATTTTTTTATTTATACATGTTATATTATAATATTTATTATTATTTTATGCTTAAATATTTATAATATTTTAGTATTATTATTATATGCATTAATTATTATTGTTATTATTAGAATTAGTTATTAATGTTATTATCAAGTTTTATATATTATTTTATTAATTTTTAATCATTGTATATTTTTTTTATTATAGTTACGGTTATTAATATTAGTGTCGAGGTTTTTTAAACTATGATACAGTCAAATTTCGAATGCCACTAGTACCATATTTTTAGGGTAAAAGTCAACCTTATATAATCATTATATCTTTATGTACGTGTGCCTGAATACACACATATGTGATTATATATATATATATATATATATACGTATGTATGTATGACATAGTTCAAACGATAACTGTTTTTCATACGAGAACTGCGAAAACAAATCTTAGCCGTTAATTTGATATAGTGGAACTCATTGATGTAGAGAGTGGGGCGATCGAGTGTGGCAGAGTGCATGTGATCAATTTATGGGTGGGCAATGACATTGAAGGAGGGAGAATTGGACGGCTCAGATTGGTTCTCGTACGAAAAACAGTTTTCGTTTGAACTTTTGCCTATATATATATATATATATATATATATATATATATATATATATATATATATATATATATATATATATATATATTTGTGTGTGTGTGTGTGTGGGTATATAGGTGTGTGTGTTTGTGTGTATGTATATAGGGAAATATGTCATTTGAGAAAATTCTCTTAGCTAGAAGCAATATTAGCTATTTATTTGATAAGTGAAATTCATAGATGGAGAGCATATGAAAAGAGTGTGTGACAAGGTGTATCACATGAATTCATGGATGGTGATGAAATTGAATGACGGAGAACTGGACGGCTAATATTGGTTATCACTGTACTCGCAATAAAAATGTTTCTTAAATTAATGTTTTCCTACATCTATACTATATTATAAATGTTTACGTCTTTTTTTCTTATCTCTTAATTTTAAGTAATATGAAATTACTAATTTACCCACAAAATCAACAATAAATGAAAATTGTTAAATGAATTAACTATTTAGATGGATTTAATAAGATTCATATATAACATTTTAGGGAACAAACATTCCATAATAATAAAATATTTAAAACACCAAGTCATGCCAATTAACTTAATTATTACAAAACACTAGTACAAAAATGACCTTTAGTCACACTTTTTTCAAAGGTCATTTTTAAAATTTTATCATATTTTTAGTCACTTTATATTTTGTTTGTGTGACTATTTCATAATAAGTAAATACATTTAGTCACACTTAAATATAAAATAGTGACAATTGCATAGTAAGTAAATACCTTTAGTCACACTTAAACATAAAAACGTGACTATTCCTAGCCACACTTGTAAAAAGTGTGACCAAATGTCATGATATGCCATTGATATGTGAATAAAATTTGTGATGAATTTTATAAGAGACCATAGATATATATACGGTCATACAATAGTACAAAAATGACCTTTAGGCACACTTTTTCTAAATCAAACCAAAGTCACACTTTTGATTTAAAGTGTGACTATAAGTCATTTTTTAAATTTGTCATAGTTTTAGTCACTTTTCATTTTGTTTGTGTGACCATTGCATAGTAAGTAAATACATTTCCTCACACTTAAACATAAAAACGTGACAATTGCATAGTAAGTAAATACTTTTAGTCACACTTAAACATAAAAACGTGACCATTACTAGGCACACTTGTAAAAAGTGTTACCAAATGACATGATATGCCACTGATATGAGAATAAAATTTGTGATGGATTTTATAAGAGACCATAGATATATATATATATATATATATATATATATATATATATATATATATATATATATATATATATATATATATGGTCACACAATGATACAAAAAGGACCTTTTGTCACACTTTTTCCAAAAGAAACCAAAGTCACACTTTTGATTTAAAGTGTGACTGTAGGTTATTTTTAAAATTTTGTCATAGTTTTAATCACTTTATATTTTGTTTGTGTGACCTTTGCATAGTAAATAAATACCTTTCGTCACACTTAAACATAAAAACGTGACAATTACATAGTAAGTAAATACCTTTAGTCACATTTAAACATATAAACGTGACCATTACTAGGCACACTTGTAAAAAGGGTTACCAAATGCCATGATATGCTACTGATATGAGAATAAAATTTTTGATGGATTTTATAAGAGACCATAGATATATATACGGTCACACACTAGTACAAAAATGACATTTAGTCACACTTTTTCCAAAACAGTTCTGTCACACTTTTGATGGGCTTATAAGTAAACTTTGGGCTTACATGACACAAAGCGTGTAAGGACCACAAGAATGACACATCTCATGAGAACTCTACAGTTAAGCGTGCTTGGGCTGGAGCAATCCAGGGATGGATGACCCTTGGGAATTGCTTGTGTTGTGGTAAGGTGGGATGTTACAAAGTTTGTGTGACTGTAGGTTATAGATAGTCATATTTTTGAAAACATTGTGTGACCATAAAACGGTTTCAACTACATTATTAGTATTTATGTGTGACTAAAACCTAAACAATAAAAACACTTATAATAGACGTGTGTGACCATAGGCTGAACAACAGTCACTCAAATAACAAAATTGTGTGTCTAGAAAAAGTTTTTTGTCACACTTTCGGATGAATTGTTTAATTTTAATATGAAAAGTCCATACCCTATAGTCACACTTTTTTAGTTACGGTCACATTTTTTTATATGATATGGTCACTAAATTTTTGTGTGACCATAACATACCTAAAATGACACGATCTTCGGTCACACTTTTAATGAAAAAAAAAAGTGTGACCGTAGGCATACGGTCACACTTTTTTGGTGTGACTAAAGGTCAAATTTGTACTAGTGAAATATTTTAACAACTAAACATTTCGTTATAAATATTCTATCACATAATAAATAATTAAACTTAATTATTAGAAAACGTGTAAAAATAGAACTCATGAATTTAAATAACCTATAACCTAAATTCATAAACATTTACGGAATTTAAATGATTCAATATTTTAAAAAGGACAAGTTGCTGAGCAAAACTATTCTTCACCGCCGCATTGGCGTGGCAAATGTCCTAGTGTGTGTAAACACACACACACACACACACACACACACACACACACACACATATATATATATATATATATATATATATATATATATATATATATATATATATATATGGGAGGGTTCCATTGAGAACCGATTTTAATGCGAGAACCGCGAGAACCAATTTTAGCCGTTGATTTGATATGTGGAATTCATGGATGGAGAGCGTGAGGGGATCAAGTGTGGCAGGGTGTATGTGAGGAATTCATGGGTGGGCAATGACATTGAAAGAGGGGGAATTGGACGGCTCAGATTGGTTTTCGCGGTTCTCGCAATAAAAATGGTTCTCGATGGAACTTCTTCCTATATATATATATATATATATATATATATATATATATATATATATATATATAAGTTCAAATAAGAACGACCTTTGATGTGAGAGTTGCAAGAACTATATGTAACATTAATTATTAACAACGAAAAGGATATTGCAGGTAGAAACACCTATCTTAGGTTCTTTCATACTCACAAACACTTAAGTATTGATAAAATAACAAGCACTAATGAACTATTTGTAACATTAAATTAAACTACTAACATTTACCAACTAAATGTTACTATTCATAAGCACTGTTTATCTATAGTATTTTTTTAATCTTAGAATATTATTTATCCAAATTAAAGACTTTTCATCTATGGTAAATGTAGTTTTCTCATAAGGATTATTTTTTTACAAATTGTTTTTATCTCAAAGTCTAATTTATTAAAGTTAATATTTGAAAGACTAATTAACAAAGTCTACCTCAAAGTCTAATATAGTTAAAGTTAACATAAGAAAATATTTTACATTAATCTTATTTCAACCACTACCTTCTAAGGTTGTATGACACATGGTTGATTTGTGTGACTATTAGTAGTAGATGAGGCTCGATTTTGTATATTTGTACAAGGGTCGTTCGTGTCTGTGGTAAGTTTCAGATTTCTAGGAGTTTTTAAGTTTGGTTTTTTAATAGATGTGTATTTTGAAGTTTGTTTATGTAAGTATACATATTTGATACAGAGATAGATGTGCTTACCTTTTTTCGAGAGTTGCAATATTGATGCTTATTCTTGGAAAAGGTTGCGTCAACTTGAAAATTTGAAACGGAAAACACAAGGAGTCAAATAGTTAACAAAACTTTTAAATACATGAAGTCTTTTAAGTTGTTAATCTATATTTGTGTATCTACCAGCATGTATGTATATGTGTTTGTGTCTCATGTGTCTTTTTAGTAAAATTGTATGAGTGTAAAGTGGAAAGAGAGATGGATTTTGGGTTGAATTACAGTAAGTGAATAAACTTTTGTTACTCACCCTGATGTTTAGGTTGATTCATGCAACAAGATTGAAGTGTAGGATGTCTAAGTGCTTCTGAATTTCTGTGAGTAGAAGCCATAAATGATGCTACGAATGAAAGTTTGTTAGAGTGGAAGGTCATAAATGATTATGAAAATATGCTTTGTTAGAGTGGAAGACCATAAATGATGCTATGGAAGTATGTTGTACATGTGATAAAAGTTTGTTTTTAACACCAGGACACTCATTAGGGGTACAAGATTAGTGTTTGGTTTAAAAAATGAATGATACCCATTGATTTGAATGTTTGTGTTTTAATAACCAATCAAATATTTTCGTTAAATTTATTATATAGAAGCCCAACGCGCGGGCACTAAAAACCTTGTTAATTATTAATTGTGAAAAGTAGCAGTAGCAGTAGCATATTTCTAACGTTTCAGCAGCAGCAACAAGAGCAGAAAATGCTTAGTAGATGAATCTGCTTATGTACCACTTAAAGATGTTTTCATTTATGAAAAACTGAATTATGTGGAGTAGCATGTAGCTGTATTAGAAAGAAAGAAAAAGACCTTGCGTACAAATGTTCAATGGAAACACATAATAGGGTCACACCGTACATGGGAACTCGAAGCGGCACATAACTATCCAATACTATTCAAAAATTATATTTCGGGGACGAAATCTTTTTGAACGGGGAAGAGTTGTAACACCCAATGTTCGAAATTCTTTAACTAAATATAGATAAATAGTTATTATAAAAAATATAAATGAATAAAATGAGATTAGGAAGTGTTCATATACCTTGAGGGACTAAAACTGTCAAAAATAAAAGGTGGAAAGTCTAGGGGTGAAACTACCAATTGCAAGGGGGTGGTCATTATAAGAAGAAGAAGGACCAAGAATTACAGCCAAATCCAAGTCATTGTAACAATTTCTTTCGGTCAATTAAACAACTAGGTATGCTATTACTTGTTAATTACATAAGTAGGTTGTTTAAAGAGCTCATTATAATGAGGTGTAGATAGGTATGTACTAATTCATGATTTAATCAGTAAAATTAGTTTTTAGGTGATGTATCGAATATAACAAAACATCCTTAAGTGTTTATAATTGGTTTGGAGATGATTTTGAGGCTAGAACAACAATTGTTCGGACAACAGCTAGTTGTGTCTGATATGTGCACGGCCCGTGTATTTCATAGGTAGCCCGTATTGCTTGGTCGTGTAGGTCGACACACCCGTGTAAAGGTACACGGCCCCTTTAGGTCCCTAGATCAACACTTGCGATGTAACCGTGTGTACCTTCTAATGTTAGGGTCACATGTTGGATTATGCCCACTGACACACACGAGTCGGTGTAATTGCTGATGAAGCGTGAGCACACGCCAAGTATTGGTTCCGGTATCACCGCTGGTCAAAGGACAGGATATGGTTCTCGTGGGCCAAGGCACGAGCTTTCCTTGCATAGGTATGGTCGTGCCCTTCGGCTAGGTACGGGAGCAAGGCCAGCGTATCTAGGGAGTACCATATGGGGCGGGCAAGGGCGTGCCTTGTGAAGATACGGCCGTATCTAGTGCTATGGCACGAGCCCCTGTCCGGTGTGACTTGGGTGTGCCTGCTTGGGCCGACACGGCTGTGCCTAGCGCTGTAACAGACAACTTAATTAGCCTTTTAAGGCTAGATTAATTGTTGTTAATTACTGTAATTGATCTCAGGTTCAATGTGCACGAACTTGAATCATTTGGATGGTTCTTTATACGTCACATGAGACCTTGGAGCTTTGGTTACACATCCTAAACATTTTGGTGCCATATAATTCTCTTATACACACTCTTTGATGACAAGGTTTGTCACATCCACTCTTTAGCAAGTAGGAGCCAAAACAAGCATGGTTTGAATTACTACTAGAGGTGTTCTAACTTAAACACTGATCTTCCAAGGCACTCATTCTCAACAAGAAGGATCCTAACTTCAATGGTATAATCTCTTTCTTCTTGTGTCTGTTAGAGTATGCCCACTAACACACGTAGATTAGTAATGCTACCGATAATGCACGAGCCTATTGGGTCACACGCCAAGGATTGATCCCGACATCACGTAAAGAGAATGAGAGAATCGGAAAACAAAAGTTGTGTGTGCAGGAGAACTTCACGCATGAAGTGCCACTTTTCACGCCGTGAAGTCCCTGTAGACAGCCTCCATTTATTTATTGTGTTTGCTTGGCTCAAGGCTTGGAATTATGAGGCTTCTTCGGACTAGCATGGATGACCACATGGTCTAGAGATGCATGTGAGGGACTCCATAAATATCTAAGATAGGTCTTCATTTGTCTCTTGAACATCTCTTGACCAAGAATCATGCAAAGTCTTCTCTCTCTTACTCTCTCTCTCTCTCTCTCTCTCTCCCTCTCTCTTCTTACACACTTGCAACATCCTTGGAGTGTTCTTGAGTGTGTCTAGAAGTTCATTAGTGTTATGAATGACTTATGTGTTAGATTGTGTGCATAGATAGATAACATGTATCATCGTGTCCAAATACAATGTGACACTAAAGGATCACACTGCTACACACCAATTAGAACCTTATGGATTTTACCTACATGTGTGTAACAATAATTAATTAGTTTAATTAATTATTGAGAAGAAAAATAATAATAGCTATTTATTATTTAAAGAGGAGAAGTTAATATTTAGTTTAAATATTAACGGGACCAATTAATTAATAGTTATTAATTAATTAGAAAGGTCAAAAGGTTTTTTCTGTAATTACTTAATAGTTTAATTAAAGCTGGACTTTAAATTAAACGGGTTTGGGCTTTAATAAGGATATATATATATATATATATACCTTATTAACCTTAGAATCATTAACAAGTAATCACAAGTTAAGAAAAACCCTAAGCACTCCTCTCTCCCTCTCTCTCTCGGCTATGTGGTGAAAACCGAACCACCAAGGGTGGTGGTCGGCGGCGACGCAACACACACACACACATTGGAGATCAAAGTTTAATCCTTAGGCGGTCTAGCAGCCCGTTCGAGGTGGTGCAGTAGCGGTGGATAACCTGCAGCAATCTAGGATTGAGGAAAAGTTTTGGTTTGCTAAAAGGTATAATTTTTATCCATTACTCTGTATTAGTTCTTATATGAGTTAGATGAGATCACTGGAGGGGGTTTTGTTTTTTATTCCGCTGTGCATGTATGATATGTCTTTTACCCCACAAAACCCTTCAGTGGTATTAGAGCCACTTCTAACCTCATAGGAAACTAGGTAGATTCTTTTTTATCATGATGAATAGGTTTCTTTTTATCAAGGTTTAACCTTTTGATTATCCAAGTAATTTAAAATTAGTTTGAATTTTAAATGGATAATAAATTGGTTATGATAAAAAGAGGATAAGGTTTAAGTTTAAATTTTAAATTTAAAAGTTATTATTATTATTGTTATAATTGTTTGCGTAAAGATGGTGGCCGGCGGCGGTTTCACCACCGTGGCCGGCGGCGGCGTGCGACGGAGTCCACGACGGCAGTCGCGTCGACGTTGGCTTCGGCTGGCTGGTCGGCGTCTGCTGGCCAATCGCAGCCACCAGCTCGTCGGCGGTTTAGGGTGGTCGGCAGCCAGGGAAACCGGCTGCAAAGGGGACGGCGTAGGGCGGCTCAGCTGTGGCTCGTACCTGCGGCCCAACCAAACCGGCCCAGTTAGTGGTCGGGCAACGGTTGCACTTATTGGCCCAGTTTTGAGGCCCAAAAGTGTATTTTTTAGTTTTTTAGTTTAGGGTAACACCTAACAGGATTAAAAACTAAAAGTATTATATGAATTTTATTTTTATAAAACTTATATATAAAATATTGGTTTTTAATCAATAGTTGGTTAAAATTAATTATTTTAGTAATTCTATACGCATAACAATAATTAAATAATATTATAATTTTTTTAAACCAGGTGATTTTAACAGTTTGTTAAAGTCAAGTTAATTCGTCAAGATATGATAATTAGAATCAGTTTTGTATGTTTTGAGTTTTAATACATGTTTGGGATGCCATAGCCGAGCCTTAGACCTTGTGGATTGTTTTTTTTTCTGCACTTGTGGTTGTGATTGATTTTATTATTCTATGGTGTGGGGAGGCCTGCGTGCCACTTACAACCCCTATTCTATTTTGTAAAAGTATTAGATTAGCGGGCCTGCATGCCTTTTTGAATATCTTGTATTTTTTTATATTTCTAGATATTTTGGACGATAGGATAGAATAGTATAATTAGAATATAAATCTGGACCAAGGAGCAAGGAGCAAGGAGCAGAGAGAAGGATTGGATGTTGGAGCCAGTAGGAGCTTCAGAATGCCATGCCATGTGTGTTGCGTCTTATTTCCACATAGTTTTTTTTTATCGTCGGATTTTTTTCCGTGTGGCTCACGAAACCGACATTAGTTAAGGGCAAGGCTAAGGCATAGCTGTTTGTGGTTGTTTTATTTCTTTACATATTCTATATGCGTGGTTGTGATTCTCACGATGAAATAAAACAAGGGTTTTAATAATAGTTAATTATTAAACATACGTTTTTTTTAAAGAAAACTGGCACTAAAGTTTTTCCACGTCAAAAACTTTGAAATCCTTTTTAGAAAAATCTTAGATCAGTGTGCTACCCACCTAATGGTACGCCTTTCCTGTTAAACAGTACTCGGGTGTCGGAAGTGACCAAACCTTGGGCATTCGGGTTCAAACCATTGCGGGGGAAGGGTGTGAAAGACTCTGCGATAATCGGGAGTCCCGGCCTGAGTTCACACTGTCTTTGGTGGTGCGATCTATTTTGGTGATAATCGGGAGTCCCGGCCCAAAATGCACTAGAGGGACTTAACATGCACGGTTCTTGTAACCGATGTCCCACGGATCTAGGAGTCGTATCCAGGTAGGATACGATTGGTATAGGTTTACCTACCAGAAATAGCATTGTCCCGGTAGGGAGTGCCCAAACCTTGCATCGGGAAATATGAAATATGGATCCTAGTATAATAATTTATTGTTTAAAAGGTAATAATTATTGGAAGATGTAATCAATACTGAATCGGTTTTATCTTTTTCTTTTTCTGTAGATGTCTTTTATATCTCTAAGCCTCATTATCGGCAAGTGGAAGCTTTCAGGTCCAAATTTTGCTGTTTGGAAGATGCATCTGAAAAATGTTTTGGATGCATAGGGAAAGCTTCACATCATAGAGACATTACCTCCAGAGCGACCAGGGGTAGATGCCCAGGATAGTGTGTATGACACTTACTATTAGTATCTGGCTGACGAGTCTGACATCATGTCGATTCTCATTCTCACAGCATCATCTGAGTTTACGGATGATCTCCGTGAGAATTCATCTTATGAGGTTGTTCAGGGATTGGAGCGTAAGTTCAAGTATAGTGAACGGATATGTCGTATGCTGCTGATGAAGGAAATTCTTTCAGCAAAAATGAAAGAAAACCAGCCCATCAGCGATCATCTCATTAATATGAGAAGGCTCTTAGATTGCTATGAAAGTTTTGGATCAAAATCAAAACCACATGAGCTAGTTATGCTCTTGTTCGGTTCTTTGTCGGACTATTACGAGAAAAGGGTAATGTATGTCCTCGGTGATTTTGAGATGACTGTCACAGGGTTGCACGAAATCCTTATGTGCATCAGCGATGAGTTGAATCCAAAGCAGCTAGAGTCAACAGTTGTGGACCTTATGCAGGAGTATGTCTAGCTGGAAGAACTTGGAGAGATATGTTGCCCAGACTGTGGCAGCAAGGATTCATGCGAGAACTCACTCGACATAGATCAGCTGGACATTGGTTCGCCCAATGACTCAGGTATCTTTATGATAGATTGTCTTATTACTTCTTATGAATCATGGGTATTGGATACCGGATGTGGTCATCACATATGCAATCATTTGTAGGGATTCAAGAGTAGTAAGAAGCTGAGACAAGGAGATATGGACCTGCGGGTAGGCGAAGGCTCCATGGTTGGTGCTGAAGTTGTAAGAACATATTGTCTTAGTTTGCCCTCGGGCATGGTCTTAGAACTAGAACCTTGTTACTATGTTCATAGACTTATTAAAAATGTTATCTCGTTTGATTTGCTTCTAGACTATGGATTTAATTATGTTTTGAATGAAAAAGTTATTTCATGTTTCAAAAATGATATTTTCTTTTTTAAAGCTACTCTAGAAAATGGTCTATATATGCTAAATCTAGATAACAATGACATCTATCATATAAGTAAGAGATGCAAGAGTAACTTGAATCAAACTTACCTCTGGCATTGTCGTTTAGGACATATAAACGAGAAACGCATAGAGAAACTCCGAGATGACGAAATTCTAGAACCATTTGACTTAAAATCATTTGATATTTGCGAATCTTGTTTGTCTGGTAAAATGACAAAGCAATCTTTCAACAGTGAAAATGAAAGGGCTAGTGAGTTATTAGGGATTATACACACAGATGTGTGTGGACCTTTTACTCTAGAAGCTAGAGGAGGATACCGGTATTTCATAACCTTTACTGACGACTTCAGTAGGTTCGGTTATGTTTACCTCATGAGACTGAAATCTGAAAGTTTTGACAAGTTCAAACGGTTTCAGAATGAGGTACAAAATCAGTTGGACAAGAAGATAAAGTCGCTTCGGTCGGATCGAGGTGGCGAATATCTGAGTCAAGAATTCGACGATCATTTGAAGGAATGTGTGATTGTTTCACAACTCACACCTCCGTATACACCTCAGATGAATGGTGTGTCAGAAAGGAGGAATCGTACACTGCTTGACATGGTACGATCAATGATGAGTTGAAGTTCACTACCATTGTCGTTTTGGGGGCACGCACTTGAGACATCGGCGTTCATGCTGAACCGGGTTCAAACAAAATCGGTTGAAAAGACACCGTTCGAGGTATGGACGGGGAAAAAGCCCAAAATGTCTTTTCTCAAGGTTTGGGGATGTGAGGTGTATGTTAAACTAACATTCACAAATAAACTCAATCCCAAATCAGATAAGTGTATCTTCGTGGGTTATCCAAGGAAACCATGAGATACTATTTCTATAACCAAGTTGAGAACAAAGTTTTTGTTGCTCGTAAAGGGGTGTTCCTAGATGAGAAATTTCTTAACTCAGATACTCCAAGAAAAGAAATAGAGCTTCAAGAAATTGTAGAGGAGGAGATTACACCACCACCGATAATTTCTTAACCCAGATACGTCTTTTACCCCACAAAACCCTTCATTCTGGAGATCGCGGGTTGTACCAAGGAGTGATTTCAAGTCTTGAAGATCACAACTTGGCTTACTAGCATTTGGGGATCAAACAAACTTGGTGTGGACTATCAATAGAGAGTTTCTCTCTTGGTGACTATGAGTTCATCCCACGAGGAAGAACACAGCTAGAGTATGTTATATTTCATATCCCATCTATTTTATTTTGGTTACATTACTTGTATGTAGAGTTCACCATTGATGGATCTTGATGGCATCTTGATTATTAACCCGAAAATTATGTTTTTACGCTTCCACCACACGGGTAAGATGGCCAACAAAATCCAATAGTTTCTTTATTGTTGCAAAGTTTATGTTTATATTTTTTGTTCATATGATGGAGATTGGTGATTAAAATAAAAATTATAATTCTAATCTTTAGCTTCCGTTGCATTTTCATGAAAACCACCAATACCCATCAGTACACAGCCAGTGTAGCTCCCGTAAAAGGCCCATATAGGCCCTATTTCTCATCAGAATATTCAATTCTTAATATCCAGTTATCTTAATTGTATAGGAAGGTGACTGACTATAAATCTGAAAGATTGTATATTGCTTTAATTAGATACCTGAGTTATACTAGACTTTTATTCATATATGTACAATGTGTAAATCATGTAGAAATTTGATGTTTATATATATAATATATATATAGTGTGTGTGTGTGAATCCATACATTACTTTCTTACTACTTGTGTAGTATGTACACGGGGCGTAAGACATGATCCGCAGCCGAAGGAAAATGTTTTAACCACAGGTCTGAATGAAGATGTATGATGTCACTAAGACATTGGCTTCATGCTAGATGGGGAGAGGGGCCTCGGTTAGCACGTATGTCATAACGATCAAAGGTCATATTGATCGTCTACAAAGGCTCTGGCACCTCGTTCCGTTGTAACTAGTGACAAACATGATATTCAACTCCCTATTGGAGGACTACAAGTCTTTCATGGTCTATTTGAACATGAATAATATGGGAAACCAATCTTGAGCTTCACATAGAGCTCAATACAAAAGAGTTTAGTATAGACAACAACAAGCCCAAGGATATCCTCATTCTAGAGGGAGGAATTAATACAAATAAGTGGCGTATCGGAAAAGGAAAGAGTAACGCCAAGCCAAACTAAGAACAACAAAAGGAATGTAAAAAATAAGGTCAAGAAGGTCTATGAGGCCAATGAAGCTAGTAAGCACCACCATTGCTGCTCTGAAAATCTTTGCTTCACATGTAATGAGGTTTGTCATTACAAGTGCGATTGCTTGAAGCGTAAGAATGAGGCCAACCGGACGGAATCTTAAGTTATCTAATAATTAGATTTTTTGACACTTTTTGCTTGACCTCGGTGTAAGTGTTTAACCTTGCGATTGGTATTTAATTGCAAGTAGTCATGAAAACTAGGGTTAAGCACACAGGGTAGGGACGTCCGGGACGTTGGTTTTTTAACAATGTTTTAGTTTTGAAATTTCATTTTTAAATTTAATCATACTGTTTAAATATTATAATTTGAAATATTGGATTTAACAAAGGTTTAATCAGCAATTTTAATTCTAAAATTATCCATGTGCATGTTGATTGAATCACATTATTTGAGTTGGATTTGGGTAGGAGTAACTAAATATAAGCTTTCATTGATTTGTTCTGGATTCATTAGACAAGTTTAAAATGCTAAGTAATTAGATGAAATGTGATTTCATGTTACTAATACCTTAAACCCTATAGGTATTGAAATGCTGGTGCTTCATTGAGTACCTTTTGACAAGTGTTTTGTCTTGCTAACAATGTTCTATTAATATATGTGAGAGTATTACGAATAATATTTTATGAAAACTAAGATGTGGTATTTCGTTCAAGTCGGGAACTTGATAAAACACATGCAATAGTAGGGAAATTATATCAAGGCTTTGTGTTTTTGGAATAAAATATATTTATGTATGAAGTTGATTATGGGGATGAAAAAAGATCGTGAACTTTATACTTAGGTATTTATAAGAATTTAAAATATTATCGAGTGTTTTATACTTGTAATAATATTTGGATTGATGAAACTAAGCTACATCATTAAAATTAAGGATATGCGAAAATTTGGTTGGTTTTATAAACTTTAAAATTATAATGATATAAGTTTAGCTTAAACTTATAGTCCTTTACTTGAAACTAAGTTTTTGACTGGGTTGTTAGAATTTCACTAAGCCAAAAAGAGTAGTTTAATGTAGAGTGGGTTTTTTATAAAGGTTAATGGAAATATTAGACCTACATTAAGTATTTGTTGTGGACAAATAGATTATTTAGTCATATATTCTTGGAATTGAGATCCGGGATCTTAATAGAGAATACATGAAATAAATTAGAGTTAATTACATTTTTGGTCCCTGTGGTTTACTCAAAATTACGGAATTGGTCCCTGGGTCGCTTTTTTACGGGTTTGGTCCCTCCCGACCCGTTTTGCTTGCATAATTGGTCCCTCCTCAACTTGAAAAGACCAAAATACCCCCTTCCTATTTATTTTTTCATTTTCTTCAATTATTAACTAATTTAAATATTATTTTAATATAAAATCTTTTAAAAAAAACAAAAAAAACAAGGTTATCTCTCTCACCTCTCTCTCTCCCTTTCTCTCTGAAATTTAACCCCCTCTATAGCCTTCTCTCTCTTCACGCCTCTCTCTCCCTAGATCACCAACAACCACCGTCACCTCTACCACCACATCACTTACCACCACCACTACCACCACCACCTTGAGTCACCATCACAGACTCCTAGTTTCCTACAACCACCGCCTCTTTCTCTCTACTTTCTCTCTCTCTCTCTCTCTCTCTCTTTCTCTCTCTGTGCCGACGACCACCACTACCATCGTCACCACCGTCACCTACATCATCTCCATTACCCACCACCGCCATTAACAACATCAAAGCACTACAACTTTTAAAGCCTCTGTACCAAAACTACATCAAAGCCTCTGTACCATTAGCTTTCGAAGCCTCGACAATCACCCCTAATCGATAGAGCCCTAATCGATTCAAGATATTCAACCTCTGTTGACTTTCTCTCAAGAACGAAAACCCTAATCGATAAAGCCTTAATCGATTCCAAGATATTGAAGAAGGAATAACCTAATCAAATCCGAAGCCCTGATCTGTTCTTTATCCGAATAGTCGATGGATTAAACATATAGAACACCCAGATCGGAGAAGAAACCCTAAAATTGCATACCCACAATCGCAAACCCGGATCGGAGAGGATGACTATATTTGTCGGAGGTGCATTTCAGTGTGTGCGTCATCATCGTCGGAGGTGTGCGTCGTTGTTTTCGATGTCTCGTCGGAGGAAGTGGAGGTTATGGAGATGAGGAGGTGTTCTCTCGTTGGAAGAAGATGGAGCTGGAAGTGACTGTTTGGTGATGGTGATGGTGTCGGTGGATGTGGTGGTGGTGATGGTGGGTGAGAGAGAGAGAGAGAGAGAGAGAGAGAGACGGGGTAGATTTTCAGATATAGAGAGAGAGAGATAAATTTTATTTTTTTATTTTTTTAAAAAGATTTTATATTAAAATAAATTTAAAATTAGTTAATAATTGAAGAAAATGAAAAAATAAATAGGAAAGGGGTATTTTGGTCTTTTAAAGTTGAGCAGGGACCAATTATGCAAACAAAACGGGTCGGGAGGGACCAAACCCGTAAAAAAAGCGACCCAGGGACCAATTCCGTGATTTTGAGTAAACCACAGGGACCAAAAATGTAATTAACTCAATAAATTATTATGAAGTTGGTAATAAGTGTTCGGAGAACATGAAGAATTATTAGCTTGTTAGATTTAAATAAATAAATATTTCGATGTGAATTTGGAAGGTCAAAATGGTTGTCCACGTGCTAGGACAAGGATTCTGTAAGTCACTTGACATTCAAGTTTTGAGTGGGATCAAAAAAATGTTTCAAGGATTGAAACAAAGGTTCCGGCCCACAAATTCGGTATTGAATATAAATAGAATGTCGTAGTTATATATTATATTTAATGTTGGTATTTTCATTAAGAATTTTTTAGAGGAATAATAAGTTAGATATAAGATATCTACAAATCAAAATCATATAAATGTTTCAGAAACACTAAGAAACTAATTTTCCGTTTGAAAGGGTTGCAAACAAGAAGCTTATTGTTTCTACTACTTTGAAAATACTAAGTAATTTAAATATTTACAAGGGCAACATGAGAAAGTTTCAATCTTTTAGGATGTCTTAAATTATTTAAAATTTACAAAACAGTATTAGCAAAACGTAAATATGGCAGAACTTTGCAATTGTGCAAAATTTGTGTTTTATGATTTTTCAAATTTGTGTTACTAGTTACCTTACTTATATTAACTAACTTTAGACTACCAAGGAGTTTAATCGTGGTAGTTGAAACGATATAATAAGTACTTCAGATAGATATTATGAACGATAGCTTTAGGACGTATAGTTTAATAACTATCACTAGCTTTGGGATTATGAAATTACATAATTGGTTTAGAAGGATTGACATTTTTGTATGTTTTAGGTAAGCCAGGAATAAGCTAAGCTTATTCAAAACTTGTCGTTGATGACTTGTTGTTGTAATGACAACAGTGCTATGACATCAATGTAGATTTTGTTAGACTATTCAGGGATAGAATACAACTGCATGAAGAATATACCAAACTCACTGATATCTGATGTCTGTTAACGGAAGATATTGCATAGTGATTCAAAGTTGAGAATACCTCATTTATATTTCCATAGGCATGTCTCATCTGGTTGTCCTTATTACTTGAGCTACTTGATTCGAGTAACATGGAATTCATTATTTCTCAGTGCGTTGTAATAGGTAACACCCGGATCTTGATTAGTCTTAATTAAAGGTGTTTAAGAAATAAGTATTATATGTGTGATAAGTGGCTATATGTGATATGATGTCTTTATAAAACTAGGGGGCCAAAACTATTCTTTATGAATGTGATTAGGTCAAGGGACCAATTATGTAATTATGAGATATTTGTGGATATATAAGCAAGTCCTTTTGCTTTTTTCTTGGAGCATCTACAAACTACCAACACACATACTCATACATACGTACAAGCTATGGCCTTCTTACCTTTTGGATTTTTAATTAAGTGGCTAACAAGTCTTTTTAACCTGATCTTTAAATCAGCTAAGATGCCAGAGGAATGGAGACGTAGTGTGGTTGTCCCAATATTTAAGAACAAGGGGGACGCACAAACTTGAGGGAACTATCGTGGTATTAAACTCCTTAGCCATACTATGAAGTTATGGGAGAGGGTGATGGAAAATAGGTTGAGACGCGAAACTAGAGTGACGGAAAATCAATTCGGGTTTATGCCAGGTAGGTCTTCGATAGAGGCGATACATTTGATTAGAAACCTCATGGAGAAGCATAAGGAAAGACAGCGGAATCTACATATGGTGTTCATAGATTTAGAGAAAGCGTATGATAGTGTTCCTAGAGAGCTCATTTGGAGGACTCTTAACGATAGAACGATCCCTTGGTGATATGTTAGAATCTTAAAAGACATGTATGATGGGGCGTTGTCTTGTATGAGAACACCGGTGGGTGACATCGAGTACTTCCCGGTGCAACGAGGCCTCCACCAAGGGTCCACACTTAGCCCCTTCATTTTTGCAGTGATTCTTGATGAGCTAACTAGGGGGATTCAAGGAGGGGTCCCATGGTGTATGTTATTCGCTGACGACATTGTCCTGGTTTCAGATGCGAAAGAGGAGCTGAATAGAAGATTAGTTCAGTGGAGAGCAGCGCTAGAGGATTCAGGACTAAGAATTAGTAGAGGTAAGACGGAGTATCTTTTCTGCGATTTCGGCAAGAACGAAAATGATGACAGCGAAGATATCTGCACTGGAGATCACACATTGAGACCCCAGGAGTCATTTAGGTACTTGGGTTCCTTATTACACAGATCGGGCAGAATAAACGAGGACGTTACTAACCGTATTCAAGTGGGATGGAAAAAGTGGAGAGCAGCGACAGGAGTTCTATGCGACAAAAAGTACCACTTAAGCTCAAAGGAAAATTCTACAGACTACCTGTTAGACCGGCCATGTTATAGGGATCCGAGTGTTGACCCTTGAAAAAGGCGGAAGCGGAGAAGATGGAAGTGGCCGAGATGAAGATGCTTAGATGGACTTATGGGAAGACCATGTTAGATAAAATTCCGATAAGTGTTTTTAGAACCGAATTAGGAGTGACGTCTATTGTTAGCAAGTTGAGAGAAGGGAGATTGCGTTGGTTCGGACACGTTAAAAGGAGACAATCAACAACGCCAGTTAGGAGGGTGGAATCGATTCTAGTTGATGGCACTAGAAGACATGGTCGTCCTTCTCTGAGGTGGGAGGATAGAGTTAGAGCAGATCTGCAAGAGCTTTCTCTCTCGAAGGACATGATCTCAGACAGGCTCTCTTGGAGAAGAAGGATTAGGATAGAGGGATAAGAAGGCGAGGGTTTGACAATCTTAGGCTTTCGACAAGCCTTGACATTATATTTGTGAAGTTACTCCTTTATATCTAAGCAGTGTTTACTTAAACTTTCTTCTTTATCTGTATTTCTTTTTTCTATATATTTTTTGTTATTGCATTTTTCTTTTACCTTCTTTTTTCTTTTATTTTATTTTTCTCCTTTTTATTTTGCCATATTTTCATTGACACCCCCACTTTTAATTACTATTATGTTAGTCTTTTTAAATTTTATTTGTTTATTTTTTAATTATCTATGTATTTGGTTTGTATATTATTATTTTCTTTGTTATTTATTTTTCTAGTTTTTTATTTATTTTCTCTTCTTTTTATTTGTTTTGTTTTCATTGCCGGAGGTCTATCCAAGGAATCAGTCTCTCTACTTACGGGTAGAGGTATGATTGTCTACATTTTACCTCTCCCATACCCCGACTCAAAGGGATTGGGTATTTTTGTTGTTGTTGTTGTTGTTGAAGTTAACGTTATTTGATCATCATCATCAGCCCTAGATCAGCAAGTTATGTTTTGTTTCGTTGGTTTTGAGTTTATGTGGGTTTCAATGATTCAAAGAGTTGAATCTTTGTTTAGATGGTATGATTCATGTTCTTAATGTGGGGTTGGATGTTATTATCTCTTTAGGGTGTATAGAAAACACCCTTTTGTATTAAAAATCGACTATAAGAGTAAAAAGTGAGTAAAAATCATCAAGATCAGCATCTATCAAGAACAGGGATTGCATTTCTGGACATGTATACGGCTCGTGTAGGGTGGTACACGGCCAATGTAGCATATTTGGTCAACAAAGGCCATGTGGCGTGTGAGGTTGTGTGTATAAGAGGCACACAGCCTGTGTGGCTGTACACGGCCCGTGTAGGGCTATTTTCATATCAGGATGTGCTTTTGATTACGTGTTGTTATATTATATGTGTAGGATCATGTCTGGATGCCTTATCAAGTGATATACGGTGTTAGATGCAGTGTTGTGCTAGTTAATTGCTTATAAGGTGAGTCTTTAAGACTATTGCTCATATGTGCAACATGTGTGTTATTACGGTAGAATACAATCATGTAACATTCATATACGTTTATAACATGCTGCTTTGCACAATAGTGACTCAGATTTATTACATTACTATAGCTCAGTTGCTGCCCTGGGTATAGAACTAGAGGCTGGCATGTTTATGTTACAAGTGTGTTACCTATATGTGATTATATACATGTGTTTATATGATTGACAATCTGGTAAACTCACTAAGCTCTCGTAGCATATCAGATACTATGTGTGATGTTTTGCAGATAACAAGGACAAGGGCAAAGCTCCTATTTTGACCTTGGTTTTTATAAATGTCTTTTCAAACACTTTAACGCCTCTTTTGTATAATTAGCTTTTGGTACCAAACTATAGGTGTATATATGTGTACATGTATCTTTTGATAGAAACAGTTTTTTTTAACTTAGTACGCTTTCGCTTTTGATGTAAATTTAGATTTGAATGTTATCACATGTGATTTTACGACAAGAGTGTCAATTTTATAAGTTGGGGCGTTGCATAACGCTACATCGAAACAAGGTATTAATAAGGGTCATGTCTAGATTAAGGGGAAACTATTATTGCTAAAGGTTAAGTATGTAATATGATATTTGTACCCCCTTTTGTTTTGAATAAGATATTTCCAGTTACAGTAAAGTGCATGATCATGCTCAAACGAGCTGATTTGTTTAATCTCGTTTTTACCAGTTTAGCTAAAGTTGGGTAATCAAGAAACATAAATTCTGAGAATTTGAGTTGAATACATTCATAATCATACTCAAAATGGAAATATCGTGTTGCAAAAGAAGCACCTATACATGCTGCATAAAAGGTGAATTGATGGAAGTTGCATTAAAATATGTGTTAATCTAGGGTTAGGATCCTCTCATGTTGGAGTCAAACATGACCCGTCATGTTCTCTCACAAGCATGAGAGTGAGTCACTTATATTAGTCAAGAATGAGCCCCCTTTGTAAGGTTAACTCTCATGTTTGTGAGAGAACACGATGAGTCATGTTTGACTCCAACATGAGAGGATCCTCACCCGTTAATCTATTACCTGGATATAAGATTTCTTATGGCTTGAAATAATCTAAGTGTCTGGCTAGGGGTCTCCTTAAGTTTGTGCCATCATTCTTGGGTAGCTTGCTTGAACAAATGGGAGTCTTTTAAGATGGTGCACATAGTATTTACATGATGCTATAAGTAATGTCATATGAACAATCTTAGCAACCAAAATGTTTAATAAAATGTTAGTAAACTATTGGGTTTTGAGTTACTAGTTCTTAATGTTATTATTTATGTGTATTTATTAGAAATGAAAAATTATATATAATTAAAGGTTATATAAAATAATTATTATAGAAATCTCATATTTTATTTTCTTAATATAATGACAGATAATTTCAAGTATTTTCATTGATTAATTTTGGTTTTAGAATAATTATGATAATTTTTTTATCTTAATTATTTAAAGGTCTCCTTATTCACCTATTTTAATGTGTTTGGATAAATATAAAACTCTTTTTAGTAGAGTTGTAACCTTATTCAAATACGTATTTTGAACCTATAAATAAAGATTTTTAATTGGTTAGGGTTTCAGGTTACACTTTTATTAGCCAAATTAGAAACCTAAAAACTTTTCCTCTATGTTCTTGAGCCGACTTCAGGATTGTATGCAGGTTATCCATGGTCTAATAGAAACTTTCTCCCTCTTCTTGAACCATGGACAACTAAAGGATTTGGTCTTAATTGATCAACCAGGACAAGTAGTCCATGGTTGAAGATTGTTTGAAGGTTGTTGTATCCAACTAGTAAGACGTTCATCTGTATTATTATGGGTGGAGTGAATCTTAAACAACCAATATATAATATTACTAAATTTTTAGGTTATTTATTTTGAGATACAATAAAAAATTAGATCTGCTTTTGGATCTCTTCAAAATATTTGCTAAATTCACATATTTGTTTATATTCGCTTCATCTCGTTTTTAACCTATCATACATAAAGTTTTCTTGAAAGTATAATGTTGGTTTTTAGTACTTCAATTAACATGCTTATGTTACAATGGTTAATTTGACTTCTAAAAACCAATTGCACACTACACTATTTAATTAAGTTGGGTTACATTAACATTATCAGAAATTTTCTCAACATGTGTATTTGTATACTTTGGTATTTTATGGTATCGCTTGCATTATTATTTTATTTATGTATTGAAAAAAATAGATGTCTTATTTTATTATCCACGACACTTTATTAAATTATTGTAATCAATTTCATATTGGTAATTTACAGTTTTTCGCTAATGAATTCGTCACTTACCCTAAAGTATAAGTTTTAAAATTTGTTTTATCTAGATAAATCTTACATGCTTGTCACATGTACTTATACTCTTAGGTTTAGGGTTTTATGCAACATAGGTCGGCTAAAAAACATATATAATAGTAGTAATATTGTAGTAACACTGTAACAGTAACAAGAACAATAACAATAATGATAATGAAAACATGAGTTATGTTAGTGATATATTATAACTATATAAATTAAAGGTGAAAATAAAAATCTACTTAGGGGTAATATATAAAAGTTGAAATGAATAATAGTTTCTTTAGCAATTGATTAGAAGTTATAATGCCGTATGTTTGGGTTAAGTTTTTTTATTAACCTAGTTTTTAATTTGATTTGCAAGCCAACTAATAATAAGAAAGTATCTGCTTTACAAATAATTGGAAGTTATCTTGGGTCTCCTTGGCCATGAGGGGAAATTTTAAGTTGATTGTTAGAATTGGTGTTCAAAAAATTAGGTGTGATTGGTATTTTAGCATTATGAGTTTCTGTGCCAATTTGAATAATTTTACCCGAATTTCAGGACAGATGCATGTAGAACTAATTTTATATTTTGGTTCAAATTGATTGTTAAAATTAATATTAAATTTCTTAGGTTTGATTGATATTAGGTTTGACACTTTGATTGGTATTAGGTTATATTAGAGTTTAGGTAATGTTAAATTTCGTCTTTAAATTAGTTATGGTAATTTCTGCTAATTAAGATGTGAAATCTCCTAATTTTATCTTTTATTTAGGTTAAATGTTGATTTTATACTCGTATAAACATGAAGTTGTACATAATGTGATTCAGTCTTCTATTTACCAAGCCAAAACTCGATTAATTGGAGTATTCAGATTCGGTTTTCTATTTGACAAGCCAAAACTCGATTAATTGAAGTCGAATAACTACAAACACGAAAAAACCCAGACAACAAACGTGAATTATAATTATATCCTTAATATCATATTGTGTCACCAGCCATCTAAAATCCTAACTCCACAGCTGTTTATTTCATGGCTAGTAAATTTTAAATATATTTTTGGTAAGAAAAAGATACACAAGCTTTTTAATCTTCATATTACCCATGTCCAACAGAAGGAAATCTCGTATCACATTTATTATTATCGTGTCTTACATTAAAAAAAGTTTTAATACAAAATAAATACAGTATATTAATTATATTCATATACGTATAATATAAAGTTTTATTGTTAGGTATCACGTTATATATATGAATGATGTGAAACAAGTATTATACATGATGGAAAAATAAGTGCACGTGTGGAGAGAGAGAAGAGAAGGAGGACAAAGGTGACGGCTGTTTTGAGAAAGAGAGAAAGAGGAACTCCAAATTCCCCGTGAGGAGTCTTTGGAATCATCCAAAACCAACTACACTTCCACTATTTCTTTCTTTTTTTCCGCGTTGGCCTAGGTTTTTTCATTCTAATTGTTTTTTAATATGAATTTTATAACATGTTAAAATCATTATGAACAATAACGGGATGAAACATCCTCGAATTAATCCTACAGAATGAAGGTATACGTAGTTTCACAAGAAAAGAATTATCGTTTCATAAGAGGGTTCATAATTTATTATTCATTACTCATTGTCATGTTAGTTTTATCTTCAATTATCAGAATAGTTATAAACTCATAGTTAAGACTTACATTGAACTCCTATTCTATCACATAATCACACTATTCATTTTTAACCATCTTTTACACAAAGAAAATATAAAGAAAACAAAACTTTCATGATGAAGCTCATGCCTGCCGGTGATCACGGTATGGTCGACATCACAACACCCCCTTTAACACAAGTTTAGTAATGGCTTATTCTTATTTTAGTATATTAGGTAGATTTTTTTAGAACCATTTTAAATATGATCAGAACCACGATAACCAATTGTAACCACTATTAATGCTCATTAACAGGTCATTGTCATTAATAGCCATTGATTTATTTAATCAACGACATGATTGGTTCTCATACGAAAACCGGTTCTCGTTTGAACATACACACAATCGTATATATATATATATATATCAACAACAATAACAACAATACCCAATCTCGCTATCGCGGGGTATGTGGGAGGTGGGATGTAGATAATCGTACATCTACCTGTAGGTAGAGAGATTGCTTCCAGATAAGACCTCCGGCAACGAAAAACAGAAAACAAAAGGCATAGAGGGTAAAAAGAAAACCAGGAAAAAAGGTAAAAAAATAATATGTTTCCCTACAAAAGGGAAACAACTAACACCTATAAAATAAAACAGTGAAACCAAAAAAAAAAAAAAAAAAATCGAACCTAACAATAGTAATAAATACTTAGTAAGAGAGCTACTCGTAAATCAAAGACGAACCGTATCCAAAACCCTATGCTACAAAGAGAGAGCTCACTTCTACCTAATCCTGGATCATAATCCAGTGGCGGATCGAGAAACTTTATTAAGGTATGTACTTTATAGTAGAAGTATAAGTTTAATAATAACTAAGGTTGATATAATAAAATTTGAGTTTCGGTTCGGGTCTTACATATGGTATGGATCATTGCTTCTTTTGTTGTTCCATAATTCAAGGGATTTGTAGGAAATTTTGAGCTTTTTCTATATTTGGATTATAAACTTGTAGTCATAGATTATTAAACTAATTTTTATCGAGCTAGTTTTACATTTGTTTTGAACATTGATAGAGTTTTTTTTACATCATACATATTTTCTTTACAAAGGGTATGCACTAAGTTTTAGTAGGGTATGCACTTCTATTAAATACATTGTAAAAATAATTTTTTTCATATTTTTTTTAAAAATAATCACCTTTTTCCAGGTTGTTAATACATCCGCCACTGTCCTAATGCTCGTTCTCCATGAGGGCCTATCTGAGATCATGTCCACAAAGAGAGAGAGAGAGATCCTGCAAATTCGCTCTTACTCTATCTTCCCACCTCAAAAAAGGGCAACCACGCCTCCTAGTGCCATCCAGTCTAATCGATTATGCTCTCCTAACTGGTGCTGTTGGTAGCCTTCTCCTAACGTGTCTGAACCACCTCAGTCTCCCTTCTCTTAACTTGTTGACAATAGAGGTTACTCTTAACTTGTTTTATCTAACAACGTCTTCTCACAAGACCATATAAGCATCCTCATCTCCGCCACTTATAACCTCTCCGCTTGCGTCTTTTTCAGGGGCCAACACTTAGATCCATATAACATGGCAGGTCTGACAGCTAGTCTGTAGAATTTTTCTTTAAGCCTAAGCGGTACTTTCTTGTCGCATAGCACTCCTGACGCCGCTCTCCACTTCCGCCAACCCGCTTGAATACGGTTTGTAACATCATCGTCTATCCTCCCAAATCTGTGTAAAATAGAACCTAGATACCTGAAAGACTCTTGTGGTTTCAAGATGTGATCCCCTATGCGGATCTCTTGATTTTCATCGACTTCGGTCTTGCTAAATTGGCAAAAAAGATATTTGGTCTTACCTCTACTAATCTTAAGTCCTGTGTCCTCTAAGGTTGCGCGCCCTCTACTGTTCTAATCATCTGTTTAACCCATCCTTCGAATTAGAGACCAAGACAATGTCATCTGCAAATATCATACACCTGCACGGGATGTCTCCTTGAATCCCTCTAGTCAGCTGGTCTAGAATGATCACAAAGATGAAAGGACTAAGTGCAGACCCTTGGTGGAGGCCCCGTAAAACGGGAACGTACTCGCTATCACCCACCGGAGTGCTCACACAAGACAAAGCACCCTCATACATATCTCTCAAGATCCTAATATATCTCCCTTGGATTTTTCTATCATTTAAAATCCTCCAAATAAGCTCCCTATGAACACTATCATATGCTTTCTCTATATCTAAGAACACCATATGAAAGTCCCGTTGTCTTTCCCTATGTTTTTCCACTAGGTTTCTAATCAAATGAACTGCTTCTATTGATAACCTCCCTGGCATAAACCCGAATTGATTTTTAGATACTTTTGTTTCACGTCGCAACCTGTTTTCAATCACCCTTTCCTACAACTTCATAGTACGACTAAGGAGTTTAATACCGTGATAATTCCTACAAATTTGGGCGTCTCCCTTGTTCTTAAAGATTGAGATAGATTCCCACAAATCTATATAGATAGATTCTCACTAATTGGGATATCTAATGAGCCATCAGCATTCGTAGCCATTGATTCAATTTAATCAATGACCAAGATTGATTTGCGTGGTTCTTGCGAGAAAAATATTTCTTAGGTGAATCTTCCTATATATATATATATGACGGTTTATTTGAGAAAAGTTCTTATTGTGAGATCAAATCTTGAAGCTTGAATAAACTCAATCAATGGCTATAATGCAAATGACTCAATAATGATTTATTAATAGAGATATTTTGAGAAAATCAAGCTTTATTAAATAATGATTATTAACGGTGGTTACAAATATTTCTCACGTTTTGAATTAAATGTGGTTCTTAATTGAACATCTTCATATATCGAGAATTGTTTTTCATAAGTGAACCAATTTTGTTACTTGATTAAAATAAATCAATGTGTATAAATTGTAAGAACTTATTAACGAGTTATTAATTTTATTAATATTTCATTAATAAGGTGTATTTTTGTGAAAATCAGGTCTTACGCATTGATGATGCTCTAGCCAGACGTAATTCATGGTTAGATATGTGGTCAATTATCTCCAATATAACCATATCAATCCTTAATTTCCCTTTTGACTTTGATGCAAAATTAGATTTAATTTTAACTTTTTTCTCATATTTGAAATTTGATTATGAGGGTCTAGATAAAAATATAGTTGGGTGTTTTATTAATTATATATTTATATTTAATGTATTTAATTGTATATTTATAGTTTTTTTATAACTTTTAGCTTATACATGTATAATGATTGCTATAAATATAATTATATATTTACGATCGTCTAATTCTATATAAATTTTGATGTAAATTTTATCGTAATATGACACAATTAAAATATAATATTGTTTTAAATTTTTTATTAGGAAAAAAAATCTAGTTACAACCATTAAAGAATGGGTTAAGTTTCCGAAAAGCTATCAAAGTTTTCACCTTTTGATTTTTCTCCTGAGTAGGTTTTGATTTCGGGATTTAATATCTTTGTTTTTGTGTAAATTAAAACATAATGGCACTTAATTTTTTTTCAAATGGTGTTTTCTTGTTTAATTTGATTATAAAACTCTAAACCAGTAGCATATTTATGGCTAATGTTTATATATGTTTATAAATAACTAAATCAGTAATCTTTTTCTACAATATTTTTTTTTTTGATTTAGGGTATATGAAAATGTCTATCTAAAATCAATTAGTGGTGTATAATCCCTTTTTATGAGGTACTTTATTTTTATTAATCCCGAAATCAGTTATCTCTTTCATTGACATAATCATACAACGTTAAATTCTCGATCTGTTTTTCGATACCAAGGATTTTATTATAGAATATTGATTAAACTTTGAAAAATTATAATAAACACTTATTAGTACGCTCTTAACTAGCCCAAAACTTTGCATGTCATAAACAAATGTTATGAGTGCGACATCGGCAATATTATTATGAGCTAATGACTTGATTTATTTATTCGTTATAATTTACAATTTGGGTCTTATGTAATAAGAATGAGAAATTATGGTTAGATTATATTTAATAATAACCGTTAACATTTTGAAAGTTTTAAAATTAAGACGCATTAATTGTTTGCCATATAACTTAGTGCTTGAAATACAATTGTTGAAGGTTTGCTAATGTGATTTTCTATATTTACATTATAAGTAAGTTTCATCGATATAAAAAATTATAAAATATTCTACTTTATAATTCAATAGAGTAGGTTGCTAGAAATATTTAAATCACTTGATATTTTAGTTGTCAAAATAATAAGAGGTGATTTAAGAAAATTTCATTGATTGATTTAATCAATTCAATTTTTTCTTATCGGAGATGTATTGCATTTTTTTCCACTTCATAATATACTTTTCTATGTTTTTAATAATAGAAAAATATATAGTAAATATACATCATAGATCTCTTGATTAAGCTTTAAAATCTTTAATTGTGTTGCATTTTCCTCTAATTTGATAGAGTGCGTATTACATATAAAATATTTTGATAAATAAATAAAAGGGACAAATTATTTTCCCTATAAATATAGAAGTAATCATACCGGCCGATTGATTAGTTATATTTCAAGAAATGCATATATAGTGTTTAATAAATGTTTTATTGTCGTGACTAGCTAAAGTTGTTATTTAATGCATCATCAAGACATAAAGTTACAAAATTATATCTTTTCAAAATAAGTAGAATCCTCTTATCATCCTATTTCTCATGTTTGAATTATTGTAATGTAATTTGGATTGGTTATTCATAATTAACTCACTTAGATACATCTGTTAGGCTTAAATATTGTTTGGGAATTGTATTTGTGGTTAGATTTTCGAATATCTGTACTTCACTTTGAACACCTATTAGATATTTCTCTATTTATTATGTTCTATTATGTTTTCTCATACATTTATGATTTTTAAAGTTTTCTCATACATGCACAAATTATTCAACTAGTAACAATATTAGATTAGAATGGTCTCTACATTACAACAAACATGACGATTTAACAAAATTTCCATCCTCAAAGTATAATCTCCAATTACCATATCCAACACTCTTAAGAGTAACCTAAATAGAATTAGAATGGTCTCCACTACAACAAACATGGTGATTTCCGACGGCAAAATCCGTCAGAAATCCTTCGGAAAACGGTGTTACCGACGGAATACGATCACCGGAAAAAGGGGCCTCGCTAATCGATTTTCGACGGATTTGCGACGGGTTTTTCTGACGGATTTTCGACGACATTCATTCCTCGTAGATCTGTCGCCGATCCATCGGTAATTTCTATGGTTTCCGACTGACTGTTATCCGACGCAAATCCGTCGTAAAGTTGGTCCGTTTGTAAACCGTCGCTAATCCTTAGAAAATTTCCGACCGATTTCCTCCGTCGGACAGTCCGTCGATAATTGATATTTTTCTAGTAATGTAGCTAATGCATCCTCTAGTCTCTCATAGGTGTTGAGTATGTGTCTCAGGGAAAAGAAAATGTAGTTTAGCTAACTCGATCAGATAATGCATTGATGGTGATAATAAAAGAACACTAGTAACAATTTTGCAAATTGTCTTTTTTGTTTGAGTCACGTATACAGAAGCAAAAAAAAAAAAAAAATTTTTTTGTTTTAAAAATCTACCAACGCCAGAACATAAAGAAAAAATATTAGGAAAAAACAAGGGTTGGAGATTGTTTTATACCGAATTGTCTACAAACAAAAATATAGAATGGACACCCATGGTGCCAAAAATATCACGGCACATATCACATAAATGACACATTGGATGTGCATCTCCAACCAAAACCAAAGACAGTGTATGGCATTACATCTCTTACGACCGTAAAAAATCGATCATATCATATCATTATGTAGGATGCATCCATACGCCTATGAGGATCAAAGGCTCTCCTAGAGCATATATCACATATCAAATAACGTAGATGTTGTACGTAGACATATCACTAGGGATGGCAGAAGGACCGGAACCCGATGGGGAAAACCCGAAACCCGAATTAAACGGGGCGGGGCGGGGTTATAGGGGATCTGGGCGGGGAACGGGGCATTAACGGGGATTTTTTCGGGTATCGGGGCTGTGACTGGGGATGTCTTGCCCCGCCCCGACTAATATTATATACGTAGTATATTATTTATCTATTAATGTATATTATATATAGTCATACGGTACCTTTTAATATTACTATATTACGGTTTTCACTTTTCAATTACTTGATTTACTTCCCGCCTCGCATCTTCGACTCCTCTCCTGTCTCCTCGACTCTTCTCTGACTCCATCGTCGACTCTTCTCCTATGCTCCATCGTCGACCGCCGTTAACCGCCGCCGAACCACGCGTCCACCGCCGTTAACAAACTAACAACGACCACAGTTAATATAGTATGGTTTGTTTGTGTTGTATGTTATGAACTAGTTCTCATTTGTGGCCGAAATGGTCATTTTTAGTTACATTTTCATGTTTGTATTTTGTATTTTTATGGATGTGTGTACAGTTTTCGGGACAAAAACAGGGAACGGGCCGGGTAAGCGGTAGCCCAAATGGGGCACCCCGATAAGCTCCCCGACGGGAAACGGGGCGGGGCACGGGGTAAGCAGTAGCCCCGATGGGGCACCCCGATAAGCTCCCGGACGGGGAACGGGGCGGGGACGGGGCACATATTCCTTATAGGGTTTGGGGACGGGGATTGTCTACCCCGCCCCGAACCCGCCCCATTACCATTCCTACATATCACATCATTAATTTACAAACAGTGTCGCGAGCCATTGTCGCCATATTCACAACCCCTTGGTACCTCCAATGGTAGTTGACGACCCAATATTCTTCGTATATTTGTAAATATAAGGTTTTAAGACCGTACAAATAAATATATATTTATAATTCCACCTCACCGAAACGCGTTCACTACATTATAATAAGTCATAGGCGAAAGGAAACAAATATATAGCACAAAAAGGGGATGCATAGTTTTTATTTCAAATCCATAACTTATCCAAGGTCCAAGGATTTCTGAATATTATATTTTCTCTAAAGAAATTACTCACAAGTATCAATTAGCATATAGGGATTGAAAGGTTCAAGACGGTAGCATATGTAACTGTGAACAGAAAAATGATACCGAAGAAAGTACAAATACCTCTACGTGAACTAACTCACGTAGTGATCCTATAGTGATCAATCAAGAAGGTCCACGAAAGTCAACATGCATATAATTTTTCTTAAGATTTAATTTAATTAGGATGCCCTACTTTGGGTTTTGACAAGATTTCATAATCCGATGTATATATATGTTTATTATTAGTTTTATCTTTATTTTGATGATTCATCTCGTGTATCTAACGGTTCAGAACTTCAGATCAAATAAGTATATTTGTTAATTCTTTATTAATAAAAATTTGTTAAATTAGTAGCATGTATGAAAAACTATTTACATAAAATCAAGATGTTCAAAGAAAGGGTCTATTGGTGTGTATGTATACACACACATTAGAACAAGATTTAAAAAACTCATCGTTGCTCAAAATAATGAAAGTTGTTTCGGTTATATATATAACCAAAAATGCAAAATCCGTACATAAAATGCAATCAAAATTGTATTTACAAAAAAAATCAGAAAAATATGGGAAAAGTGATCTTGTTTGAAAGAGGATTAAAAAACTAAAATATTGGTTTAATTTTTTGTTTAAATTCACAAAAACATAAAAAGTTATGACAATTTAAAGTTTTGGGAGTATTTTTTTAAAACGTGGGTTTTTTAAGGGGGGATTTTTCATGTTTGCCCTTTTACTTGTTAATTAATACATGATAATTACAATTATGCCATCTTTAAATCTCATCCATTGATTTTGATAGTGAGATTGTGAGATTGTATGGTGACGTTTAAAAAGAGACGATAGTGAGATTGTATGGTGACGAGTTTTTTTGTGGTGGGTAGCAATGGAAAGGACGGTTGAAATAATGACGGTTATAAATGATGTCTGACGATAATAAATAATATTACAACGAATTTGAAGTAATATAGGTGCTACTATTCCATCACGTTATAAAACTTTAAATTTAATAGTGTAGTAATATTATTTATACACATTAACTTAAAGTAATATTAGATCGTACAAATAAATGACTTTTAGATGTTAAAATTCAAAGATAATAATTTATTGCTCTTAAAAACTTGGATAAAAGCTTGTTTAGTCCCTTTAGTTTGTAACAATTACATTCATATCTTGAATTTCATTTCTTATACTGAAATCCCTATTGTTTGGATTTTGTTTCATATACGATCCGCTCTCTGTCTCCGACAAATATAGATTAAATTACCACATTATATGTTTACATTTGGTGTTGTACATATAATCTTATCAAGTTTTTAAATTGTCTTAGTAATTATTATATTGATTCTATAAGATGATAATTTGTTTTAAAAGTCTTATAAAGTTATACAAAATAATTTTTTAAGCATGAAATTAATTGGATTATATATTGAAATACGAAGAAATGGGGGTTTTATAGTCGATAACTATAAATGTGCATACAAAATTTAAAATATATTTGCATATACTTTTAGAATAATGTGCATACAAAATAGATAATTAGCTTCATTTATTAGAAAATTAAACCTAGTTTAGGAAGTTAATACTTGGATGGATGTGATTAATCTAGATTAAATGGATGGTTGTGATGTAGTATTAATTGAAAATTAAGAAGTCTTAAAATTTATGATGAGAACGAATGTTGTATGGTTTATATAGTAGTATCTATACTACTATATAAACCATTTAATACTATCCCTCCTTCTAACTTTTAAGAAATTCTTAAAATTATGTCAATCTCTAATCTCAACCCTTATTTTTATCTAATTTAATCTCATCCACTCAATTTTTAACCATTTATCTCTTCTAATAAACTTTAACTTTTTATTTATTTACAATATATAACACACTTTCTTATACAAACACAATTATCCACTCACATCAATATAATTTTCAAAATCTTTTTAACTGCTCTAATCTTATTTTATAAATATAAATTTTTTTAAATTTTTAAATGTTTTTTAGAATTTGTTTTTAAGATTAATAAAAGTTGATACAAATATAAGAAAAATTGAAGAAAAAAACGGACATGTTGCTGAGATTTTTTCGTGACATTTAAAAACATGTTACATCCTTGAAAACGACATGTTGCAAAACTGAAACTATTACTTTCATAGCATTGCGCAGGTACACTACTAGTATATATATAAACGAGAACTGTTTTTCATACAAGAACCATAAAAAATCATTTGTTATCCATTTCAAAACATTTTTATGAAGATCATAAGGGCATATTGAAAAAACTAACTTGAACCCTCGCACTTACAAGACACAGCCCACCGTCTCACCATTTTCATATTAAAGCCACAAACAATATCTAGTCTCAATGATGGTGAAACAATTGCACCTATAACGCCCGCGGTAACCTCCACCTGCGACCATTGTCTTCGTCAACAATTTAGCGAAAGACAACAGTTGTTGCTGTTACCGATTTAGCCACAGACACACTCATCGTAGCCTGATAATTTCATAGTAGCTCCACTTCCCTCTGTCACTAGTTTCTGTGGGTGACCTCGACCGGCAACACCTTATAACTTCAATTGCTATATTTCTCTATCTTTCACTCTCCGTCTCCCATCAACTATGGCGGTGTGAACATTAGAAACCCAGGTTCAATATCTCACATGATGAAGACGACAATCACTACTTAGATCTCATAACTATGAGATTTGAAGGGTTTTGATCTGACCAAACCACCCTAAGACACAAACTGGTCAAACCTGGGTTTGATACTACTGGTTCAATCCTAAAGCGGAACTGGATTGAACACAACTCTATAAACCCCAAAAGGGTTAGGATCTTTCTAATGATAATATCAGTTTCTTATCTACAATCCAGAAAAAAGGTTAAGAAAACAATAGCTCTTGTGATTGCTAAAGATAGTCCACCACAACTGCACCACCAACGAACTAGCTGCTAGACCGCTGCTGGAATTTCCCGAACAACACGAACCTCGTGTATGTGTGTATGCGTGAATCGCCAAAACCGAAACCCCCTTCAGGTTTGTCGAAGTCGACGCTGAGAGGGGAGGGATCGACGCAGGGAGGTAGCAAGGTGGCTAGGGTTTTTTCTTGATTTAGGATTAAATCACTTATGACATAAAATGAGTCTTTTCTAGGTTTAAATACTTAAACCTTATCCAAGCCCGTTTAATTAAAGCCAATGACTTTAATTAAAGTTTCATTCCTTGCACTTTGACCCCTTGGACTTTGCTAGTTAATTAATTAACTATTAATTAATTGGTCCGTTAAATATTAAACTTAATATTTAATTTCCCTTTAAATAATAAATAACTATTTATTATTTATTTCCTTCTAATAATTAATCCAACTGATTAATTATTTATTTCTCCCTTAAATAATTAATTCGACTGATTAATTATTTCCACACGAAAATGCTGGTAAATTCCGAACTGTTCTAATTGGGTGCGTATCAGTGTGACCCTTTAGTCTCTTATAACATTGGATACAATTTACCCATTAATTATCTCTGCACATAATCTAACAAGATTAAATCGACGAGCCCTTTCCCTTCGGTGAACATTCATCTTCATCCT